>CM019063.1:65079905-65224905 GCA_009667805.1 Leptobrachium leishanense
GCATTTCCCCAAGGGAATCCTTAAGATCTGGCTTGGGGCCAGAGGACCAGGGTTGGGAAACACTGAGATAAGTAATGTTAAATAATGACACTTATGTTCCTTCAAGCTTCATTACCTGGACTCCGTGAATGGGTAAGGCTTGCGGAGTAATAGCCACTAAAACTCCACGGAGCAGCTATGGTGAGCTGACCGCCACATTGCGGCATGCATAAGATACTGTGACTCAGTCACTGGTGTTTAAAGTTTAACAATCAGTTCCTAAAACACATAATAGCAGCTGTAGCTACAGTTTGAAAGATGACCCAACAAATCGGGGAAAGGCACCAAAAAATGGTGTCTAGGCCTGGCGTGATGCGTATAGGAACCAGGCACACGTTCTGCATACAGCCAATAAAATGCCAATGGCGGATGCTCAATAATCCACTGGGGTAACCAACCCCCCCCCCCCTACAAGCCAGTAGAAAGAAGTAAGAGAATCATTCACTTCTTAGCAAGATGCTGCACCACCACATTGGGGGGCTGCATGTTGGTGGGTTCCTAAATGAAACCTTTCCAGAGCGGTGGATTGGAAGGGGTGACCCAATTCCCTGGCCACCTCGTTCACCAGATATCACTCCCCTCCCCTTCTTTCTATGGGGTTATGTTAAAGGTATGGGGCCCTATTACAGTCTTTGCGCAAACGTTTGCGCCCGCGCAAAAAAACATTAACGCGAGGGGTAAAACCCTTTGCGCTGAACGTCGTATCACAATGTCAGCGCAACAAACGCAAATAATCGTCTACCGCGGGTGAACCTGCGCGAGCTTACTGTACTGCGCGCGTCCTATACTTAACATTGTGAGCCCAAATGCGTTTGTGCGCTGGTACGCGGATGGTATTACAATCTACGCGCAGTTTGTAACGCACAGCCTTTGCGCACATAATTTTACCAACTCCTAAAAGCTGGTGTTAATGGCAAATTCTGTCAGCCTGGCCGAAACCAAATACACCAGCCCAAAAAAAATACGCAGCAACGTATAGTTACACATTCTACACATACCCAAACAATAAAATTGAGAAGTTGTGCGTGTTTTTATTATTGCTGCAGCATATATGCTCAGATTTGACTTAACGTGAGATAATTGTGGTTCTCAATTCTGATTGGCTGAATCGCGTGAAAAACACAGTCCGCACACTGATTTTTGTGCGCAACGCTGCTGCACGCTCATTTATGCGCGTCCGTTTAACCCGCGTTATTGCTCGACGGATGAAAAAATGCGCGAGGATTGTAATTCCAGCGTGGATTTATGCGCGTTAACGTTTATGGCTTGGCGCACAAATTCACGCGTTGCGCGAGCGTTTTAACGCAAAGATTGTAATAGGGCCCATATAGAGGTGTATTAAATGAGGTAAATAAACCTTAAATATATACGTCTCATTTTGTAATAATTTTCACTTATCTGTCTTTTCATTTGCCTTTGGAATAAATTTTTGAAATTGTAAAGAGACTTTATGGACACCCTGTATAATGCAGCGCCAGTTTGCAGGACCCACATTTTTACCACGAAGAACGAGTTTTCTCCAGAGCTGCTTTTCTAATCGTAATTAATGCGGTGTTGTCTTGATGTTTATCGCAAGCTGGTAACGTTGAGTTTGTTTTGTTACATTTTCTTGAATAATATGTTGAATGTTACGGAACCCGACATTCACTTAACAAAACACACTATGTCACTGAAAACGTTACTCACATGTTATGTAGGTTAGTTGGGTCGAGTGTCACTTATTTACAGAACATTGTGTTGCGGAGAACCCGACAGCACTGTAACAAAATCTAATATAAAAATGGGTAAATTCTCCAACTCAGCCACTCCGCTAACTTCTGCAGTTTTTGTGAACCACAAAAAAATTTGAGGGTCACTGTAAGGCAGCACAAAGAATTACTATATCACTCTGTGTGTTACTAAAGTGTCCATAAAAGTGATAGAGGCTAGAAGCCCACTAAAGCTTACAGTAGTTGTAGGCTATTGGAAACAATAGGGGTTATTCAGAGAGAGCCGATCTGGCCCCGAAATGTCTGTGAACAGGCAGTGGCGTAGCGTGGGGGGGCCTCGGGGGTGTTCGCCCCGGGTGCAATTTTCTTAGGGGGGGCAAAATTTCAAAAGAAATTTGAACCACTAATATTATTTTCCAGCAGGGATCAGCAAGGTGTCTGCTCACGGACACTGGTGTCCGTGAGAGGCCCTTGCATGGGCAGCCGTCAGTTTTGCGGCACCGGCGGTGACTTAGCACTCAGCGTCTGGAAGGGAGGACCAGGACAGAAAATTCTGGTCCTGTGCTGACTCCTTTTTAATGCTAACATAAGTCATGTGAAGCAATGCAGCATTATCCGACCGAACACCCTGTACTATGCTTGTCAGCCCCCCTTGAAGCCCTGTGCAAGCCCCCTGCCGCTGGCGGCCCTGCAGCCGCTGAACAGGAATAGGGAGGGAGGCGCCTGCCCTGCAGCACACTTAGGGCCCTATTACATTCTTTGCGCAAAAATGCACGGTAAACTCGTGAATTTTTGCGCGAAGCGTTAAATGTTAACGCGCGTAAATTAATGCTGGTATTATAATCCTCACGCATTATTTCATCCGTCAAAAAATAACGCACGTAAGAAAGACGCGCAAAAATGCACGTGCATTAACGCTGCGCGCAGAAATCCGTGTGCGGACTGTTTTTTCACGCAATTCAGCCAATCAGAATTAAGAACCACCATTGTCTCACGTTAAGTTTTTTTGCGCCTGTCAAAGTCAATCTGAGTACACAGTTGTGTTCAAAATGATTCAACCCCCAATGCTGTAAAGGGTTTTAGGGAATTTAGTGTACATTTGTAATTGTATTCAGAATGAAATCCTACAAGGACTTTTTAAAGAACCATATGCAACTAAAATGACATCAATTGGTTTTGTAATACAGTAGTAAATGTTTCTTTTGTGAATTCTTCATTGACACAATTATTCAACCCCTTAAAGACTACCACTCTGAAGAACAGAGGTTCATTCAAGTGTTTTCAATCAGGTATTGAAAACACCTGTGGATGTCACGGAGCAGCAATAAAGCATAATAAGCACCAATTAGGCAGCTTTAAAATGACTGTGATACTCAGCTCCTTCTAGACATTTACTGGTGTGGTTACAAACATGGTGAAGTCAAGAGAATGGTCCAGGAAGACAAGAGAAGAGGTGATTACTCTTCACAGGAAGGGCAATGGCTATAAGAAGATTGCAAAGATGTTAAACATACCAAGAGAGACCATAGGAAGCATCATTCGCAAATTCAAGGCAAAGGGCACTGTTGAAACGCTACCTGGTCGTGGCAGAAAGAAGATGCTGACTTCGACTGCTGTGCGCTACCTGAAGCGTAGAGTGGAGAAAAGTCCCCGTGTGACTGCTGAGGAACTGAGAAAAGATTTGTCAGATGTGGGTACTGAAGTTTCAGCTCAGACAATACGGCGCACACTGCGTAATGAAGGCCTCCATGCCAGAACTCCCAGGCGCACCCCCTTGCTGTCTCCAAAGAACAAGAAGAGTCGACTGCAGTATGCCAAAAGTCATGTGGACAAACCACAGAAGTTTTGGGATAGTGTTCTGTGGACTGATGAAACAAAATTAGAACTGTTTGGGCCCATGGATCAACGCTATGTTTGGAGGAGGAAGAACAAGGCCTATGAAGAAAAGAACACCTTGCCTACTGTGAAGCATGGCGGGGGGTCAATCATGCTTTGGGGCTGTTTTGCTTCTGCAGGTACAGGGAAGCTTCAGCGTGTGCAAGGTACCATGAATTCTCTTCAGTACCAGGAGATATTGGATGACAATGTGATGCAGTCCGTCACAAACCTGAGGCTTGGGAGACGTTGGACCTTTCAACAGGACAATGATCCCAAGCATACCTCCAAGTCCACTAGAGCATGGTTGCAGATTAAAGGCTGGAACATTTTGGAGTGGCCATCGCAGTCACCTGACTTAAATCCGATTGAGAACCTCTGGTGGGACTTAAAGAAAGCAGTTGCAGTGCGCAAGCCTAAGAATGTGACTGAACTGGAGGCTTTTGCCCATGACGAATGGGCGAAGATACCCGTAGATCGCTGCAAGACACTTGTGTCAAGCTATGCTTCACGTTTAAAAGCTGTTATAACTGTAAAAGGATGTTGTACTAAGTACTAAGATTGAATGTCACTTGGGGGTTGAATAAAACTGATAATGATGTGAGCACAGAAAAGACATTTGTGGTTATTTCATTATAAATGTTATGTTATATTTGTCTGACCTACACGTGCCTCTTTGATTTAGTTGTAAGCAAGATGACTGAATGATCAAAATCAATGTCAAACTGGCCAAAACACTCAATTTCAGTGGGGGTTGAATAATTTTGAACACAACTGTATATGCTGCAGCAATAACAAAAACATGCACAACCTCTCTATTTTATTATTTGGGTATGTGTAGAATGTGTAACTATACTTTGCATTATTTTTTTTTCGGGCTGGTGTATTTGGGTTCGGCCAGAACGTTCAGATTTGCCGTTACCACCAGGTTTTAGAAGTCGCTAAAATTATAACGCTGTTCATTACGTGCGTTTGTTGCGCTGACATTGTAATACGACGTTCAGCGCAAAGGGTTTTGCCCCTCACGCTAATACGGTTTTACGCGTGCGCAAACGTTTGCGTGAAGAATGTAATAGGGTCCTTAAAATCTGGTCTCCACTAAGCCCCCTGGACAGCCCCCCCCGGGCCACCAGCAACTCCATGCAGGTAGGCGACACTGTGTGACACCAGAGCAGCATAACCAACACACAGTGAGCGGGTGACTAGGGGGTACTGGGAGAGAAAGAGTGTCTGGGGGTACTTGGAGAGAGAAGGAGAGAGGGACTGGGGGTACTTGGAGAGAGAGTCACTGGGGTACTGGGAGAGAGTGACTGGTGTATTTGGAGAGAGGGAGAGAGTGACTGGGGTACTTGGAGAGAGGGAGAGAGTGACTGGGGGTACTTGGAGAGAGGGAGAGAGTGACTGGGTGTACTGGGAGAGAGTGACTGGGTATAGTGTGAGAGTGGAACTATGCTAGGGTATACTGGGACAGGGTGACTGATAGCAGTGGTGTAGTGTGGGGGAGCATGTGTGTTTAATTTTTTATTATATCAGTATTTTGTTAATATGCAATACATGTGCTTGTGGGGTAACGGGGTCAATTCTCTACTGGTAGAAGGGAAACAGGGTGTGTTACCGTGTCCACAGGTTGGGGGGGCGCACAATTCTTGCCTTGCCCCGGGCGCTGACAACCCACGCTATGCCTCTGCCAATAGGGAATTTCCCCGTACGGTGCCATTTTGGGGCCATTCGTCTATTCAGAGAGCAGACAGTTCGCCAAATTGCCTGCACGTATGGTGCCTGTTTGAAGGTAGTGAAATCCCCATAGAGAAGCAATGCTTTGTCTATTCAGACACCGAACAGCAGAGAAAAGTTGCCGAAGTGCCCTGCTGTTCGGTGTTTTCATTCAGCAGGTTTATTCAGGCGAATCCCATAGGCTTCAATGTTAAAAATATTCCCGTTTATTATTTTAATCTGCAGTAAAAAGTTGTTTTCGGCAACATTTTCTTTAAGTGTTTTTTCTTTTTTTCTGTAACAGACCTTTTTATTATCATTCATTGGATCTTATATGTAAATTCCAGACATTTTCCTTCAGTAGTATATTTTGCAAACAGCGTTTCAATTTTGTCACTTTCAAGTGTATTGTTTTTTTGGGGTTTTTTAACCCCGTTCGTGGGCTTGTTGGCTTTTACCAGCGGCTGGTCTGCGCTGTGATCAGCGGATCGTCGGCTTTTTCTGGCCTGTTCGGCGTGTTTTTTGCAGCAGTTCCAGCGAGCTTTTGGTTGGTTTTCGCCAGGTGTTTGGCGAGTTTGCGGCGGGTCTTCCCTGCACTCCAGGGACCCTGCGGAGAATGCTGAATTCACTGCAGGGTGGGAAACTTTGATTCCCCGAAGTGCAGGGAAATGCTGGGAACAAGAGAGCCATTTTGGTGCTCTCTGAATAATGTTTCTCTAATGTATCTGAGATGGGGAATAGGCGTCTCTACAGGGGGGGCAAGGGGGGCCAATTGTCCCCCTAGGTTATTCCTTGCCCCCCTATGTGCCCCCCCCCCACCAGAAATCAGCATCCAGCTTCCCCACATATTCGGACCACTTTTTCTTGTTCTCCGAGCATCGTATATGGATTTAGGTGTCATTGGAAAGGGCAGATTCTGGCCTTTCCAATGATATCCAACATGACCATATTTAGTGTAAAATAAGAGTCATAAAAAATTTAATAAAAATGTGCATGTAAACGTTTGCACGAAGGTTGAAATGGCTCAGCAGTGAAGTGGTTAACATTCAGACTATATATTACATTGTGTATTACTCTAGTTTATACCTTGGTTTAGTTGTGTTTTAAGGGTAGGCTTCTTCCTTCACATTATACATATTATTATTTTTTTCCTTGATTTATGGGATTTTAGGGGTTAATGGGTAGCTACATGACACGCTGTTTATTATTTTTATTGTATTTCCCTGGCTTTATGGAAGTTAGAATCTAAAGGGTCTATTCATCTTTAGATCCTTTGCTTTTCGTCACATTTCGGGGAATTAATTTCACCGAAAATATTGTGAATTCCCTATTTAGCGAATAATCTCTGTAATTTGCTAAAATTGGAGTCGCTGAAGCAGTTCTCAGTCATTGGCGAAAACTGCCGAATTGCGGCAAATAAAATATTGATTTTAAGTATCAGGTTAGTACAATAAAAAGGTATCGCTGCGTCACATTACTCATTGCGTCACATTACTCTGGGGATTATGGAATCTTATTTATATATACTTATTCAGGGCACTATCACTTGGTGTGAGCTAACCCTAGGATTGGCATTTTTTGCGTTAGCGCCAGGTAAATTCAGTCTAGCGCCTGACCAACAGATCGTTTGCCTCCTTGCATACTTGCATTAGCAGTATGAGGTAGGCTTGTGCACCGATTTTTTTTTCGGTTCGATTCGGTTTGATTTTTCGGATTTTTAAACTTTTCGATTCGGCTCGTTTCGACCGATTTCTGTTTCGATTCGGTTCGGCTCGATTCGTTTTTCGTGGACTTTTTTTTTTCGGAATATCGACCATTTTTCGTATTTTCGTGTCACTTAGCTCGTTTTTTGTATCGACTTTTCGTGATTTCGGAAATTTTCGTTTTTCGGAATTGTACATGTTTTCGGAATTTCGACCATTTTTCGTATTTTCGTGTCACTTTGCTCGTTTTTTGTATCGACTTTTCGTAAGTTCGGAAATTTTCGTTTTTTCGAAAAGTCTGTTCTCCTCATTTCAAAGCAATAAATTTCGATTTGACACATTTCAAGTCCATTCGAAAATTCCGAAAATATTTTGTTTTGGCTCGGAAAACTTTTCGGATCTGCCATTTTCGGATCTAAAAATTTTCGGAAATTCGGCCGCATCCGAAAACACGAATCGGGAAATTTCGTGAAAATTCCGAAATTCCGAAACCCGAAACGCACATCCCTAGTATGAGGAAATAAAACTTTTGGGCTAGATTACATACTGAATGCTAACTGTAGCGTTCAGATATGTAAGCATTAACACTGGGGAAAGTGAGTTTAACGCATGCCCCCCATATTACATTCCTAAAGCTGAACCCCTTAAAAATCTGGTAGCGCTTCAGTGATTGTGCTAGATTGTAGGGGCTTACTGTACTTTGCGCTCCCCATATTAAATATAGGATGCGCAATCAGTAATTAGCATTAGGTTAAGTAAGGCTAGGGTCAGACGAACGCATTTTTTGCGTCGTCCGTGAAAAAGTGCGTTCAAACGAACGGATGTATTTTTTCACGGAATGCGCGAAAATGCGCATTTTCGTGTGTGATTTTTTACGGATCATCAATAAAACCCTTTTTGCGTCTGGACGTTATGTTGGCCGGACATTAGCAGCGTCTGACGTCTCCTAATCACGCACACACGCCGCTAGCGGACGCAGCGCACTCTGTACGTCAGTACTAGCGGTATCACGTTCTCGAAAAAAATGCGTTTGTTTGCAGCTTGCGTTGCGTGGCCGCACTTTCGTGCGGCCGTACTTCGTACATTGCCGTCATTGCCCGTCATTTGCTGCTACTACGGCCGTGATAAAGTGCGGCTGCACGCACGTTCGTCTGAGCCTAGCCTTAGGTATTACAAAGTCCTAGCGCTAATTACCGCAGCAATGGGTTAAAGAAAATTTTAGCTACTCCTAAAAGCTGGTGCTAAGTGACTCAGCTTTTGCAGAATTATTTAGCACCCCCTAAACCCCCCCAATAAATCTAAAACTAGACTAGAGATCCAGCAGCGAGAATGTTACCTCGATCTGCCTCTTGTCCTGGCTGCGGCAGATTGAGACTGGGGAGAGTCCTCAAGATCGAGATCACGCAGGGCTCACGGCCAGGCAGCACATCCCTCCATAGTGTCCTATGGACTCCAGGAGCTGATACTCACAGCAGCGCAGAAGCTCTATTGCGAGTATCACAGTAAATGTGCCGCGCTAGCGCCTGCCCTGGAATCCAACGCTAAAATGGGGGGAGGGGGGGCTGCAGGCACAGACAACCTAGGTCGTACGACAGCGGACTTCTTGGGTCGTCCAATGCAAGCGACTGGACGACCCAGTGACACAGCCGTATGCCGCCGGACTGACAGCCGAACGCCACTGAATACCGCTGGACTGCAAATACAAAACAAAGAAATGGAATGTTATTCTTGTAGTGGGTATTTAAACCAAAAACAATGCATTAAAATGTGTATAAATAATAAAAAGGTCCCTTAAGAAATAGAAAGATCTGCTTCAAAAAAGAAATAAAAAGAATTCATAGGAATGTGATGTGAATGGGGGGCTGAGTAGCATGTGAGTGATGGGAATGTGTCAGAGATTGCGAATGTGTGTGGTTGTGCGAGTGACGTAGTAGTGAGTGCGTTATGGGAGGGGTTATTCAATAAGCCCTGAACTTGCCACTGAATTGCACCGAATGGTGAATATCACCGTATGGTGCAATTTCATGTCAGTTTGTCTATTGATAAACTGTCAAATACAGTGCAGTTGGCCGCAATTTGGCGATCTTCAGCGACAGCGAAATTGTCCTATAGAGAAGTAATGGTTAATCTATTCACAGATGAGCATATCACAGAGCTCCACAGCAGTAAACCTCATGTGCGGTGTGTATGAGTGTATCACAGAGCTCCACAGCAATAAAACTCACAGTAAGGTGCGGTGTGTACGAATATATCACAGAGCTCCACAGCAATAAACCTCATGTGCGGTGTGTATGAGTGTATCACAGAGCTCCACAGCAATAAAACTCACAGTAGGGTGCGGTGTGTACGAATATATCACAGAGCTCCACAGCAATAAACCTCATGTGCGGTGTGTATGAGTGTATCACAGAGCTCCACAGCAATAAACCTCATGTGCGGTGTGTATGAGTGTATCACAGAGCTCCACAGCAGTAAACCTCATGTGCGGTGTGTATGAGTGTATCACAGAGCTCCACAGCAGTAAACCTCATGTGCGGTGTGTATGAGTGTATCACAGAGCTCCACAGCAATAAACCTCATGTGCGGTGTGTATGAGTGTATGACAGAGCTCCACAGCAATAAAACTCACAGTAATGTGCGGTGTGTACGAATATATCACAGAGCTCCACAGCAATAAACCTCATGTGTGGTGTGTATGAGTGTATCACAGAGCTCCACAGCAATAAACCTCATGTGCGGTGTGTATGAGTGTATCACAGAGCTCCACAGCAGTAAACCTCATGTGCGGTGTGTATGAGTGTATCACAGAGCTCCACAGCAATAAACCTCATGTGCGGTGTGTATGAGTGTATCACAGAGCTCCACAGCAATAAAACTCATGTGCGGTGTGTATGAGTGTATCACAGAGCTCCACAGCAGTAAACCTCATGTGCAGTGTGTATGAGTGTATCACAGAGCTCCACAGCAATAAACCTCATGTGCGGTGTGTATGAGTGTATCACAGAGCTCCACAGCAATAAAACTCATGTGCGGTGTGTATGAGTGTATCACAGAGCTCCACAGCAATAAAACTCATGTGCGGTGTGTATGAATATATCACAGAGCTCCACATTTCTGAGTACTTTCTCACCACTCTCTGTCACACATCTATCTCTGTGATCCCTGTCGGTTTCATCCCTCTCTCTCTCTGTGATCCCTCTCACTCTGATCCCCCTCTGTCTCCACTCTCTGTCCCCCCCCTGTGAAGTGCGCCCCCCCTGCATGCTGCCCCCCTCCTCCTTTTTGCTGAGGTGAGATCAGAGTGAGAGCTGGGGGGGCGCTTGCTATGTAAAAAAAAAATGCTGCCCAGGGTAATCTTACCTGTCCCTCTGTCTCCTGCTCAGCTGGTCCTGCTCTCCTGTGTCTTCTCACCTCCTTTCCACATGGCGGTGGAGCCAGGAAGACTTGCAGTAGGATGGGGAGGAGCAGCCATAGATGTCTTGCTCAGCAGCTGATGAGCGCCACCTACTGGCTGCTCCCTCCAGAATAATCCTCCTGCAGGGACAGTACTACAAAACTGAGCTGTGTCGGCCTTTTGACATGGCGCCCTGTGCCTCTGCACAGCTCGCACACCCCAAAGGCCGGCCCTGAAGCTAACAGTACTTTCCACGTCCTTTACTTAACACGGGGAGCGCTACAGATCTTTCACACTTTTGCAACTAACAAATAACTTTGTGCCTGCGCCAATTTTTTGAGGGACGCTATTCGCAAAATTTTACCTACTGCTCAACCCTGGTGCTAACTCCAAAATACAGGTCCTTCCTTGCCCAAAATTAACAGTCAATTAACAGGCAATTGAAAGGAATGCAGCACAAGTGTTCTTTTGGCCCCATACACCTTAGTAATGGGTCAGCAATGTTGCTGCTGTTGCAGTAGGCTCTATTATAAATGTATCCTTTATCCACATACAGTTGTATTCAAAATTATTCAAGCCCCAATGCTGTAAAGGGTTTCAGGGAATTTAGTGTACATTTGTAATTGTATTCAGAATGAAATCCTACAAGGACTTTTTAAAGAACCATATGCAACTAAAATGACATCAATTGGTTTTGTAATACAGTAGTAAATGTTTCTTTTGTGAATTCTTCATTGACACAATTATTCAACCCCTTAAAGACTACCACTCTGAAGAACAGAGGTTCATTCAAGTGTTTTCAATCAGGTATTGAAAACACCTGTGGATGTCACGGAGCAGCAATAAAGCATAATAAGCACCAATTAGGCAGCTTTAAAATGACTGTGATACTCAGCTCCTTCTAGACATTTACTGGTGTGGTTACAAACATGGTGAAGTCAAGAGAATGGTCCAGGAAGACAAGAGAAGAGGTGATTACTCTTCACAGGAAGGGCAACGGCTATAAGAAGATTGCAAAGATGTTAAACATACAAGAGAGACCATAGGAAGCATCATTCGCAAATTCAAGGCAAAGGGCACTGTTGAAACGCTACCTGGTCGTGGCGGAAAGAAGATGCTGACTTAGACTGCTGTGCGCTACTGAAGCGTAGAGTGGAGAAAAGTCCCTGTGTGACTGCTGAGGAACTGAGAAAAGATTTGTCAGATGTGGGTACTGAAGTTTCAGCTCAGACAATATGGCGCACACTGCGTAATGAAGGCCTCCATGCCAGAACTCCCAGGCGCACCCCCTTGCTGTCTCCAAAGAATAAGAAGAGTCGACTGCAGTATGCCAAAAGTCATGTGGACAAACCACAGAAGTTTTGGGATAGTGTTCTGTGGATGATGAAACAAAATTAGAACTGTTTGGGCCCATGGATCAACACTATGTTTGGAGGAGGAAGAACAAGGCCTATGAAGAAAAGAACACCTTGCCTACTGTGAAGCATGGCGGGGGGTCAATCATGCTTTGGGGCTGTTTTGCTTCTGCAGGTACAGGGAAGCTTCAGCGTGTGCAAGGTACCATGAATTCTCTTCAGTACCAGGAGATATTGGATGACAATGTGATGCAGTCCGTCACAAACCTGAGGCTTGGGAGACGTTGGACCTTTCAACAGGACAATGATCCCAAGCATACCTCCAAGTCCACTAGAGCATGGTTGCAGATTAAAGGCTAGAACATTTTGGAGTGGCCATCGCAGTCACCTGACTTAAATCCGATTGAGAACCTCTGGTGGGACATAAAGAAAGCAGTTGCAGTGCGCAAGCCTAAGAATGTGACTGAACTGGAGGCTTTTGCCCATGACGAATGGGCGAAGATACCCGTAGATCGCTGCAAGACACTTGTGTCAAGCTATGCTTCACGTTTAAAAGCTGTTCTAACTGTACAAGGATGTTGTACTAAGTACTAAGATTGAATGTCACTTGGGGGTTGAATAAAACTGATAATGATGTGAGCACAGAAAAGACATTTGTGGTTATTTCATTATAAATGTTTGTTATATTTGTCTGACCTACACGTGCCTCTTTGATTTAATTGTAAGCAAGATGACTGAATGATCAAAATCAATGTCAAACTGGCCAAAACACTCAATTTCAGTGGGGTTTGAACACAACTGTATATCCTAGTTCTGATATATTGAATAATTTTTAACATTTTATGCTGGGGGTTATTCATAGTATGGAAGCGGTTGATTATTTGGGTGACCGTGTGGACCATGATTAAAGGGACACATGGATAAGTCTTGCCCTGAAACATGTATTATTTATAGGCTGCAGTAGGGAAGTTATTGTGGCTCACCCGGCCTTCCTTTTGAGTCTATTAAATGCAGTGTAATGATTCTACATGCTGTTGGGTGGCATTTATCATGCAATGCCCATCAGCCTTAATTAATATATGTGTGCATATAAACATGGATAATACGGCCACCTTGGAGGATTTTAATAATGCAGGGATGTGACGGTGCTTCGCTTTATGTGTTCATACTTATTCAAACTTGTGAGGGCGGGGGATAGGTATGGCCTGGCTCTTTGCACTGTAAAAAAACAGTTCTATCCTGTACACAACCGCATTAGCGCTGGGTCTAAGGCTAAGGTCAAATGAAAGCATTTTTACACGCGAACGTAAAAAAGTGCGTCCGAACGCATTGACGTATTTTTTCACGGAATAGGCGAAAACGGTCATACGATGCGCATTTTCGTGCGTGATGTTTTACGGATCCAAACCAGGAAACCTTTTGCGTCTGGACGTTATGTTGGCCGGACACTAGCAGGGTCTGACGTCTCCAAATCACACACACCGCTAGCGGGCGCAGCGCACTCTGTACGTCAGTACTAGCGGTACAGCGTTCTCAAAAAAATGCATTCATTTTCCACTTGCGTTGCGCGGCCGGACTTTCGTGAGACCGTACTTCGTATATTGGCCGTCATTGCCCGTCATTTGCTGCTAGTGCGGCCGTGATTAAGTGCGCCAGAACGCACGTTAAAAATGCGTTAGTCTGACCCCAGCCTTAAAGTTTCCCTAGCGTGCGCTAAATGACCTTGTACACAATCTCCCACAGACAAGGGGATCTGTTAATAGGTCATCAGGCGCTAAGTTTTCGCGACTCGCGCTAACTATTTCCATTAGCGATGGCGTTTTAGCTCACACCAGGTGAAAGGGCCCTTAGTTTTTTTTAAGAGGTATTATTTAGTGGTGAAAATTATTAGTGCCCCCCCCCCGTTTTGACTGCGGTATCTCATGTGCCCCCCCCTAAATTTTGTTCCTAGAGTCGCCACTGGATGGGGGTAACCCTATTACAAGTGAATACTACTAGAGACACAAATTTCCTAGCGTGAAACAAACGTTAAAATTTACCTTTTATTATGTTGAAGCATAAAAGCCCCAAATCAGGGGAATAAATGAAAACAAAAGAAGGAAAAAAAAACAAAAAACAGCCAAATCATACAAGCAGACCTATTAGATCTCCACTCTCAAAACTCTGAACCCTCACAGTCTGAACGAAGGGTTTACCTTCACACCCTTTCTATAAACAGAGTATTTCGATGTTCACTAGGGATGTGCGTTTCGGGTTTCGGAATTTCGGAATTTTCACGAAATTTCCCGATTCGTGTTTTCGGATGCGGCCGATTTCCGAAAATTTTTAGATCCGAAAACGGCAGATCCGAAAAGTTTTCCGAGCCGAAACGAAATATTTTCGGAATTTTCGAATGGACTTGAAATGTGTCAAATCGAAATTTATTGCTTTGAAACGAGGAGAAAAGACGTTCCGAAAAAACGAAAATTTCCAAAATCACGAAAAGTCGATACAAAAAACGAGCAAAGTGACACGAAAATACGAAAAATGGTCGATATTCCGGAAACCTGTACAATTCCGAAAAACGAAAATTTCCGAAATCACGAAAAGTCGATACAAAAAACGAGCTAAGTGACACGAAAATACGAAAAATGGTCGATATTCCAAAATAAAAAGTAAACGAAAAACGAGTCGAGCCGAACCGAATCGAAACAGAAATCGGTCGAAACGAGCCGAATCGAAAAGTTTGAAAATCCGAAAATCGAATCGAATCTAATCGAATCGAACCGAAAACAAAATCGGTGCACAAGCCTAATGTTCACTATATTTCTCTGATGATCTTTTCCCGGCTTATTAGCAGAATCTACAGTAAGTGGGCACATGTCAATGGTTATAGCTATTGAGAACATTAGTCCCTCTGATCCCCCCCAGTTCCTACGCCCTTATTTATTAGATTACTCTGTTTATTATAGGGTGAGACATTATAGCATTAACTCCATCAATGCAGCAAATGCTCAATCCAAAAAACACACTCAGGGTTATTCAAAGAGATCCGAATGGCGCCGAAAGGGAACCGAACGCTGAAAATGGCCATTCGGCTGTCCAGAGAGCAGCCAATTCGCCAAATCCTGGCGCATTGCCTGCACATACGGTGCCTGTTCGGTGCCTGTGCGAGGGCAGTGAATCCCCATAGAGAAGCACTGCTTCGTCTATTCAGAGAGCAAAACCCAGCAGTGAAAAGTTGCTGAATTGCCCTGTCATTCGGTGGTTTCATTCGCCAGGTTTACAGTATTCAGGCGAATCCCATAGGCTTCAATGTTAAAAATATGCCCATTTTAATTCAATATCTAATAAGCCGTTCATTATAATATTCTGCAGTAAAGAGTCTCTTTATTTATAGATTTTTTGGGATATTTTAAGCAGTTTTCGGGATTTTTTTGACAAAACATTTTTTCCGATCTTTTATTTTTTTTTTTTTTGTAAATAAAAGTTTTTATTTTAGTTTTCACAGCAAACAAAGACATATGAAAGTTGTACATGTATCAAAAGACGTCAGCTCGCAGGCTGGGCGGTGGTATCGTCCTAAAACAACATGTATCTTTTTTGAATCAGTTTTTATTGAGTATTGCAAGAAATCTTTTTTTTTTTTTTTTTTTTAAGCGTTTTTTTTTTTTTTCTGTAACAGCCCTTTTTATTATCATTCATTGGATCTTATATGTAAATTTCAGACATTTTCGGTCTGTAGTTTCTTTGCAAACAGCGTTTCACTTTTCAAACATTCAAGCGTACTGGTTTTTTTTTTCTTCACCTCCTTCGTCTGCGGTGTCGGCTTTTTTCGGCGGCTGCGCTGCGTGTGATCGGCTCTTGCTCGGGTTTTTCTGGACTTTTCGGCGGGGTTAATCCAGATGTTTTTGCGGGTTTCGGTGTGCGTTGGCCCTCGTTTTGCGGTGAGTTTTCGGCGGGTTTGCGGCGACTTTTCCCTGCATTTCGGCGGCTCTGTGGTGCTTGCTGAATACACCACAGGGTCGCCGAAATGGGATCGCCAAGTCGAACCGAATTGAGGAAAATGAAAAGTCACCGAACGTGCGGTAACTTTTCGATTCTCTTTGAATAACCCTGACTGTGCGCATGTCTATGGTTACAGCTACTGGAAGCATTAGTCCCTCTGATCCCTCCTAGTTCCTACGCCCATATTTATTAGATTACCCGGGTTATTATAGGAGGAAACATTAAAGCATTAACTGTATCAATGCAGCAAATGCTCGATTCAAAAAACACACTGAAAACATGTCTATGGTTATAACTATTGGGAACATTAGTCCCTCTGATCCCTCCCAGTTCCTACACCCATGTTTATTAGATTACCCGGGTTATTATAGGGTGAAACATTAAAGCCTAAACTCCATC
This sequence comes from Leptobrachium leishanense, assembly GCA_009667805.1. Taxonomy (NCBI): domain Eukaryota; kingdom Metazoa; phylum Chordata; class Amphibia; order Anura; family Megophryidae; genus Leptobrachium; species Leptobrachium leishanense. The sequence continues at coordinate 65,096,080 of CM019063.1, forward strand.
CAAGCAGCAAATGCTCAGTCCCAGACGCACACTGTGCACATGTCTATGGTTATAGCTACTGGAAGCATTAGTCCCTCTGATCCCTCCCAGTTCCTACGCCCATGTTTATTAGATTACCCGGGTTATTATAGGGTGACACATGAAAGCATTAACTGTATCCACGCAACAAATCCCAGAAACACACTGACAACATGTCTATGGTTAGAGCTACTGGAAGCATTAGTCCTTCTGATCCCTCCCAGTTCCTACGCCCATATTTATTAGATTACCCGGGTTATTATAGGGTGACACATGAAAGCATTAACTGTATCCACGCAACAAATCCCAGAAACACACTGACAACATGTCTATGGTTATAACTATTGGGAACATTAGTCCCTCTGATCCCTCCCAGTTCCTACGCCATATTTATTAGATTACCCGGGTTATTATAGGGTGACACATGAAAGCATTAACTGTATCCACGCAACAAATCCCAGAAACACACTGACAACATGTCTATGGTTAGAGCTACTGGAAGCATTAGTCCCTCTGATCCCTCCCAGTTCCTACGCCCATATTTATTAGATTACCCGGGTTATTATAGGGTGACACATGAAAGCATTAACTGTATCCACGCAACAAATCCCAGAAACACACTGACAACATGTCTATGGTTAGAGCTACTGGAAGCATTAGTCCTTCTGATCCCTCCCAGTTCCTACGCCCATATTTATTAGATTACCCGGGTTATTATAGGGTGACACATGAAAGCATTAACTGTATCCACGCAACAAATCCCAGAAACACACTGACAACATGTCTATGGTTATAGCTACTGGAAGCATTAGTCCCTCTGATCCCTCCCAGTTCCTACGCCCATATTTATTAGATTACCCGGGTTATTATAGGGTGACACATGAAAGCATTAACTGTATCCACGCAACAAATCCCAGAAACACACTGAAAACATGTCTATGGTTAGAGCCAATGGCAGCACTAGCCCCTCTGATTCCCCCCCCCCCGTTCCTACGCCCATGTTCTTTTCGTTTATCCGGGTTATTATATGGTGACAAATTAATACATAAAGTCCTTCCTGCAACAAATGCTCAATCCCAGAAGCACACTGTGCCATTTTCTATGCAGACCTGATCTCTGTTATTTCAGCCTAATTATAATGTGGCTAATATCATTTTTATTATTATCTATTATACAGCGACAACAGTTTCCGGAGCTCATTCCAATACAGACTGGGGAATAAAACTAACAAAATTTCAAACAAATGCCTCGATTTAATTAAGCCCGACAGCCAGAATTTTGTGTATATTCGACCTTTTTTTCATTTCCAGAGATTTAATTTAAGGCATAACAGCATTTAGATTCCAGAGAAAAAAAATTGTCTCAATCGTCGTGGTGTTAGAAGATGATAAATGTATTTCCAGAAAGGAAAACAGGGTAAAATCAGACTGAAACCCTTAATTTTGGCATTGGATTCTCAAATAAGAATTCATTATAGAAAAAGTCAATACGATGCTGGCCATAAATATATAATATTTACCAGCACGCTGTATTTTCATATCTGCGTCATTATTAAATTTTTGTCTGTGTCTGAATTTTTTTAATTCACTCAGAAGATATTTGGAAAAAACTATCGGACGAAGCTAGATGATATATTCAAAAAACAACCGAAAGAATGAAATCGAGCCCAAAAAAAACAGACACAAGAGGTGTAAAGTAGACTTGTGCACCGATTTTTTTTCGGTTCGATTCGGTTTGGTTCGTTCGGATTTTGTAAATTTAGTTTCGCCCGATTTCCGTTTCGGTTCGTTTCGTTTTCGTTTCGTTTTTCGTATCGACTTTTTCGTAATTTCGGAAATTTTCTTGTTTTTTGGAATGTGTGTTCTCCTCGTTTCAAAGTGTTTATTCGTTTTGATGTAAACTAATGGTTTTTCGGATCCGATATTTCTGTCGATACGATAATTCTGTCGATACGATAATTCTGCCATTGAGATTTCTCATGTTTTACAAGAAGGATACATTGATATTTCTCTGGTTTCCCGGGAAGGATACATTGATATTTCTCTGGTTTTACAAGAAGGATACATTGAGATTTCTCTGGTTTCACAAGAAGGATACATTGAGATTTCTCTGTTTTTCCAGGAAGGATACATTGAGATTTCTCATGTTTTACAAGAAGGATACATTGAGATTTCTCTGGTTTCCCGGGAAGGATACATTGAGATTTCTCTGGTTTCCCGGGAAGGATACATTGATATTTCTCTGGTTTTACAAGAAGGATACATTGAGATTTCTCTGGTTTCCCGGGAAGGATACATTGATATTTCTCTGGTTTTACAAGAAGGATACATTGAGATTTCTCTGGTTTCACAAGAAGGATACATTGAGATTTCTCTGGTTTCCCGGGAAGGATACATTGAGATTTCTCTGGTTTCCCGGGAAGGATACATTGAGATTTCTCTGGTTTTCCGGGAAGGATACATTGAGATTTCTCTGGTTTTACAAGAAGGATACATTGAGATTTCTCATGTTTTACAAGAAGGATACATTGAGATTTCTCATGTTTTACAAGAATGATACATTGAGATTTCTCTGGTTTCCCGGGAAGGATACATTGAGATTTCTCTGGTTTTACAAGAAGGATACATTGAGATTTCTCATGTTTTACAAGAAGGATACATTGAGATTTCTCATGTTTCACAAGAAGGATACATTGAGATGAGAATGATACAAAATTACAGAATCAGCGATATAACCAAAAAATACGTTGCCCGAAATTACTGAAATGGAACCGAAATCAGGAATGGAGCCGAAATTACAAATGGAACGAAAATGATTTTCGATTTTACACATTTCTAGTCCATTCGAAAATTCCGAACAAATTTTCGGATCTGAAAATATTCGGAAAATCGGCTGAATCCGAATGCACGAATCGGGAAATTTCGTGAAAATTCTGAAATTCCAAAACCCGAAACGCACATCCCTAGTGTAAAGCAGTGTTTCTCATCCCTGGTCCTCGGGTCCCCCTAACAGGTCAGGTTTGCAGGATATGTGAAGCACAGCACAGTTGATATGATTTTCTGCTCCGTGATTGCAGGATTCAGTCTGAATTTCCCCAAGGTGATCCTTAAAACCTGTCCTGTTATGGGTTTGTGGGGGCAGTTATGGGGAGCACTGGCGTAGAAGACCCTGCTCAGATGAGCTTCCTTTGTTTTTATAAGCTGAAATGAAATCTATTAATGTCACATGGATATTGTAACAGACACGGTGGGTCCTATCAGCTGGTGGGAGCTTCCCCCCTAGCGTCAGCCTGTTTTAACGATAGCACCAGGTAAATTCAGTCTAGCGCCGGACCAACAAATCGTTTGCCTCTCTCTACAAACGGCAAAAAGCAATTAGTGCGCGGTAACTGACGATTTGTAGCGCGAGCTTCCTGTACTTACCGCGTCCTATACTTAACATGGGCTGCAGCGCACTTGCGCTATTCTAACCAACATATCGTTTGGTCCTTGCGATAATTTTAACGCCGACGCTAATCGTAAAAATTTATTTACTGCTCAACCCTGGTGTTAACTGACGGAAAAGGGAGGCGACGGTAATTAGCGCTAGCACTATGGAATACCTTACTTATCCTAACGCTAATTAATGATTGCGCTCCGCTCCCCGTGTTAAGTATAGGATGCGCAAAGTGCAGTAAGCTTGCGCAAAACCGAAGGATTACTAATGGTGGTAGCGTCAGGAATGTAATATGGGGGCATGCATTAAACACACTTATCCTGGCGATAACGCTTACGTAGTGAATAGTGCCCAGTGTCTCCTGTCAGTTTCCCGTGTTTCTGGGTTTTCTCCGAGAAGCTGATAGGTTGTTACTTCATGCAGGTGCATGTTGCAGTGAAAATCAAGAGAGCATACTGATCCTTCTGCATATATCAGCATTGCATTATCGTATCCTATGTTGCCACGGTAACACGCTCATTCACGAAGCAACATTATATCAGCCTAGGATAACTCTAACATAACAAGAGTGAGAAATTCCCGCGGGCGTTATTAAAGTATAAAGAAAGCGTTTATATATAATAATGAAAAGGAAGAGTGGCTCAGCGTTCTCTCCTCCGACTGATAATTAACATTTGCTTTGCTCGGCAATGTGCTGGACCTCTCGGATTCCGAGCACACACCTTCCATCGATATGGCTATTAACCCCTGCAGAACCAATCACTTTTTGTTTTTTGTTTTTTTATTTTTTACTATAACATTTATTTGAAACGTGGGATGTGAAGTTAACAATTAAATATACGGTAAAATGTAAATTTTGCGTAGAGATTGTTGTTCTGAGATAGTTAAACAATTTAAATAATGTAAGCTTGCTCATTTTTAATTCTTAATGTATTTGTTGATACTGTAATGAAATATTGTGATGTTATCTCACACAGTGTCTCACGAGGTCTGCATTATCAGCATACAGGCAGATATGGCCTTCGTGTCAGATGCAGTAAATGTGCTCCAGACAGATAATAAACTGGTGAGATCTCCTGCTTATGGGGGTTTGTATTGATCATAATGAGATTATTAGCAATGCAATACCTGTATGTGCTGCATAATGCCTGTGTATGGCAATTACAGCAACACCTTGTATCTGTATGTGCTGCATAATGCCTGTGTATGGCAATTACAGCAACACCTTGTATCTGTATGTGCTGCATAATGCCTGTGTATGGCAATTACAGCAACACCTTGTATCTGTGTGTGCTGCATAATGCCTGTGTATGCAATTACACCAACACCTTGTATCTGTATGTGCTGTATAATGCCTGTGTATGGCAATTACAGCAACACCTTGTATCTGTATGTGCTGCATAATGCCTGTGTATGGCAATTACAGCAACACCTTGTATCTGTGTGTGCTGCATAATGCCTGTGTATGGCAATTACAGCAACACCTTGTATCTGTATGTGCTGCATAATGCCTGTGGTATGGCAATTACAGCAACAACTTGTATCTGTATGTGCTGCATAATGCCTGTGTATGGCAATTACAGCAACACCTTTTATCAGTATGTGCTGCATAATGCCTGTGTGTGGCAATTACAGCAACACCTTGTATCTGTATGTGCTGCATAATGCCTGTGTATGGCAATTACAGCAACACCTTGTATCTGTGTGTGCTGCATAATGCCTGTGTATGGCAATTACAGCAACACCTTGTATCTGTATGTGCTGCATAATGCCTGTGTATGGCAATTACAGCAACAACTTGTATCTGTATGTGCTGCATAATGCCTGTGTATGGCAATTACAGCAACACCTTTTATCAGTATGTGCTGCATAATGCCTGTGTGTGGCAATTACAGCAACACATTGTATCTGTATGTGCTGCATAATGCCTGTGTATGGCAATTACAGCAACACCTTGTATCTGTATGTGCTGCATAATGCCTGTGTATGAAAACTACAGCAACACCTTGTATCTGTATGTGCTGCATAATGCCTGTGAATGGCAATTACAGCAACACCTTTTATCTGTATGTGCTGCATAATGCCTGTGTATGGCAATTACAGCAACACCTTGTATCTGTATGTGCCGCATAATGCCTGTGTATGGCAATAACAGCAACACCTTGTATCTGTATGTGCTGCATAATGCCTGTGTATGAAAACTACAGCAACACCTTGTATCTGTATGTGCTGCATAATGCCTGTGAATGGCAATTACAGCAACACCTTTTATCTGTATGTGCTGCATAATGCCTGTGTATGGCAATTACAGCAACACCTTGTATCTGTATGTGCCGCATAATGCCTGTGTATGGCAATAACAGCAACACCTTGTATCTGTATGTGCCGCATAATGCCTGTGTATGGCAATAACAGCAACACCTTGTATCTGTATGTGCTGCATAATGCCTGTGTATGGCAATTACAGCAACACCTTGTATCTGTACTGTACAGGGACTTACACTCTCTATAACCCCTGAATTTTATCCCTGTACAGCAGTGAGTGACCCCATAGCTCTCCTTGTATTCTGCCCTCTCTCTGGCTGTTGCAATGCAGCAGTAACGTTTGTTGAGCTTTTTGTTACTGTGAGGTTTGGGGCTGCTATTTGCAGCTTTATAGTAATATAGACAGCGTTATTCAGAGAGATCTGAAAAGTCACCGCACGTCCGGTGACTTTTCGTTCCCCGCACTTCAGGGGAATTTGGCGATTCCTAGTTCACCGATCCTGTGGTGTATTCAGCAACTGCGGTGCTTGCTACGGCCCTGTAGTGCAGGGAATACTCGCTGCAAACCCACAGAACACTCGCCAAACACTCAGACGAACGGGATGAAAAAAAAACTGTTTGCTTGAAAGTTTGGAATTTGAAACGCTGATTGCAGAAAAACTACGGAACGAAAATGTCTGTAATTTACACATAAGATCCAATAAATGATGATAAAAAGGGCTGTTACAGAAAAATGAAAAAAAAAAAACACGGTTTAATAAAAAACGCATATTGTGTTAAAACTGGAATATTTTGAACATTGAAGCCTATGGGATTTGCCTGAATAAACCTGCCGAATGAAACTACCGAACAGCAGGGCACTTCACTGACATTCCTCAGCTGTTCGGTGTCTCTGAATAGACAAAGCATTGCTTCTCTATGGGGGATTTCACTGCCCTCGAACAGGCACTGTACGTGCAGGCAATTTGGCAAAATTTGGCGAATTGCCTGCTCTCTGAATAGCCAAACGGCCCCGAAATGTCCCCGTTCGCTGAAATTCTGAGTCCGGTTACAATTCGGCCACGTTTCGGATCTCTCTGAATAAGACTGGAAGTGACTGGAAAGCGATAAAACAAAGATCTTGCTTTAAGAAGGTATACACAGGGATTTTTGATATGCTAATGATTGCTTTTCAATGTATTATAATGCAAAATCGAGGTATCTCGATTAAAAGGGGTTAAAACACACGCGTCTATTTTATGTGCCATTAAATATCCCTCATAAGGTATTGAAGCGTCCTGGCCGCTTGCCTAGTGAAATGCTGTCACTCCTAGTAGAAAACTTCATTAGATTATACTTATACAGTGTTTGTGGTTGCTGTAGCTCCAGTCTAACAGGTCTATTCACCAAAGGTGAAACTCAGGAGAACTGGCAAGTGAAGTGAAAATTCTAGGTCAAAATAGCCAAACCAGAAAAATTCTCCCATTTATCTCACTTTCCAAATTGGCTATTTGGTCTAGTTGTTCTCTTCTCCCGCCAGTTCTCCTGGTTTTCACCTTTTAGGCTAGGGTCAGACGAACGCATTTTTCACGTTGTCCGTGAAAAAGTGCGTTCGAACGAATGGACGTATTTTTTCACGGAATACGCGATAGCGGTCATATGATGCGCATTTTCGTCCGTGATTTTGTACGGATCATCAATAAAACCCTTTCTGCGTCTGGACGTTTTGTTGGCCGGACATTAGCAGCGTCTGACGTCTCCTAATCACGCACACACGCCGCTATGCGGCCGCAGCGCACTCTGTACGTCAGTAGTAGCGGTTTGACGTTCTCGAAAAAATGCGTTCGTTTGCCACTTGCATTGCGTGGGCGAACTTTCGTGCGGCCGTTCGTCGTATGTTCCCCGGCATTGGACGTCATTTGCTGCTAGCACGGCCATGATTTCGTGCGGCTAAACGCACGTGAAAAATGCGTTCGTCTGACCTTAGCCTTAGTGAATAGACCTGTATGAGTTCAGTTTGGTGGAGTTTGATTTATAAGTACACATGGGCACACATTGTATCAGCGCCTCGTTTGGAAGTCACGGATATTCAGCGACGTCGAAACCGCATCTCATTCCACTCTCATTTACTCGGGATGTAAATTCAGGTCCTAAGCCATGGTTCCCGGGGAGTTACATCATGCATTCATCCATGGGCTTGTTGAATGAATCTTTCATTTAGAATTCCATCAATTGAAACGTTGTAAAAGCTGCTCTGTAATTATCCGACAAGCTACTGTATAAATGATTCTCAGCGAGGATCCGCAGAATGGAAAATGGAATATTTTGTTTGATGAATATGATAAGTTTTCGGTAAAAGAAGCAATAACTCTCAGGCTAGGGACAGACGAACGTATTTTTCGCGTTGTCCGTGAAAAAGTGCGTTCGAACGAATGGACGTATTTTTTCACAGAATACGCAATAGCGGTCATACGGTGCGCATTTTCGTCCGTGATTTTGTACGGATAATCAATAAAACCCTTTTTGCGTCTGGACGTTATGTTGGCCGGACATTAGCAGCGTCTGACGTCTCCTAAGCACGCACACACGCCGCTAGCGGACGCAGCGCACTCTGTACGTCAGTAGTAGCGGTTTGACGTTCTAGAAAAAATGCGTTCGTTTGCCACTTGCGTTACGCGGACGAACTTTCGTGCGGCTGTTCTTCGTATGTTACCCGGCATTGGACGTCATTTGCTGCTAGCACGGCCGTGATTTCGTGCGGCTAAACGCACGTTAAAAATGCTTTCGTCTGACCTTAGCTTAAGGCTAGGGTCAGACGAAAGCATTTTTCCCCGCGAACGTGAAAAAGTGCGTCCGAACGCATTGACGTATTTTTTCACGGAATGCGCAAAAACGGTCAGACGACGCGCATTTTCGGGCGTGATTTTGTACGGATCGTCAATAAAACTCTTTTTGCTTCTGGACGTTATGTAGGCTGGACATTAGCAGCGTCTGACATCTCCTAATCACGCAAACACGCCGCTATGCCGCAGCTGCGCACTCAGTACGTCAGTACTAGCGGTTCAGCGTTCTCAGAAAAATGCGTTCAAATTCCACTTGCGTTGCACGGCCGGACTTTTGTGCGGCCGTACATCGTATATTGGCCGTCATTGCCCGTCATCTGCTGCTAGTGCGGCCGTAATTATGTGCGCCAGAACGCACGTTAAAAGTGCGCTGGTCTGACCCCAGCCTAAAAGCTTTCCATCAGGAGTCTCTAACGCTGCAACAATATCAAGTAGTGTCCCTTTTGGGTGAGAGAGATGAATGTGAGACGCAATTAACATAAATGCAGTATGTGTGATGGATTGTGCTCAATTTTGAAGCTTTTCACTCCATTACTCGCAATGCTGGAGAGAAGCTGGACATTATTTACATGTGGTCCCTAGGCCCAGCCTAATGCTGTGTGATGCGGTTCCGCTTGACCCCTCATTTAGATCCCTACGTACAACAAAAGGCCCTATTCCGTGGTTGTCGCTAAAAATCAAACGCTAATGGAAACATTGCACACCAGCCGTTAACCAATAGCGTCTCACCTTTAACGTCTGCATTCCAACCAAGACGCTAAAGTGTCAAGACGCTAAAGTCGGCTGGAAACGGTAAATTTCTCAGCCAGACGTTAAATAGTGCGTGGAGCAGGTAAATTAGCTCCTGGCGCTGCTGAAAGTAGACGCATGTGCAGCTGACGCTAATTACACCCTGTGTCTGTATTTCAGCCCTGGTGGAGACTTAACCAGAGCCTGAACAGCTCCATACAGGCAGGGTAATTCAAAGAGATCCGAATTGCTTGAGAAAGGTAACCGAACACTGAAAATCAGCATTCGGTTACCTTTCTTGGCCATTCGGCTATTCAGAAAGCAGGCATTTCGCCAAATCCTGGTGAATTGCCTGCACGTACGGTGCCTGTTCGGTGCCTGTTTGAGGGCAGTGAAATCCCCATGAAAAAGCAATGCTTCGTCTATTCAGAGAACACAAACCAGCAGTGAAAGGTTCCCCTAATGCCCTGCCATTCGGTGGTTTAATTCTACAGGTTTATTCAGGCGAATCCCATAAGCTTCAATGTTAAATATATTCCTGTTTTAATCCAATATCTAATAAACTGTTTATTATAATATTCTGCAGTAAAGAGTCTCTTTATGTTTAGATTTTTTAGGATATTTTAACCCTTTCGCTGCTGAGGCTTTTCACACCTCTGTGCTGAGGTCATTTTTACCGGTTTTGCTCATCATGTTTAAACGTGTTTTGAAGGCTTATTTTAGTATATGACCCAGACATATTATATATCGTTCTTTCCGTAAGACTCGGTAGATTCATAATATGTCATTATTATATGTATACGTTGTCACGGAATGGCCCAGCACCCTCAGCCAGGGGCGGTGCAGTGACAGTGGTGGCTATGGACACTTGGGTGCGGTGGCACGCACCTAGTTTTGCAAGTACTTTTATTTAGATGTGATATTGTGTGGTGTAATAAAGTGTCCCCGTTGGTTTATTGCGTAATGTATTTTCCCTTTGTCTGCCTTGCTCGCCGCCATTTTCCGATCACCTTGTGGCGCAGTTCAGAATCTTCGATTCGGAAAATGGCCGATTCGAACCATCCGGTTCGAATCGGAAAATGGCCGATTCGGACCATCCGGTCCGAATTGGCGACTCCCTGAATCGTAATGGCCAATGGGTCCTGGGAGGGCGGGCAAGGATTCCCATTGTATGATAATTTTGTGGAAAGTGATAAATGCTTGAACTGTAAATAATAAAGCCAGATTTAGCAGTGCATCCAGCCTCGACTGATGTGGTTATTTTTCCGCCGTACTTTTCGTTCTGAGAATCCCTCGAGGTCTCAGGGTGCGGTGTCCCAGATCCGAACCGAACCGAGCGCTCTGTGCCTGCATCGAGCATCAGGGCAGAGGCGCAGCGGAAGGTGATTCGGTTCCCAGATCGAGAGATCCGATCCGAAGGGCGCGGCCGTGTACCGCGCTTCGGTATTGCGAGGGATTGCGGTAAGATCCGAATCCCTCGCCCATCCCGCAAGATCCGAAGATTCATCTGTCCCCGATCCGAAAAGTCCTCTACCGGAGATCCGAAGATTCACCCGCACCTGGATCGGAAACGTTTCCCGCAAGAGAAGATCCGAAACGTTTCCCACATAAGATCCGAAGATTCCTCCGCGGCTGGCAGATCCGATTTCCACGAACGTCCCACACCCACAAGGTCAGTGAACCAGCTGCTCGGGACGCTGAGTGCCGTATGGCTCAGTGGTCGGGCTGGTTCTAGGCAGGGGTCCCCTCCACCGCCCGCTAACCTCTTCCCGGGGTCACGTCAGGCCGCACGAGACGCCGAGTGCGCGCCACTCGGTAGTCGGGCCAGCGGTAAGCGACGGGGTCACGCAGATTGAGCACACCCGCAGGCGGAACAACATCTCCATTCCGTCATACTGGTGGCAGCGGTGGGATTGCTCTCTGCAGGCCCCTAGGAGACCTACGCCATGGTGGTGTACACCTACTACGACCGGGACACCCTGCGTGGGATGTTGGAAAACTGGGGAGGAACGCCGGGTAGGAAGAACCGGAAGACCCTGATCAAGGAACTGACCCGGATGGATCAGGACAGGGTGGCGACGCCCGTCCCCAGCCCTGTCCACGCAGAGGTGGAGGAGGATGCTGGCCTCAGAGAGTTGCGGCGTCGGATTGCCCTGCTCGGAGTTGCCTCATCGTCGGTGGACAGATACGAAGTGATTCGGGAGTTCTACCGGGAAGTTGAGCAGGAGAAGGAACGCCAGCACGAGCTGCGGTTGGCAGAGCTCCGCGGAGCAGAGACTGAATACAGTAACCCCGAACCCTACCCCGTGGAACCCTGGGTCGAGGCTCACAGCTCGACTGGAGCTTCACCTTGGGAATCTGCAACCCCCAGTGATTGCCCTTGCGGGACTCTCAGCTCGCCTGGAGCCTGTACTGAGGACGTCACTCATCCCAGCGACCCTCGGATGGAGACTCACAGCTCGCCTGGAGCTGCATCTGAGGACGCCACATTCCCCGTTGAGGAGCGGTGCTCCTGTGCTGGCACCTTCGCTGACATGAAGGTCGTGTTGGCAAGAAGGCTGCAGGAGGGCCTGGAGCGGGACCAGAGGTCCACAGAGGAACTGTGGTACGAGGCCCTGGACCATGAGCGGGACTGCCATGGTGTGTACATTCCTTCCGACGCTGTCGTCCATCGGGTGCAGTACGATGTGCGAGCAGCGTTCCTGCAAGGTCGGGCCCCAGAGGAGTGGGAGGCCGAGCTCCGGAGTCTGGTGCAACAGGAGATCGCACTGGACGCCGCGTACGCGCGCGCTCCGGTGGCTAACCGCCTCTCCGGCAGTGCGCCCTATTGGAGGCAGCTCCACTGCAGGGCCTCGCTACGGAGGCACGGGGCTGCTCTACGAGGGCATGGCCGCCGACCCCGAGTTCGGAGCGGAGACAGAGGAACGGATGGAAGAGATCCTGGAGCGTCGGGAACTGGAGATCCCGTCAGACAGCAGGGACTCGGTGTTTGAGGAGCTGGAGTCCCTAGCCGAGCGAGAGTGGGAGCTCGAGGTGGCTTACCGAAAACTGTTGGACGGCGTTCCGCAGTCGAGCCTGAGCTCCCCGTGGTGGGACGGGTCGGCGGAGGAAGTCGACAGTCCCCAGGTTTGGGACCTATGGGAGGCCGAGGCGGACCCATGGGTGCCCGTGGAGGGTTCCGGCAGAGGAAGTTACCCCTTCACCCCGCAAGAGGACAGGGTGGCTGAGGCCACGGGTCCAGTGGGGGAGGAGACGGATGGTCTCCCCGGGATGGGTTGTGCGCAACATTGTTTGCCCCGGGGGGTGAAGTGACCATCCTTCCCCAAGGAGATCTCCAACCAGCGAAGAGCTGGCTACGGGGCAGAGTGTCGCTGGCCTCTGCCCACTGCTTACAGTCCGCCAGGAGAAGCAGACAGATGGTTCCCCCGGGATGGGTGTGCGCAACCATTGTTTGCCCCGGGGGGTGAAGTGACCATCCTTCCCCAAGGAGATCTCCAACCAGCGGAAGAGCTGGCTACGGGTAGAGTGCCGCTGGCCTCTGCCCACTACCCAAAATCTGCCAGGAGGAGCAGACAGATGGTTCCCCCGGGATGGGTTGTGCGCAACCATTGATTGCCCCGGGGGGGGGAAGAAACCATCCTCCCGCAAGGAGATCCTCACCCAGCTGAAGAGCTGGCCACGGGGCAGAGTGCCGCTGGCCTCTGCCCACTACTCAAAGTCTGCCAGGAGGAGCAGACAGATGGTTCCCCTGGGATGGGTTGTGCGCAACCATTGATTGCCCCGGGGGGGGAAGAAACCATCCTCCCGCAAGGAGATCCTCACCCAGCTGAAGAGCTGGCCACGGGGCAGAGCGCCGCTGGCCTCTGCCCACTACCCACAGTCTGCCAGGTGGAGCAGACGGATGGTCTCCCCGGGATGGGTTGCGTACAACCATTGTTTGCCCCGGGGGGTGAAGTGACCAGCCCTCCCCAAGGAGATCCCCACCCAGCGGAAGAGCTGACACCAGGGCAGAGCGCCGCTGGCCTCTGCCCGTTTCTCCCAACTTGCCCCGAGGGGCAGAGCGAGGATGACCCCGTGCAACTGCTGTTGCATCCATTTGTCCCCTTCGTCGGCTACCAGGAAGAGCAGCCAGGTTTGGCTCTATTTGCTTCTTCGGTTGCCGTGTCCGTACCTGGCCATCCAGCGGAAGAGCTGGCAACGGGGCAGAGCGCCGCTGGCCTCTGCCCATTTTGGCAACCCTTGGGCTCGGGGGCCTCACGCAGCCACGGTTCTGTCCCACGGCTGACCTGGGCACCCGGGGCGTGTGCATTTAGCACCCGGGTTCCCCGGGTGAGCGATAACCCTGGAGGGGACACAGGAGGTACTCCGGCCCAGACGTATGTCCTCTCGCCCAGCCGGGGTAACCCTAAGGACATGGGGTCCCGACCAAGCTGGCACGGCCGCAAGGCCAAATGGAGAGGCCTGGTGACCCGGCCTCCCCAGACTGACTATGGGCCTGGGAGCACCGACTTCCCCGGTATGACCCGGTGGGGTCAGACCAGGTGCGTCGAACTGGGGGAGGGGGAGGAGTGTCACGGAATGGCCCAGCACCCCCAGCCAGGGGCGGTGCAGTGACAGTGGTGGCTATGGACACTTAGATGCGGTGGCACGCACCTAGTTTTGCAAGTACTTTTATTTAGATGTGATATTGTGTGGTGTAATAAAGTGTCCCCGTTGGTTTATTGCGTAATGTATTTTCCCTTTGTCTGCCTTGCTCGCCGCCATTTTCCGATCACCTTGTGGCGCAGTTCCGAATCTTCGATTCGGAAAATGGCCGATTCGAACCATCCGGTTCGAATCGTAAAATGGCCGATTCGGACCATCCGGTCCGAATTGGCGACTCCCTGAATCGTAATGGCCAATGGGTCCCGGGAGGGCGGGCAAGGATTCCCATTGTATGATAATTTTGTGGAAAGTGATAAATGCTTGAACTGTAAATAATAAAGCCAGATTTAGCAGTGCATCCAGCCTCGACTGATGTGGTTATTTTTCCGCCGTACTTTTCGTTCTGAGAATCCCTCGAGGTCTCAGGGTGCGGTGTCCCAGATCCGAACCGAACCGAGCGCTCTGTGCCTGCATCGAGCATCAGGGCAGAGGCGCAGCGGAAGGTGATTCGGTTCCCAGATCGAGAGATCCGATCCGAAGGGCGCGGCCGTGTACCGCGCTTCGGTATTGCGAGGGATTGCGGTAAGATCCGAATCCCTCGCCCATCCCGCAAGATCCGAAGATTCATCTGTCCCCGATCCGAAAAGTCCTCTACCGGAGATCCGAAGATTCACCCGCACCTGGATCGGAAACGTTTCCCGCAAGAGAAGATCCGAAACGTTTCCCACATAAGATCCGAAGATTCCTCCGCGGCTGGCAGATCCGATTCCACGAACGTCCCACACCCACAAGGTCAGTGAACCAGCTGCTCGGGACGCTGAGTGCCGTATGGCTCAGTGGTCGGGCTGGTTCTAGGCAGGGGTCCCCTCCACCGCCCGCTAACCTCTTCCCGGGTCACGTCAGGCCGCACGAGACGCCGAGTGCGCGCCACTCGGTAGTCGGGCCAGCGGTAAGCGACGGGGTCACGCAGATTGAGCACACCCGCAGGCGGAACAACATCTCCATTCCGTCATATACGTTATGTCATGTCTGTATATTATAACAAAAAATGCAATAAAATATGTATTTTCAATAATTTACAACGTGTAAAGTGTTTTTTTTCACATTTTAACATGCGAGCAATTGCGGTTATATTTTGTATGGGGTGCGCTTGTTAAAAAAATTAGAGATGGGGTCTCGTTACATTTTTTTTGGGGGAAAATTACACTATTTTTAACAAACGCACCGCATACAAAAATCGTTAGTGCAGCATCATTGTTCACATTATAATTGAAATGGGAACAATATTGCTGCATTAACAAACCAAAAAAAAGAAAAAAAAAGTAATTTTTTTTTTTAATTTTTTTTTCTTTTTTTTTTTTCTTTTTTTTTTTTTTTACAAAATTTTTCACTTTCATGTTTGGTATCGTTGGAACGGCCATGCTCTGGCCGATCCAACCATACAAAATTTAACCCCTAGCTGCCACGGATCGGGAGATAGGGAGTTCATTGGAACTCCCTATCTCCACAGTTGGTGGCAGTTAGGGGTTAACTCTAGGACTGGCGTCATCGTGCTACGCACGATGACGCAGTCCTCAGGGGGAGTTCCCGGAGGCTTGGCCGACATCCAAGATGTCGGCCAGCTCCGGGAAAGGATCGCAAACCGGCGCTTTTCAGCGCCGATTCGCGATCCAGCTCCCCAGGGGTTAATGCCAGGCATCATTTGGAAGGGCAGGCTGTGCCCTTCCAAATGATGCCTGGGTTAACCCCCGCAGAGCCGCCGATCGGGAGGGAGAGAGGTCCGAAGGACCTCCCCCCCTCCCTTTCAGGCGCCTCCTCCGCACATGCGGGGGGGCGCCTGAATTTGGTGTCATCGCGCTGCCGCGATGACACCAAATTCCGGCGGCTGCTGTTCCAGATGCCGGGCTGACATCCAGGATGTCAGCCCGCACCGGAGGGGCCAGCGATCGGCCGGAACCCGGCCGAACGCTGACCCCAATGGGAGGACGCGCTCAGCGCGTCCTCCGCACAGCAGCGGAATGCGGAGGACGCGCTGAGCGCGTCCTCCGCATTGAAAGGGTTAATCATTTTTCTTGATTTTTTTTTAAAAGTCCTTTTTTTTTTATTCTTTTTTTTATCTTTACTTATTTTTTCTGTAACAGCCCTTTTTATTATCATTCATTGGATCATATGTAAATTTCAGACATTTTCGCTCAGTAGTTTCTTTGCAAACAGCGTTTCACTTTTCAATCATTCAAGCAAACTGTTTTCCTAATTTATTCACTGCCTTCTTCTGCGGTTTCGGCTTTTTCCGGCGGCTTCGCTGCGTGTGATCGGCTCCTGCTCGGGTTTTTCAGTGGTTTTCGGCAGGTTAATCCAGATGTTTTTGGGGGTTTTCAGCGTGCATTCGCCGGGTTTTGCGGTTAGTTTTCGTCAGGTTTGCGGCAGCTTCTCCCTGCAATTCGGGGACCCTGTGGTGCTTGCTGAATACACCGCAGGGTCACCGAAATGGGATCTGCAAAACGAACCGAATTGAAGAGAACGAAAAGTCTCCGAACGTGCGGTGACTTTTCGAATCTCTTTGAATTACCTTGATAGACTTCACCTGCTCAGAGAGGTTACACCAGGGTTTACGTGTCATCATGAGCGTCACACCGGCTTTTAGGAGGGGTTCCATTTCCCTGGGTTTGCACCTAGACATTAAGTTTATTCATCACCTTGAAATAGCTTGTTTTTTTCTTGTATTTCTTAATGATTTGCACGTCCCTTGTTAAGTATAGGAGACGCCAAGTACAGTAAGGAACGCGAGACGTTAAGGTTGAAATGTCTCCTTCAACGGTAAGGTTGGAATAGGACCTGAAATTTTTTTGCTGATACTGTCAGTCGTTATGTTTTGCGTCTCGAACGCTAAGTGTAACGACAACCTTAGAATAAGGTCCCAGATGATCCTCATTTATTGTGTGAGTATAGCATGAAAATTTACTGTGTCTCTATAAATACAGATATATAAAAACAGACAAAAAAGAAGGTTCCTCACACCTTGAGCCCAAAAAATGACAATTGTGCTCAGGCCCCAGAGTGGCCAGCTCGATAATCCGCTCCAAAAAACCAAGAAGGGGACCTGGCACTCCATTACTTTATTGTTCATACATTAGTGCACCCGGGGTATACGTCCCCACTACTAGTAAATCTATGTTAGTGCTTGTTACAAGTACCTTGGTCTTGTAACCTCTATATAACGGTACGAGGGAACCTGCAGGTGCAGATTTTCTGTGTTAGCGTCCATATTTTAGCGTAAGCTTTGTAATGTGGCTCATTATGATGTGTGTAGGGCAAGTATCTATACACACAGCGGTGCAGGAGAGAGGCGGCCATGGGGCTAATTTACTCGTTAGGAGAGTTATAGGGATTATATTATTACCAATTACTTATTCTTAAGGCTTTTTTTAAAGCATTTTGTATAATTTTGTGTAATAAAAAGGACACAATTATCAGGGGTGTACCTAGGGGGCGGGGGGGGCAGCCGCACCGGGTGACACCACCACCTAGAGTGGCACCCTAAAAAATATATATATATTTTTTTTAACTTTTGCAAAGTATTTTACAAGGAGGGATACATTGAGATTTCACTAATTTTCAAGTATGTACTGGGTAGGTGAGGTCTATGCTGGCACTTTCTTTTTATTCTTATTCATAGGACCTTATATATTATTTCCAGGCATTTCCATGCACTCGTTTTTTTTTTAACCCTTTCAATGCGGTGGACGCAGAGCGCGATGGCGCCAGTTTTGAAATTAACCCCTTGCTGCCACCTATAGTGGAGATAGGGGGTTCCAATGAACCCCCTATCTCCCGATCCGTGACAGCTAGGGGTTACTGTTTACTATCATTGGAACGGCCAGAGCGTGGCCTTTCCAATGATACCAAACATGACCAGGTCAAATGGAAAAAAAAAAATTAAAATAAAAATAAAATTTAAAAAATAAAATTAAAAAATGTAAAAAAAAATTAAGAAAATGTTTTTTGGTTTTCTTCCTTTTATTAGTGCAACAATATTGTTCCCATTTCAATTATAATGTGAACAATGATGCTGCACTATTTTTTCTATGGGGGGCGTTTGCTAAAAAACACGTAATTTTCCCCCAAAAAAAGTAACGATTCCTCATTTCTAATTTTTTTAACAAGCGCACCCCATAGAAAATATAACCGCAAACGCTCGCATGTTAAAATGTGAAAAAAAACACTTTACACATTGTAAATTATTGAAAATTCTAATTTTATTGCATTTTTTGTTATAATATACAGACATGACATAACGTATACATATAATAATGACATATTATGAATCTTCTGAGTCTGCCGGAAAGAACGATATATAATATGTCTGGGTCATATATTAAAATAAGGCTTAAAAACGCGTTTAAACATGATGAGCGAAATCGGTAAAAATGAGCTCAGCACAGAGGTGTGAAAAGGCTCAGCAGCGAAAGGGTTAAAAACGCCTTTTAAAAGTTGCGGGGTTCTTTGATTTTATTCTTACCCCTGTTCGGCGGCTGGTCAGCTTTTTTCGAATGCGTTCGGCGGTCTGTTTGTCGGATCATTCGTATGCATTCTGTGTTATCGGATCGATTTGGCAGTTTTTCGGATGCGTTCGGTGGTTTTTCAGCAGTTTATCCGTTCGATTCGGCGATTTATCAGATGCGTTCGGCGGGTCGATTCGATGAGAGAGTGACATTTCGTTTATTCACAGTTTGCTGCCGACGTAACTCAACAAGAATGTTTATTTATTTACTTATTTATTGGTTAAGGATGTTAAGTTGGAAGAATAAAGACTGTTTTCAAAGCAAATCAATATATGTTTATTAACCTTACATTTCATTTCCAGATCTCAGTTTGCGATGAAGTTCCTGGATCCTTCGTTCGTACCGATAACAAACTCTCTAACACAAGAGCTGCAAGAGAAACCTGCAAAGTGGGTGTTCAACAAGACGGCGTTTTCACGGCAGAGGTGGGTTTGATGCAATCGTGGCTTACAATTCGGACTAGATGGAATCATAGACGTGCAGATCCCTGACACACGAACAATCCATCGGCTCCTGTCTCACGGAACGCTTGCTGCTGCGAGCATTAGAGACAGGATGGTGTCAGCACACAGGGCATGCTGACATCATCAGTGACCAATTTAGTGACCAATAGGTGGGATATTCAAATCCCGCCTGCCTGGTGATGCGTGTGTGGGAGGAGGAAACGTCTCCGCTTCACACAAGAATGTCAGGCAAACGGGACAGGAGGGGAGCGGGGGGCGCTCCACACAGCCTGACCACTTTAAAGAGATACTCTAATGAAAAATAGAGGTCCTGTTTTTGCCCTTAAATAATTGGATAGTCTCTGCCCAATAATTTTTGTATTTCAGGTCATTTTACTCACCGTTTGTCCATCCCTGCACGTAGCTCCTCCTCTTCGGCTCAGGGACTCCCAAAGCCAGAACTCCCTGCAGCTATCTAACGCTATTTGCACGCTGCCTGCACAACTTGCATAGCGTCGGAGCCGCAAATTGCATAGCGCTACGGGACTTGCCCACTTTTGATACACAAGTTATTATTATTGTCTTTTATTTATAAAGCGCCAACATATTCCGTAGCGCTGTACAATGGGGCAGCACAAACATGAGACATACATGATAAATAAGGAAACGACAACCCTGCCCAAAGGATAGCTTGTCTAGAAAGTACTGCACTTTAACCAAGTGCTCAGCCAGACATCCCGTGAGCTTACAATCTAAGGGACGGGGTAAGTGAAACAGATGGGAGCAGAGGGAAGGTGAAGCTGGTTGCTAGAAGAAATGTTGTGATGGTTGCATGGGAAGGACCAGAAGGTTGGGCTAAGTAAAGGTAATTAGCGAGAGAAGTGGAAACAGCTGTAAAGGAGCCCTTAAATTATGGACCGGGCCTGGGTGGGGGGTGGATGGGGAGGGTGGGAGGGACTGCAGAGTGGAGAATCTTGGGTCTGTGATGGTCAGTGTGTGCTGCAAAATACAATGTTCCTTAGCGCCTGTGCAGAGCGATGGATCGGAGCTGTGCGTATGTGTGCAGATCTGATCCATCACTGCCCCTCTGAGAATGCTCGGTTTTGTGGGTGGTATCGTGGAGGCTGACGCTCTTTTGCGTGCTGAGGTCACTAGTGACCGATCTGGTGACCGACAGCTACTAAAGTCGGAAATTCAAATGGCGCTATTCCCTACTGTGTGCTAAAATGGGGACGCTAACTGGGAAAATCCAACCTGCAGGTATCCCCGTAGCATCCCCATTTTACTGCGATATTTTGGAGCAGGTGCTAGCTGAGCATTACGCCCCAGAACGCAGTGCTAACCACTGGGATACTCGCGGTTCTGCACCACCGTGAGTTTCATCTCTTGGTGTCCGTAGGACTCCATGGATGTTTTGCACTTCCGGGCTTCGAGGGCTATCTGTTTCCCAGGAATGGGTGGAGTAGAGGTAACATCACTGCTCTATAACCACGAAGACACAGGTTTGAATCCCAGCAAGAGCACCTCTCCAGTAAGTGTCCTTGGGCAAGACACCTAACGGTACATACTCGCCACCCAGGACATACTTGAAAATGAGAGAAATCTCACTTTCACCACAGAGTAGAAACATAGAAACATAGAAAAATGTCGGCAGATAAGAACCTTTCGGCCCATCTAGTCTGCCCAATTACATGGATACTTAACCTGGATTTATCTTTTGTTTAGGATAGCCTTATGCCTATCCCATGCCTGCTTATATTCAATTACTGTTTTGGCCTCTACCACTTCTACTGGAAGACTGTTCCATGTATCCACCACCCGCTCAGTAAAATAATGCTTCCTGATGTTACTTTTAAACCTTTGCCCCTCTAATCTAAGACTATGTCCTCTTGTTTTGCTACTTTGTTTCCTTTTAAATATACTCCCTTCCTCTACCTTGTGGATTCCCTTTACGTTTTTAAATGTTTCTATCATATCTCCTCTGTCTCGTCTTTTTTCCAAGCTGTACATGTTAAGATCATTAAGCCTTTCCTGGTAACTTTTCTCCTTCAAGCCGTACACCATTTTAGTAGCCCTTCTCTGAACTCTCTCTAAGATGTCTATATCCTTCTGGAGAGTGATTGTGGAGGGAGGCTGGGGACTCTTTGTCCCCAGTCTCACTCTGCTCCCGGCGGCCAGACGCAGCGAATCGACCCACTGTTTGTGATGAGAGGTATCTGATTTTTTTGGGGGGTTTACAGCTGGCGCTAAGAAGCGTTAGGACTTTGTGATCCTTCCTGACGCTAATCACTCTTTGCGCTCCCCATGTGATTTATAGGGTGCGCAGGGTAAGCTCGCGTAAGCTAGCACAATCACTGTTTGCACTAAGTAATTTCTTACGCGTTTCGCGTCAGGACTTTAATATGGGGTATACGTTAAAAAGTCACTTAACCTAGCGGTAACGCTGACTCATCCGATCGCTAATGTTAATGTTCACTAGTGCCCAAAATTGGGAGTGGGGTCAGGATGAGTATAGTCTCCCTTTAATATGAGATTGCAGTCGGCAGCAGGGCTTTGGTATCTGTCTCTGTGCGCAACCATGTGTGAGAGATTAGAACTGAAACGGCCCCAGGTTGGAGGTTACTTTAGGTGAAACTTTTATTAATCTTTATTTAAAAGTGATTTATTTAGAAGCAATTGAAAGACAAGATCCACAACAAAACTCTTGTTATATAAAAATATATTATAAAGCATGCTATACAAAAAGATTTTCAGTGTAAATTTTTAAAAAAATGCATATTTAACTGCAAAGGGGAGCATTTTGGGGCCCGGATGTCCTATGCAGTCTGCCCAAATGTACAAAACCTCAAACCGCTATACAGGAGCCAGTTGTAACATAAACACTTCGGGCTCTATTACACTGGTCGCGCAAAAATGTGCGCATGCGCAAAAACGCATTAACGCGAAGGGAAAACCCTTTGCGCTGAACGTCGTATAACGACGTTCGGGCATACGATGCGCGTTAACGTCTAACGCAAGTGACCCTGCGCAAACCCTGCGCGACCGCAAGTTCATGCGCGCATTCCATACTTAACATTGTGAGCGCAAATGCGTTCGTGCGCTGGTACGCGGATGGTATTACAAACGATGCGCAACTTTTTACGAACGACGTTTGCGCGCATAATTTTAACGTCTTTTAAAACCTGGTGTTAACGGCAAATCCGAACGTTCTGGCCGAAATGAAAAACACCAGCACGAAAAAAAAAAACAGCACAGTATAGTTACACATTCTACACATACCCAAACAATAAAATTGTGAATTCGTGCGTGTTTTTATTATTGCTGCAGCATATATACACAGATTTATTTTGACAGGCGCAAAAACTGAACGGGAGACGATTGTGATTCTTAATTCTGATTGGCTGAATCGCGTGAAAAAACAGTCCGCCCACCGATTTCTGTGCGTAACGTTAGTGCACGCGCGTTTTTGCGCGTCTTTTTTTACGCGCGATATTTTTTGACGGATTAAAAAATGCGCTCGGATCGTGATACCTGCGTTAATTTACGCGCGTTAACGTTTGATGCTGCGCGCAAAAAAAATTGCGCGTTGAATGTAATAGAGCCCTTTAAACGTAAACAGTTTTATCCACTTATTTATATATATATGTGTGTATATGTTGAGGTTTTTTTTGTATTTTCTTTAGACGAGAGATCCTGCAGAACGTGGACGTAATCCGCAATTTCTCCCTGACAAAGAGCAGCGTGCGGACTGGACAGCTAATGCACTACGACTACTCGAGCCACAAATACGTCTTCTCCATCAGCAATAGCTTCAGGTCGCTGCTTCCGGACACGTCGCCCATCGCCAACAAACATTACAATGTCTGCGCAGTGGTCGGAAACAGCGGAATCCTGACCGAAAGTCAATGCGGAAACGAGATCGACAAGTCGGACTTCGTTTTCCGTTGCAATTTCGCCCCGACGGAGGCTTTCGGAAAGGACGTGGGCAAAAAGACAAACCTCACGACGTTCAACCCGAGCATCCTCGAAAAGTATTACAACAACCTATTGACCATACAGGACCGAAACAATTTCTTCTTGAATTTGAAAAAGCTTGACGGTGCCATTCTGTGGATCCCGGCTTTTTTCTTTCACACGTCTGCGACGGTCACGCGGACGTTGGTTGACTTTTTCGTGGAGCACAGAGAGCAGTTGAAGGTTCAGTTAGCCTGGCCTGGAAATATCATGCAGCACGTCAACAGGTAAATGCTATTTTCTTCCAAGTTTCAAGAAGCAACCAAATTATCTAATTTGTTTCCCAGGAATGGGTGGAGTAGAGGTAACATCACTGCTCTATAACCGTGGAGACACAGGTTCGAATCCCAGCAAGAGCACCTCTCCAGTAAGTGTCCTTGGGCAAGACACCTAACGGTACATACTCGCCACCCAGGACATACTTGAAAACGAGAGAAATCTCAATGTATCCTTCCTGGTAAAATACTATCTAAAAAAAAATAATGAAATTAAAGGGATAGTCTATTAACAATAGATTTCTCTTTTTTCCCTTAAATTGGGAAGAGGCTCTCGGCGCGCGCCCCTTTGTCCTTTGGGTTGCGCAGCTCCTCCTCTTCCAGCTCAGAGGATTCCAAACCCGGAAGTCCCTGAAGCTTTATTTTGCAATTTTCAGCTCCTACGCAAGCTTTTGTAGCATCGGAACAGCAAATCGCCCACTGTTACGGATTTACGCACTTTACGTACGGAAGTTCCATAGTGCCTGCGCAGAATCCTGGATGGGAGCTGAGCGCGCCAATCCATTGGCTGCGTTTCTGAGATGCTCGCTATCACGTGCAGTTTAAGAGGGTGACGTCGACACACTGTCTGTGTTCCAACATCATAGTGACCGATCTGCTGATCAGCAGCCGGGAAATTCAAAATCCCGACTGCTGGTGATGCTGGATGGGGTGGAGGAAACGCCTTCACTTCACCCAGCAATATCTTCAGATCGGGGAGCTGGGAGGGGAGAGAATACAGGGCACTCCTCACATCCTGACCACGTTAAGAACCTAAAGTGGTCAGGTTGAGTAGAGTGTCCCTTTAGGCCAGGGCTGGCCCAAGCCGCTGTGCTGCCTGGAGTGATGAATGAAATGCTGCCCCCTCCAAAAAAAACAACATGTGACATTTATGAGTGTATCACAGAATCCAGAGCAATAACACTCACAGTAATGTGTGGTGCGTATGAGCATATCAAAAATACACACTGCATGACAATACTGTGAGTTGTATTGCTGTGGAGCTCTGTGATACGCTCATACACACCGCACGTTACTGTATCACAGAGCTGCACAGCAACAAAACTCTGAGCGTATCACAGAGCTCAACAGCAATGAAACTAATAGTATTATCAATTAAAATACAAGGTAAAAAGTAATCACACTAAAATAAATATAAATTACATCATATATTAATACTCCTATAATAAACATACTATATTTAAATATTAAGATAAAGAAAATTGGTTATTTTAATATTAAAAAAATTATAAAACTTTATGTATGCATTTTAAATAAAGATTAATTTAGTAATACATTTACAAAGTATACATTATTAATATATATATCAATTATTGCCCCCCCCTCTCCTGCTTATCTTTTGTTCAAGGTGGGGGCCAAATCACTGGTGGGCAGAGGTGTGAGAGGGGGAGGGCCATTGCTCCCTGGTGGTCCAGTGGGCACTGCTGAGCCGCACTGAGAAGGCCGGGCCCGTCTCCCTGGTTGTCGGGGTGGGAGAGACCCAGGCTCCTATCGCGCTGGCTCCTGAGTGCCATTGAGTTCCCGCGCTGCACGCTGATGACGTCATAAGCGTGCGACTCACGCTGATGATGTTATCAGTGTGTGCCGCGCTCAGAGTCACTGAGCAGTGGAGCTCAGCGGGAATGCGGTCTGTGCGCGATTGCAGCACAAACCCCATTGCTCCGAGGAAGCAGGCTGCCTTGGACTGTGCGGCCGGCCAGGAGTGGGAGAGTGACGGCAAGTGCAAGATTACCGGATCTCATCCTACAGCAGAGCAGCTGCAGATCCTGCTGCAGAATGAGATCCGGCCCCCCCACATGTGCCGTAATCTTGCTCTCACCGCCACTCTTGCTCTCCCCACCCCTGACCAGTCGAATGTGTGGGGGCGCGGTCTTTGGTCACTGCGCCCGGCGCCGGCCTCCAAGAGAAGCCGGCGCAGATCCGAATAAAACAAACAGTGCAGCGGCCAGCTCTGCACCAAAATCTGCCACTCTAAAAAATCTGCCGCTTGGAGCAAGCGCTCCAAATGGCTCCATGGTCGGGTCGGCCCTGCCTTAGGCATTGGGGGAGTCATCGCAATCTGTAGCTCTTTGATTGCTACTCTAGTCATTGCTGATGCTTGTCATCATCAGGAAGGTCTGGTTGTTTTGTCTCGCCATGCAATTGTCTGAAATAAGCTATTGACAATGATGCCAAAACTTATGAAGAGATATCTAGAGATCTGTAAATGTTAACCCTTTCATACCGAGTGACATACTATGACAGTCACAGAAAAGATACTTGGTGAAAACAGGGGTCCAGGCACTCTAGTTAAGCTTCAAAATAGTAGTTTTGGCTACGAAACCCAAGGAGGTTTATGTTTACCTCACTTTGCTGGGATTGCTGCTTCCGATTGCATCTGATGTGAGGTATGTCAGCATGGGCAATCCACATCATTGAGGCCCAGTGGTCGATTTGATTTGACATTAAACCAAACTCAAAGTTTTTGCTATAGACTTTAAATGAATGAATGGAAATGAATGTGTCTTTCAGGAAACTTACCTTCTCTTTTGTTGAGCACATCTCAGCATGCAATGGATGTGGCCACCGTTTTCTGTTAGGCGCAAGTTCATGCTGCATACTGTTGCGGACGCATCTTTATATTGTATCATCAATGTTTTGGTTTCATTCCTAATGTTATCTGCTAAGGTGTCAGATGTATAGGGCTTGTTATGAGTCAAGGCTCTTAAGATCGGGAGGCCGGGATGGCCACTAACTCTTGGAAATGACACAGTCCTCACAAAACATTCTGAATTGTTGCTGTTGACTCTCATGATGTGTTGTATGTTGAGTTACCTTGCTGTAAGAAGCCTCGTGCTCTTCCAAAGAGTAGACCTTTTTGTAGAGTGGGAGAGCTGTTCTCGTGGCTGTGTTGTCATGGCTCAGTGGCCACATACATCCAGTATGTGCTGTAATAGGATGTGCTCAACATAAGAGGAGGTACGCTTCCTGAACCGCTCATTAATTTCCTTTCATTCTTTTACTATCGCTAACAAAAAAAATTGGGTTCGGGTCTGTATGATCACACTGTACATCTCTAGACATTTTCAATTCTTCTGTGTAAACGTGTAAATCCTCTAAAAGTATTTTTTTTTTAAAAAAACATGAAACAGCGTCAAGCGCTACAAGGCAAACCCTCCCTTTCAGAAGGAGCAACTTTCCCAAGGTATTTATTACTGCAGGGATTTGCCGAAATGAAAAGTTCAGAAGCCACTCGGCCCCTTCCCGTGATTTCATTGTCAATCAGTAGTGACGTGTCCTTTTTTTAATACCACACCATCCAAAACAAAGTGACAAAATTGCCTGTGACACATTAATAATCTCAAATGATTTCCCCGGTTTGGAGTCGGCCATTGTCAGATTCCACCTTGGGTGATTAAATACGATTTGGCATTTCATCATGATGTGTAACCTCATCCAATCTGATTTGCCAGTTTTTATTACGACCAGCTATCCGTTATTTGTGATAGCGCTCTCACACAGCAGGCTTAATTTCATTGTCCAGGCTTTATTGAGTCTTTGTTGCCATGGCTGAGTTAGCCTCTAATAAAGATTGCCAAATATTAGTTGACAATGGTTATGAAACATAATATCTGCTGCGTTAATGGCACACGATAAATAAGAGTAATAAGGATAATGCTTGGAAAGATACCCCGACGACATTGTAACCTGACTGGTACCGAGTAGAGGACATGAAAATTCCGTTAAGGAGGCCCAAATATTAATTGTATTTTTCCTGGACGCATTAAAGTAATATTGGAGACATTTTCAATATTTCGCAATAAAATCCTGTCCAGAGGAGCAGACACAATGTAATTTCCAGGGTAAACCAGATGAAGGCCACGGTTTACGTCACCGGGCTGCGATAGAGAAATCAGAAGATGAAATGTAGAGATGTGCAACGCTGAAAATTTTGCTTCGTTTCATTTTGGGTTTTTTCCAGGTGTTTTTTTTTTTTCGTTTCGGGTCGTTTCAGACCGTTTTCCTTTCGATTTGGTGATTCGAAATCGATTTGAAATTTCGGATCGATTCGGTGATTCGGGTCATTTTGGTGTTTGGATCATTTCGGCGATTCGGTGATTCGGATCATTTGGGTGATTCGGTTCAGTTTGTTTTTTTCGTTTTTTAATGATTATTTGTTTTTTTATTGCTTATTTAAGAATGGGAAGTAGATTTACTACCAGTAGAATGAAAGTTCTTTTACTTATTTAC
Source organism: Leptobrachium leishanense (assembly GCA_009667805.1). Taxonomy (NCBI): domain Eukaryota; kingdom Metazoa; phylum Chordata; class Amphibia; order Anura; family Megophryidae; genus Leptobrachium; species Leptobrachium leishanense. The sequence goes on from CM019063.1 coordinate 65,123,517, forward strand.
TCTTTTAAGATTTTTTAAGCATTTTTTGAGTGAAATTTTAGGTGTCTTAACTTTTTTTAAACAAACAAGGCTTTTTAACCCATAGGTTTCAATACAGCATATGAATCCACACACTGCCGGGCAGCACCTCTACAGTATAATTAATGCAGCATATAAATTTGCACACTGCCAGGCAGTGCCTCTACAGGATAATGCAGCATATGAGTCCGCACACTGCCGGGCAGCACCTCTACAATGCAGCATATGAATCTGCACACTGCGGGGCAGCACCTCTACAGTATAATTAATGCAGCATATAAATTTGCACACTGCCAGGCAGTGCCTCTACAGGATAATGCAGCATATGAGTCCGCACACTGCCGGGCAGCACCTCTACAATGCAGCATATGAATCTGCACACTGCGGGGCAGCACCTCTACAGTATAATTAATGCAGCATATAAATTTGCACACTGCCAGGCAGTGCCTCTACAGGATAATGCAGCATATGAGTCCGCACACTGCCGGGCAGCACCTCTACAATGCAGCATATGAATCTGCACACTGCGGGGCAGCACCTCTACAGTATAATTAATGCAGCATATAAATTTGCACACTGCCAGGCAGTGCCTCTACAGGATAATGCAGCATATGAGTCCGCACACTGCCGGCAGCACCTCTACAATGCAGCATATGAATCTGCACACTGCGGGGCAGCACCTCTACAGTATAATTAATGCAGCATATAAATTTGCACACTGCCAGGCAGTGCCTCTACAGGATAATGCAGCATATGAGTCCGCACACTGCCGGGCAGCACCTCTACAATGCAGCATATGAATCTGCACACTGCCGGGCAGCACCTCTACAGCATAATTAATGCAGCATATGAATCCGCACATTGGCGGGCAGCACCTCTACAGAATAATGCAGCATATGAATCCGCACACTGCCGGGCAGCACCTCTACAGAATAATGCAGCATATGAATCCGCACACTGCCGGGCAGCACCTCTACAGTATAATTAATGCAGCATATGAATCCACACACTGGCGGGCAGCATCTCTACAGTATAATTAATGCAGCATATGAATCCGCACACTGCCGGGCAGCACCTCTACAGTATAATTACTGCAGCATAAAACGAAAAACCAAATGAACCAAAGACCCGAAATGATCCGAATCACTGAAATGATCCAAACGCCGAAATGACCCGAATCACCGAATCTACCCAATTTATCGAATCGACCCGAAATTTAGAATCATCCGAATTATCGAATCAAATGAATCGAAATTTTGAATTCAAACTCAACCCCATCCGGAGGGGCAGGGATAAAAGGAGGAACGCAAGTATAGGAAAAAAATGAACCCAGGAGTCCACCTCACCTAAGACTTGCAGGGCTTAACCCAAAAATATGATACAAAACACATGGATCAAAGATCCACTAGGTAGATGAGGACCATCACCACAAGTATTAAAAAGGATAAATTTTATTGAACACATATAATAACCACACAAAAACATCAACTACTGAACCAATAACCATAAGAAAGAAAGGAAAAAGATCCGGACCTGAACACAAATGATCTAAAAACACTTCAAGCTGGGCACCAGCAAACCGAATTCCAAAAATATAACGTCCTGGTGCTATAACCACTATATTGTGACCACGCGTGCCAGTTAATGACGTACGTTATATTTTTGGAATTCGGTTTGCTGGTGCCCAGCTTGAAGTGTTTTTAGATCATTTGTGTTCAGGTCCGGATCTTTTTCCTTTCTTTCTTATGGTTATTGGTTCAGTAGTTGATGTTTTTGTGTGGTTATTATATGTGTTCAATAAAATTTATCCTTTTTAATACTTGTGGTGATGGTCCTCATCTACCTAGTGGATCTTTGATCCATGTGTTTTGTACGAAATTTTAAATTGATCCCAAATTTTGTGTGGTCAACATTTCGGATTCAAGATGCCCCCGGACGCACGAAAATGTCGTCCGAAAATCAATTCGGTACGAAACAAATTGCACATCCCTAAGAAATGTAGCAGTGTTGTCTAGAATAGGGGTCTGGGTCAAAATCCCTACAACCAGGTTCCCTAATACCAACATCTCAATGGCCAACTTCCAGACAGAACAAGTGCCGGAAATACCAAGTTCCCTACACAGACAACTCTCTGACCACCTACTTCCAGACATTCAAAATCCCAGTGGCTAACCCTAACACTCTAACACTAACCTTACTCCCTAACTCCCTAAGCCTAACCCTAACCCCCTACCACCCTAACCCCAAAACCCCTAACCCTAAGTGCCTAACCCTAACTCCCTAACCCTAACTCCTTAAACCTAAACCTAACCCTAATTCCCTAAAACTAACCCTAACTCCCTAAACCTAATCCTAACTCCTTCAACCTAACCCTAACTCCCTATGGGTTAGGGTGTTAGGATTAGGGTTAACTGCTGGGATTTTGAATGTCTGGATGTTGGCCGTCTGTGTAGGGAACTTGGTATGTCCGGCACTTGTTCTGTCTGGAAGTTGGCCGTCGGGATGTTGGCATTAGGGAACCTGGTTATAGGGATTTTGTCCGGCACACCTAGAATAGGTATAGAAGAAAAACAGTGGTAACCTGGAAAACTCAGATCCATGCCAGGAGGTATCCAAGATGTCCACAAAAACTGAATTTATTTTGGTGAATTTACACATATAATATGGAATTAATGTGAAGAATCCTATACAGGTTTATATTCAGGGGTCAAGCCCTAAAATATAAGTGTGGAAACAACTCACCAATATTCCTGCCCCCCCCCCATTAAGTATTGTCATCTCACATGTAAGACATCAATCCACAGGGTACCTGCAAAAAAACAACGTAAGAGTCGCTAACTTTTTGTTTATGTTTTTTTCTCTAGATATTGGAAAAATAAGCACTTATCACCAAAAAGGTTGAGTACGGGCATCTTAATGTACACCCTCGCTTCTTCGATTTGTGAAGAGATTCACCTGTATGGCTTCTGGCCATTCGGATGGGATCCCAACACGGGGAAGGACTTACCGTACCATTATTACGACAAGAAGGGGACCAAATTCACCACCAAGTGGCAGGAGTCCCACCAGCTTCCTGCTGAGTTCAAACTGCTGTACAAAATGCACAGAGAAGGACTCACGAAGTTGACTTTGTCACGTTGTGCCTAAGAACAAAAAAATGTGAAGTGCCAAGTGTTTTATCAAAGTGCCCAAATTGTAACGGAATATTCATCAAAAATGAACGCTATGTACTTCATGACCTAGAATGTAGATTTTTTTTCTTTTGTCCATAGCAAGGTCAAGCCAAGGTAAGTCTCCAGCGGCTGATGAATAATTGGGTCACTTGAAACATAGATAACTGGCAGAGGATCATGGAAACTAGTTTATTGCCTTCTTACACCAGGTAGATAGAGGTTTCCCAAAGAGCTGGAGTTTGACAAGCCATTTCCTCTTGCCGTTTATTTTTATCAATGATTTCTGTAGACCACTAGTTCCTGAACTACTACAGACCTTGCCACTAGGCAAACCAGTCCTAGAGAGAAAAAAGGTATGTAGGTAGACAGCAGAAGGCTTAAATACACCAGTTTTGGGAATTCCAGCCACTTCTATCCATTTTGACCATTTTTGCAGCTCATTTTCATACATACTTACCTTTCAACCATGCGCCAAACAGTATTAATAGTCTGTTGTTTAAGTTATTTATTGTTTAACTTTATTCTGTGTTGATAAGTAGATTTTAATGAAATTTGGTGGGATGTCAGCCTTCTCATGCCTAGGGGTCTCTAGGATGTCATTGTAGCTCTTATTGTATTCGGGCAGACATTAAACATGAATCAAAATTTCCGATTTCTCATTTTAAGTCAAAATGGTTGTCTTGGCAACAAAAACATTTTCCGACATTTTGCCACCTTGGCTACATTGGCCAAAAAATGGCCACATCACCATAGTTTCTGAGTTACAGTATTGAGAGAAAAAAGTCAAACCACTTTGCGACTTTCCTTTCCCTTGCAGATTTTCTCTTTTCCAACTCAGCCTAGGGTCACATGGACAATCTAAGTGCATCCATTGTCAACCCATCCCAGGGTCCATCATGGGATTTTGATGGATTGTCTTGGAGGACCACACAATGTGTACTTTTAATGCCCGTTACAATGAATGTGGGTTTTAGCTTCTCGTCGAAGAGCTACAATGGATGTCAGATAGGTCTATGAAACTGTACGCACAGGGAGGTGGCCACATGGACGTCCAGCAGAAAAAACATCCGTCCTCACAGGCGTTCTTCCTGCAACCCTTTAAATCCGTGTAGCCCCGGCCTTAGGGATTCTTAACTGGAATCAATCTTCTGTGAGGTGCGAGAACTTGTTTTTTCTAGTGTACCTCAAGCTGTGAAAGCCACATGTATGGAATTCATGATCTCCAACTGGGCTTGTAATAATCTGTTTATATTTCTTGGTCCAAAATATCATTTTTATACAGAAAAACTTGATTAGTTTAATAAGAAGAACAATTGTGTTATTCAGGCTTCTGAGGCTTTAATCTTAACCTTAAATAATGGCGGCATGTAAGAAGCGAAACGCGTGTGGAATCTGCATTTTTGTCTTCTTTGCATATAAAGAAGTGTTAATTCCAAATTAAAGACGGTCTTTTTTTAACCATAAACAATAAAGAAATATGATAGTTTTGATCCCAAAATTGAGCTGGACAACCTTAACAACAGGGCAGCTTTACATGGGCCGTCCGGAATGTTTTATAACTACTTTTCCCACCAAAGCTCTGTCAAACTAATGAGTATCATGGGGGGATGCAGTCCCATACCATCTGGAGGGCCAAGGTTGAGCATCACTGCCTCACACTGTGTATGTAGACCTCTGTTGACGTAAAATGTTCGATGGGTGGAAACAGGCCAGGCTGTAAATTTGAGATAATTAAAAAGCAGAACTATAAGAACCAGTTGCATTGTTCACCAGAGGATACAAAGTATGCTGGTTCGTGATTCAAGCACCTGCTAAATCTGCACGCTTAACCCTTTCACTACCGAACACTTTTTATTTATTTATTTATTTATCCTTTTACAGAAATCTTATTGGGATGAAAAGTTCAAGATACTAGATGACGTCCCTTTTCTTTCACAATTTCCAACAGTTTCAGTATGTACAATTTGTATATGATTGAAATGACAATAGAGTTGATTCTGCTACAGGCAGAAATGCCCATTTGCGTCATATCCAGTAAATGTGCGCAGACAGATAATAAAATGGCGAGATCTCCTGCTTATGGGGATTTGTAGTGATCATAATGAGATTATTAGCAATGCAATATCTGTATATGCTGCATAATGCATGTGTATGGCAATTACAGCAACACCTTGTATCTGTATGTGCTGCATAATGCCTGTGTATGGCAATTACAGCAACACCGTGTATTTGTATGTGCCGCATAATGCCTGTGTGTGGCAATTACAGCAACACCTTGTATCTGTATGTGCTGCCTAATGCCTGTGTATGGCAATTACAGCAACACCTTGTATCTGTATGTGCTGCATAATGCCTGTGTGTGGCAAATACAGCAACACCTTGTATCTGTATGTGCTGCATAATGCCTGTGTGGCAAATACAGCAACACCTTGTATCTGTATGCGCTGCATAATGCCTGTGTATGGCAATTACAGCAACATCGTGTATCTGTATGTGCCGCATAATGCCTGTGTCTGGCAATTACAGTACCACCTTGTATCTGTATGTGCTGCATAATGCCTGTGTATGGCAATTACAGCAACACCTTGTATCTGTATGTGCTGCATAATGCCTGTGTGTGGCAAATACAGCAACACCTTGTATCTGTATGTGCTGCATAATGCCTGTGTATGCCAATTACAGCAACACCTTGTATCTGTATGTGCTACATAATGCCCGTGTGGCAAATACAGCAACACCTTGTATCTGTATGCGCTGCATAATGCCTGTGTATGGCAATTACAGCAACACCTTGTATCTGTATGTGCTGCATAATGCCTGTGTGGCAATTACAGCAACACCTTGTATCTGTATGTGCTGCATAATGCCTGTGTGGCAATTACAGCAACACCTTGTATCTGTATGCGCTGCATAATGCCTGTGTGTGGCAAATACAGCAACACCTTGTATCTGTATGTGCTGCATAATGCCTGTGTGGCAAATACAGCAACACCTTGTATCTGTATGCGCTGCATAATACCTGTGTATGGCAATTACAGCAACACCTTGTATCTGTATGTGCTGCATAATGCCTGTGTGGCAAATACAGCAACACCTTGTATCTGTATGCGCTGTATAATGCCTGTGTAGTATGGCAATTACAGTACCACCTTGTATCTGTACTGTACAGGGATGTACACTCATTATAACCCCCTGAATCTTATCCCTGTACAGCAGCGAGTGACCCCACATTTCTCCATGTATTCTGCTCTCTCCCTGGATGTTGTAATGCAGCAGTAAAGTTTGTTGAACTTTTATTACAATCTTACAGTACTTATAAGTGCTTTTTCATCCAGCTCCAACCAGTCATGCAAGACAACAAGAGTAAAGAGTATATTAAAGGTTTATTTCTCTGTAGGGAAAATATCAATACTGCTTTTCAAAAAAGTTTGTAAGTGGGCTAAATTTCATTTTTTTAATGGTTTTCAGTGCAAAAATACATTGTGCATTTTTGGTAGTGAAAGTGTTAATCGGCATGTATGGAGAGTAACCAGCAGGTTGGCAAACCACATGTACATTTTGTTTTTTTCTTTGGAAAGTTAAAATGTATGGTAATATGATTTGCGGTGTTGAGGAAAATATATAAAATGAAGATTATTCACCAAACAGTAGAATTTAATGAATTATTTTCCCGATTGTCATAATTTAAGCCCAAATAGTAAAGTTCAATACACACCTCTGAGAGAGCCTAACGTTTCCTCTTTGGTTCTGTAAATCTGGTTTTCAGTGCATTGCGTGTCATTTTGGTAACAGATTTTATGCAATCTTTAAGACGGAATCTGATTCTAAAGACAAATGTACATTCGCTATTTATTTTTTATAGGGGTTATTCAGAGAGGTTTGAAATGTCACCGAAATGTAACCGGATGCTGAAATTCAGCGTATGATGACATTTCGGGGCCATTCGGCTATTCAGAGAGCAGGCAGTTTGCCAAATGTTGGTGCATTGCCAGCAAGTACGGTGCCTGTTCGACGGCAGTGAAATCCCCCATATAGAAGCAATGCTTCGTCTATTCAGAGACACCGAACAGCAGAGTAAAGTTGCCGAAGTGCCCTGATGTTTGGTGGTTTCATTCTACAGGTTTATTCAGAATCCCATAGGCTTCAATGTTAAAAATATTCCCGTTTTAATACAATATCTAATAATCCGTTTATTATTTTGATCTGCAGCGAAAAGTCTCTTTATCTATTGTTTTTTAGGATCTTTTAGGCATTTTTTGGGCAAAATATTTTTTCAGTTTTCTTTTTAATAGCGTTTTTTCTTTTTACTGTAACAGACTTTTTTATTATCATTCATTGGATCTTATATGTAAATTCCAGGCATTTTCGTTCAGTAGTTTTTTTGCAAACAGCGTTTCACTTTTGACACGTTCAATCGTATTGGTTTTTTTTATCCCGTTTGTCGGCTTGTCGGCTTTTTCCGGCAGCTGATCTGTGCTGTGATCGGCGCCTCGTCGGCTTTTTCCTGCGTGTTCGGTGTGTTTTCTGCGGTGGTTTCTGTGGGTTTTCAGTGAGTGTTCGGCGAGTATTCGTTGGGTGTTCGGCAGGTCCGCGGCGGGTTTTCCCTGAACTCCGGGGACCCTGCGGTGAAATCAGCATTCACCGCTGGGTGCAGAACTTTGATTCCGAGAAAGTGCAGGGTAGTGCGGGGAACGAGAGAGCACCGAAATGTCAGTGACATTGCTCTCTGAATAACCCCTTATGCCCCTTATGTCTTTTGGTGGCATTTTTCGAATGTTTATTGTGTGCTATAGGACAGAGAGACTTTTATATAGACGTTAGAAAAAAATACAAGTAGACAATAGATAAAATCGCAGCTCATTATGCCCTGATTTTCTCTCGTAGAAGAGAAGCTGGCTTTATTTACAGATCTTAGCAGCCATTTATTGACATTGTACAATGAGTAACAGAGCATTCGTTTTGATATTGAGAGATACAGATCTGTATTATACTGAAAATATAATGTATTTTAACACAACTTAAAGTATTATACATTTAACGAACAATAAGACCAGCAGTATTACCTGTCTTAAAACTCAATATAAAGGAGATATTTGTATAAAAATGAAAAACAAACTTAAAAAGCTATAAAAGCACATTGGTTTGACAGATAGACTGTGACATATTTGTATATCTTAAGTCGGTTTTGTCTCATCGTGATCCTGCATATAGTTTGTGGTTATTAAGAATGGATGAGCGGCGTATCGGGGCATTTATTCCCAACGTGGCAGCACAATCCAGTGACTTGAGTAATCAAAGAGTCACCATTTGTCAAAAGCTCCCCCCGACGGTGTGATTCGCGGTGAATGTTTGGTAAGGCAAAATTGAATTTAATATTTATTCATCATTTTTTTGCACTTCGAGCTCAAACGATCAGTGAACGCGAAAACGACCTGAGCCGAAAGTGTTTTGGGGCTGTGCCAAAATGTGTAAAATGTGATTGAATGGAATGTTGCCGGAAAGCGTTAGATGATGTAAGGATTGACGAGATGGATTTGACTTTTATGAAGTCTGTAAAACGGTTCTGTTTGAGTCTGAGGTTGCCATTACTTTGTCAGTTTGTAAAATCCACGGATAAAAGAATGAATATCACGCTACACAAGGCATTCGAAGGGAGAGCTTTATTCCACCCAACTGGAGCAGGCAAGCGTTTCGACTCTATATAGAGGTTATTCAGAGAGAGACGATCTGGCCCCTTACCCCGTACGGTGACATTTCGGGCCATTCGTCTATTCAGAGAGCAGGCAGTTCTGCAAATTTTGCCAAACTGACAGCCAGTACGGTGCCTGTTCGAAGGCAGTGAGATCGCCCATAGAGAAGTAATGGTTAATCTATTCAGAACACCAAACAGCAGTGGAAAGTTGCCGAGGTGCCCTGCTGTTCGGTGGTTTCCTTCGTCAGGTTTATTCGGGAGAATCCCATAGGCTTCAATGTTAAAAATATTCCCGTTTTAATTCAATATCTAATCTGCAGCAAAGAAGTCTCTTTATTTATAGATTTTTTAAGGATCTTTTAGGCATTTTTTGGGGATTTTTTGGCAAAATTGTTCTTTCTGTTTTTTTGTAAAAGCGTTTTTTCTTTTTTCTGTAACAGATCTTTTTATTATCATTCATAGGATCTTATATGTAAATTCCAGAAATTTTTGTTCCGTAGTGTTTTTTGCAAACAGCGTTTCAATTTTGACACTCTACACATTCCCTGTACACATGTATTGCTCACCCATTCCCTCTACACATGTATTGCTCACCCATTCCCTGTACACATGTATTTCTCACGAATTCCCTCTACACACATTTTACTCAACCACTCCCTCTACACACGTTTTACTCACCCATTCCCTCTACACACGTTTTACTCACCCATTCCCTCTACACACGTTTTACTCACCCATTCCCACTACACACGTTTTACTCACCCATTCCCACTACACACTTCTTGCTCACCCATTCCCTCTACACATGTATTGCTCACCCATTCCCTCTACACATGTATTGCTCACCCATTCCCTGTACACACGTATTACTCACCCATGCACTCTGCACTCTTCTTGCTCACCCTTTCTCTCTTCACACGTATTTCTCACGAATTTCCTCTACACACGTTTTACTCACCATTCCCTCTACACACGTTTTACTCACCCATTCCCTCTACACGCGTTTTACTCACCCATTCCCACTACACACTTCTTGCTCTCCCATTCCCACTAGACGTTTCTTGCTCACCCATTCCCACTACACATGTATTGCTCACACGTTCTCTCTACACACTTCTTGCTCACTCATCCCCTCTAAACACGTATTACTCACCCATTCCCTGTACACACTTCTTGCGCACCCATCCCCTGTACATACGTGGTACTCACACATTACCTGCGCACACATTTTACTCACCCATTCCCTGTACACACTTCTTGCTCACCCATCCCCTGTACATACGTGTTACTCACACATTACCTGCAGACACGTTTTACTCACCCATTCTCTCTACACACTTCTTGCTCACTCATTCACACTACACACATATTACTCAATCATTCCCTTTACAACCTATATTTCCGACAGGACACTGTGTTACCTGTAACATGGAAAGACAAAGTCTGTATTTTTTTAAAGAATTTCTTGCATTTACACTTACACAAACCTATATAATATTGGGAAGCTTGTAAAAGTAGCAAAAACTAAGCCTGAGTCGCTGTGATATCAATGAGCAGGTTGTCAGACGGTGGAGTATTTGGTTCTTGAAAATATGAAAAGTTATCTGGCATTGTATGGTGGTAACTGCACTTTTAACTTAGGTATAGATTAGGTTTTAATTTTACTTTTACTATATTTTATATAATGCTTCTTATACTTTCAGAATACAAACAGAGTTGATACTACACTACCTGATGTGGATATACGTCTTGGCAGTTGCGCTTGCGCGATTTTCCAAGCACAGTGAAAGGAATATTTATTTAAAAATGACTCTCCTAATACCCCACAAATGCAGCTAATTTTAGTGAGTGAGGCCCTTGGAATCTGTTGGTGACATCTCTCTGATAAATCAAATCATTTTCAAGAGGTCTGACAAACTCCAAAGATTTCCCTGGAACCGAAAGCCCGCCTCTATGGGCAGGAAGTTATAACAAGGACGTTACACTACCTCACTATACAGTCCAAGTCGATTTATGCTGGTTTAGGTCCTTGGGCTGTTTATTTAAATTGAAGTCAAGCTATTTATACTTACATTAATGGAATGCTTAGCATCAAAATGAGACGGGCGAAAGAGAGCACGTTGTAGTCATGAGAGGAAGGACTGACAGCAGATTGTTATATCAACATTCAGCGAATTCGATACTCTTGTAGTCTCCTTTAGATAAGGAATTGGTCCACCTAAATAATTTCATCACCTATTGCGATTTCATTGTTTTGTTTCGCCCCCTCTCTCCTTCCCCCTACATTGTAAATGGTTAGCACTCTGAGTATTTTCACCAAACCTAATTCTCTTTCCACAGCATACTCACACAAACTGAAATGCATCTTTCTCCCTCGGCTGTCCCAACCCACCCTCCCCATCCACCAGCCCACCCAGGCCTGGTCCCTAATTTCAGGTCTCCTTTCCAGCTGGCTCCACTTCTCTCTCTAATTACTCTTACTAACCCAAGCTTCTGGTCCTTCCCATGCAATCACTACGATATTCTTTCTGGCCACCAGCTTCACATTCCCTCTGCTCCAATTTGTTGGTTTAAATTGCTGTATTACCTGGACAGTTATCCCACAGGCAGGGATGTCTTTCTTCTTGTATCATGTACGTCTCCTGTTCGTGCTTCCCCATTGTAAAGTGCTACGAAATCTGTTGGCGCTGCATAAGTACTTGTAACTGTAGGCAGGGGCGGATCCAGACACAGGTTTTGGGGGCATTCTACCAGTTTTGGCCAAGAGCTTGTGTTGGGATTGCAGTGACAGGCAGATATATTTGCCCCAGCTCAAATGGATATATATATTGCCCCCAGCTCAGATGGATATATTGCCCATAGCTCACATGGATATATTGCCCCCCAGCTCACATGGATATATTGCCCCTTGCTCACATCAATATATATTGCCTCCAGCTCACATAGATATATTTGCCCCAGCTCACATGGATATATTGCCCCCAGCTCACACATGGATATATTGGCCCCAGCTCACATGGATATATTGCCCCAGCTCACACATGGATATATTGGCCCCAGTTCACATGGACATATTTGCCCCAGCTCACATGGATATATTGCCCCAGCTCACATGGATATATTTGCCCCAGCTAACATGGATATATTGCCCCCAGCTCACATGGGTATATTGCCCCAGCTCACATGGATATATTGCCCCCAGCTGGCATGGATATATTTGCCCCAGCTCAGATGGATATATTGCCCCAGCTTATACATGGATATATTGCCCTAGCTCACATGGATATATATTGCCCCAGCTCACATGGATATATTGCCCCCAGCTTACATGGATATATTGCCCCCAGCTCACATGGATATATTGCCCCTAGCTCACATAGGTATATTTGCCCCAGCTCACATGGATATATTGCCCCAGCTCACACATGGATATATTGCTCCAGCTCACACATGGATATATTGCTCCAGCTCATACATGGATATATTGCCCCAGCCCACAAATGGATATATTGCCCCAGCTCACACATGGATTTACTGCCCCCAGCTCACATGGATATATTGCCCCCAGCTCACACATGGATATATTGGACCCAGCTCACATGGATATATTGCCCCAGCTCACACATGGATATATTAGCCCCAGTTCACATGGATATATTTGCCCCAGCTCACATGGATATATTGCCCCAGCTCACATGGATATATTTGCCCCAGCTAACATGGATATATTGCCCCCAGCTCACATGGGTATATTGCCCCAGCTCACATGGATATATTGCCCCCCCTGGCATGGATATATTTGCCCCAGCTCAGATGGATATATTGCCCCCAGCTTATACATGGATATATTGCCCTAGCTCACATGGATATATATTGCCACAGCTCACATGAATATTTTGCCCCAGCTTACATGGATATATTTCCCCCAGCTCACATGGATATATTGCCCCCAGCTCACATGGATATATTTGCCCCAGCTCACATGGATATATTGCCCTCAGCTCACACATGGATATATTGCCCCAGCTCACACATGGATATATTGCCCCAGCTCGTACATTGGATATATTGCTCCAGCTTATACATGGATATATTGCCCCAGCTCACACATGGATATATTGCCCCCAGCTCACACATGGATATATTGCTCCAGCTCATACATGGATATATTTCCCCAGCTCACACATTGGATATATTGTCCCCAGCTCACACAGGAATATATTGCCCCAGCTCACACATGGATATATTTGCCCCAGCTCACATATGGATATATTGCCCACTGCTCACACATGGATATATTGCCCCCAGCTCACACATGGATATACTGTCCCCAGCTCACATGGATATATTGCCCCCAGCTCACACATGGATATATTTGCCCCAGCTCACATGGATATATTTGCCCCAGTTCACATGGATATATTTGCTGCAGCTCACATGGATATATTGCCCCAGCTCACATGGATATATTGCCCCAGCTCACGTTCATATATTGCCCCCAGCTCACACATGGATATATTGTCCCAGCTCATATGGATATATTGCCCCAGCTCACATGGATATATTTGCCCCAGCTCACATGGATATATTGCCCCCAGCTTACATGGATATATCTGCCCCAGCTCACATGGATATATTTGCCCCAGCTCACATGGATATATTGCCCTCAGCTCACACATGGATATATTGCCCCAGCTCACACATGGATATATTTCCCCCAGCTCACACATGGATATACTGCCCCCAGCTCACATGGATATATTGCCCCCAGCTCACACATGGATATATTTGCCCCAGCTCACATATGGATATATTGCCCACTGCTCACACATGGATATATTGCCCCCAGCTCACACATGGAAATACTGTCCCCAGCTCACATGGATATATTGCCCCCAGCTCACACATGGATATATTTGCCCCAGCTCACATGGATATATTTGCCCCAGGTCACATGGATTTATTGCCTCAGCTCACATGGATATATTGCCCCAGCTCACATGGATATATTGCCCCAGCTCACGTTCATATATTGCCCCCAGCTCACACATGGATATATTGTCCCAGCTCATATGGATATATTGCCCCAGCTCACATGGATATATTTGCCCCAGCTCACATGGATATATTGCCCCCAGCTTACATGGATATATCTGCCCCAGCTCACATGGATATATTTGCCCCAGCTCACATGGATATATTGCCCTCAGCTCACACATGGATATATTGCCCCAGCTCACACATGGATATATTTCCCCCAGCTCACACATGGATATACTGCCCCAGCTCACATGGATATATTGCCCCCAGCTCACACATGGATATATTTGCCCCAGCTCACACATGGATATATTTGCCCCAGGTCACATGGATTTATTGCCCCCAGCTCACATGGATATATTGCCCCAGCTCACGTGGATATATTGCCCCAGCTCACGTGGATATATTGCCCCCAGCTCACACATGGATATATTGCCCCAGCTCACATGGATATTTGCCCCAGCTCACACATGGATATATTGCCCCAGCTCACATGGATATATCGCCCCCAGCTCAGACATGGATATATTTCCCCCAGCTCACATGGATATATTGCCCCAGCTCACATGGATATATCGCCCCCAGCTCAGACATGGATATATTTCCCCCAGCTCACATGGATATATTGCCCCAGCTCACATGGATATATTTGCCCCAGGTCACATGGATTTATTGCCCCCAGCTCACATGGATATATTGCCCCAGCTCACGTGGATATATTGCCCCCAGCTCACACATGGATACATTGCCCCAGCTCACATGGATATATTGCCCCAGCTCACATGGATATATTTGCCCCAGCTCACATGGATATATCGCCCCCAGCTCAGACATGGATATATTTCCCCCAGCTCACATGGATATATTGCCCCAGCTCACATGGATATATTGCCCCCAGCTCAGACATGGATATATTTCCCCCAGCTCACATGGATATATTGCCCCAGCTCACATGGATATATTTGCCCCAGCTCACATGGATATATTGCCCCCAGCTCACATGGATATATTTCCCCCAGCTCACATGAATATATTGCCCTCAGCTCACATGGATATATTGCCCCCAGCTGACATGGGCATATTGCCCCAGCTCTCACCTGCTCCTCTGCTGCCAGGCCCAGGCTCCGCCGGCATTCTTCTCCTCCTTACGAGGCAAGTGGCCGCTGGCATGCAGCTTGGCCGCTCGCCAAGCGGGAACCACCTGACCAGCGCAGCGGCATTCTTGCGAGATCGCACGCTGGTCAGGTGAGTGGCCAAGCTGCATGCCAGTGGCCACTCACCGCGTAGGGAGGAGAAGAACGCCGCCGGCGGCGTTTTTCTCGGGGGCAATTGCCCCGTTCCCCCCCCAGATCCGCCCCTGACTGTAGGTCAATTATCCGCTAAAGGATGAAGATTTATATTCTGTTAGATTAGTTTAAACCCATTCTCCTAATTACCTTCCCTCATTTACACCCCCAGACATTCTGTTACCCAATCCAAGCACTCTGTCACACTATATTACAAAATGCAAAAATGCGGCTTCATTCTACATCCCAGTTCAGGTCCTCCATCCCATGTTTTGATTAACTGCAAGTTTACATCTGTAATACAAACTAGTTTGTTGGGAGCGCATAGATAAATAGGATTGGTACGTGCTTCTTCCAAATTATTCAGTCATTTGATGTATCCAATAATATGAAAAACAAGGAGCCTGCTGGCTCGTGGTGTTTCACAGGTAAGCCTCTATGGGGGCTCCTCCCATAAATCGGTAGGTCAGTAGATACAGCCGAGTGTGGTTAAGCCTCTTGTTACCTCGAAAATAGCAAAGAGTACATGGTACAATATCAATGACAATATATTATAAAATTAGCGTAGTTCAGATTACTCACATACTCCTCAGCCTCCCAATCGAGTGGCTCAGTATTAGAGCTTTTGGACCACTTTTACTCCACGGGGGGGTCCTACCACTGCGCCGATATCTGTAATTCCACTTTAAAAGACAGATGAATTGGATTTCCAGAAGGATTTATAGAAATAGTAATTTTAATATGGAATAAAAAAACACTAAAACAAATAAAAACCGGTGGGCTAGACCGAAAAGCGTTTCGCTTGCTCTTCTGCAAGCTTCATCAGTCGGAATCTGCAGAAGAGCAAGCGAAACGCGTTTCGGTCTACGCTAATTTTATAATATATTGTCATTGGTATTGTACCATGTACTCTTTGCTATTTTCGAGGTAACAAGAGGCTTAACCACACTCGGCTGCATCTACTGACCTACCGATTGATGGGAGGAGCCCCCCATAGGGCTTACCTGTGAAACACCACGAGCCAGCAAGTTCCTTGTTTTTCATATTATTGGATACATCAAATGACTGAATAATTTGGAAGAAGCACGTACCAATCCTATATATCTATGCGCTCCCAACAAACTAGTTTGTATTATACATGTTGAATGTGGGTGAGGAACGCACCTTGTGGTGAGCTGCATGTTTGTGAAATAGTTCACTATATTGTATATTCTGTATAAACATATATAACTATAGCGCCTGATACATTGACATCGAAAGATGTTATTTTCTAAGTTTACATCTGTGCTTGTGAGAAAGCAAGTTACACATGCATCCATGTTTTTTTTTTATGTTAATGTAAGAAGCAGGGCCTCGATTTAATTCCTCTGGGTAAGCAATTTCAAATGATGGCAATTGGTTAGAAATATACCAGGATGTCCATAAAGTCTCTTTACAATCTCAAAAATGTATTACAAAGGCAAATAAAAAGACAGATAAGTGAAAAGTATTATAAAATGAGACGTATATATTTAAGGTTTTTGTTTTGCCTCATTTAATACACCTCTATATTGTCACCATTAGTTGCACGAAGCACATCAAGATGGTACTGGATTTCTTGCCATGTTGGCTGTAGCATCCCTTAATCAATGGCATCAGTGATCCTCTGCTTTAGATGAATGTGTGGTTTGGGATCATGTGCAATCGAATCATTGGTCTGTTTTTCTTCAGTGAGACATCAATTACTGCAAACGTTTACCTTGACCTTTTGACAGAATACGCGGCACCACAACTGCATGACCTTCAACCAACCATCGTTTTCCATCAAGATGCTGCACCACCACATTGGGGACGGCATGTTTGTGGGTCCTAAATTAAACATTTCCAGAGCGGTGGATTGGAAGGGGTGACCCAATTTCCTGGCCACCTCGTTCACCAGATATCACTCCCCTCCACTTCTTTCTATGGGGTTATGTTAAAGGTATGGGGCTAAATTACAATCTTCACGGTACAATCTTGCGTGAGCATTAACGTTTGCTGCTGTGTTTACCGCATAAAACAATCCAAACGCAAACGGGTTAAGTAACCCGTTTGCGTTTGGTATCTTGTGCTTTTCAGCGCTAGGTTACTGTACTTTGTGCTCCTTATGCTTAACATGGGGAGCGCAAAGAGTTAATCAGCGTTAGGATTACAATCTAGTAGCGCTGATTAACATCTCGATGTGGTTAGCATAAAGTTAACCGCAGCCAGGACTTGGTGTTAACGGATTCCGCTTCTGCAGAATCCGTTAACACCAGCCTAAAAAAAATAATAATAATTAATTGCATACTCACCTGATGTCCCGCGGCGAGGACCACGGCTCTGTCCGCCTCCTCCGGCCAGCGAGAGCAGGGAAAGACTGGGGAAAAGTCCCCCCAGTCTCTCCCTGTGTATCACTACGCCGACCGGCTGGATCTCACGAGGCGAGATCTGGCTGGTCATGTGACCGGCAAGGGGAAACTCAATGGAGTCCTATGGACTCCATCGAGTGGATGCTCGCAGCTGCGCCCAACGGGGGTTAACCAGTGGCGTAACTAGAAACCTGAGGGCCCCGGTGCAAGAATCCATGAAGGCCCCCCCCCAAAAAAAGATCTATATTTTTACTTTTTTTTCCTGCAATATAAAAAAGATAGTATTGCCCCCAGCTCACACGGATATATACTGTATATTGCCCCCAGCTACACACGGATATAGAAACATAGAAAAAATGTCGGCAGATAAGAACCTTTCGGCCCATCTAGTCTGCCCAATTACATGGATACTTAACCTGGATTTATCTTTTGTTTAGGATAGCCTTACGCCTATCCCATGCCTGCTTAAATTCAATTACTGTTTTGGCCTCTACCACTTCTACTGGAAGACTGTTCCATGTATCCACCACCCTCTCAGTAAAATAATGCTTCCTGATGTTACTTTTAAACCTTTGCCCCTCTAATCTAAGACTATGTCCTCTTGTTTTGCTATTTTGTTTCCTTTTAAATATACTCCCTTCCTCTACCTTGTGGATTCCCTTTACGTATTTAAATGTTTCTATCATATCTCCTCTGTCTCGTCTTTTTTCCAAGCTGTACATGTTAAGATCATTAAGCCTTTCCTGGTAACTTTTCTCCTTCAAGCCGTACACCATTTTAGTAGCCCTTCTCTGAACTCTCTCTAAGATGTCTATATCCTTCTGGAGATACGGTCTCCAGTACTGCACACAGTACTCCAAGTGAGGTCTCACCAGTGCTCTGTACAGTGGCATGAGCACTTCCCTTTTCCTACTGCTAATACCTCTCCCTACACAACCAAGCATTCTGCCAGCATTTCCTGCTGCTCTATTACATTGACTACTTACCCTTAGATCCTCTGAAATAATGACCCCTAAATCCCTTTCCTCAGATGATGAGGTTAGGACTGTATCAAATATTCTATATTCAGCCCTTGGGTTTTTACGTCCCAGATGCATTATCTTGCACTTATCCACATTAAAACTCAATTGCCACAACTCCGACCATTTTTTTAGTTTACCTAAATCATTTGTCATTTGGCTGATCCCTCCAGGAACGTCAACCCTGTTGCAATATATATAGATATATACTGTATATTGCCCCCAGCTACACACGGATATATACATTGCCCCCAGCCACACACGGATATATATATTTGCCCCTTAGCTCTCATGGGTATATTTGCCCCTTAGCTCTCATGGGTATATTTGCCTCTTAGCTCTCATGGGTATACTTGCCCCTTAGCTCTCATGGGTATATTTGCCCCTTAGCTCTCATGGGTATATTTGCCCCTTAGCTCTCATGGATATATTTGCCCCTTAGCTCTCATGGATATATTTGCCCCAGCTCTCATGGGTATATTTGCCCCTTAGCTCTCATGGGTATATTTGCCCCCAGCTCTCATGGGTATATTTGCCCCTTAGCTCTCATGGGTATACTTGCCCCTTAGCTCTCATGGGTAGATTTGTCCCTTAGCTCTCATGGGTAGATTTGCCCCCAGCTCTCATGGGTATACTTGCCCCTTAGCTCTCATGGGTAGATTTGTCCCTTAGCTCTCATGGGTAGATTTGCCCCTTAGCTCTCATGGGTATATTTGCCCCAGCTCTCATGGGTATATTTGCCCCTTAGCTCTCATGGGTATACTTTCCCCTTAGCTCTCATGGGTAGATTTGTCCCTTAGCTCTCATGGGTATACTTTCCCCTTAGCTCTCATGGGTAGATTTGCCCCTTAGCTATCATGGGTAGATTTGCCCCTTAGCTATCATGCATGGGTAGATTTGCCCCTTAGCTCTCATGGGTAGATTTGCCCCTTAGCTCTCATGGGTATACTTGCCCCTTAGCTCTCATGGGTATATTTGCCCCTTAGCTCTCATGGGTATATTTGCCCCTTAGCTCTCATGGGTATATTTGCCCCAACTCGTGGATGGATTTGCCCCTAGCTCGTGGATGGATTTGCCCCCAGCTCGTGGAGATATATTTGCCCCCAGCTCTTATGTATATAGGGCCCCAGCTCACCTCCTCTGCTGCCGAACAGAACGCTCCTTTCCGACTCTGAGGTGAGCGGCCGCTGAAAGCACGCAGCCTGGCCGCTCACCGGAAACCACCTGACCAGCGCAGCCGAGTTCTCGCGAGATCTCGTGTGCTGGTCAGCTAGTTCCCATCCCACGCGAGCGGCCAAGCTGCAAGCCAGTGGGCCGCTCGCAGGGAGGGGAACAGCCGGCGGCGCTGCTCCCAGATTCCGGCGCTTATTGCCGGAATCTGGCGGCGGCGCTGGGCCCCCTCCAGTGGCAGAATGCCAGGGCCTGGTTGCAACTGCGACCGCTGCGACCATGGTACTTCCGCCACTGGGGTTAACGCACGGCAACAATGCAGGCAGCATTTATTGCACCTGCATTGTAATCCAGCATTAAAACGCGGGCACAAGGGGGAAAACTGCGGGCGCAGTTTTTCGTCCCTTGTGCCCGCGTTTTAACGCTTGAATTGTGATATAGCCCATGGTGTATGGAACAAAAGTGCGGGACATCACTAATCTAAAGCAGAGGATCACCGATGCCATTGCCACCATTGATGAGGGGATGCTACAGCCAACATGGCAAGAAATCCAGTACCGTCTTGATGTGCTTCGTGCAACTAATGGTGCCCATATAGAGGTGTATTAAATGAGGGAAAAAAACACCTTAAATATATACGTCTCATTTTGTAATAATTTTCACTTTTCTGTCTTTTCATTTGCCTTTGGAATAAATTTTTGAAATTGTAAAGAGACTTTATGGACACCCTGTATATTTTTTTTTTGGGAAAGGATTTTACCAGGAAGGATACATTGAGATTTCTCTCGTTTTCAAGTATGTCCTGGGTGGGGAGTATGTCAAATGATTTATCTACAGAAGTCACTAGTGGGTTTTTGTAGATAAATAATTTGAAGTTTTTCTAATAGATTGTCGTCATTTGAAGATGCTTTTCAAGGGAATTAAATCGAGGCCCGAGTTTTAATATTACAGTATAAAAGTGAAATATTGGACTGTGTACAGAAGGAGCATGAACTTGAAATCAGTGGGTGAAAACTAATAAGGCTCTGCTGATTTCTGCTACGTTCCTCCTCTCACCGTTTCATTTTCTAATTAAATATCCCAGTGCGTGTGGAACCTCTGACTAATTTTGATTCTCAATATTAACGCATCAATCTTTTTAACAGTATTCCAGTCATTATTCAAATTGCTCATCACTCTTGGCAAAGACGTGATCAAATAAATTGCAAGTGGATCATTACGCAGAGCTTTATCAATGATAGAACCACTTATAAATACATATTAATCATCGGTGGCACAGAGTGAGGAAGGCTGTAAGTAATTCTTGCAGTTCTTGACCTCATCGAACTGAAACTGCATTCGTGATCTCATATTACTCTGTCCATGGAGTAAAAACGCAGCATAGAATAAGATATTTGCAAATATTGGCAACAAAATTTCACCGTTTACATCATTTTAGAAGTCTGCAAACCTAAAAATAGTATCTAGTCACCTCCCAGCACATTTATCCCAAACAATGCCAAGACTGGATACAATTAATTCTATGTTCTATGAGCGGAACCCACATATTTTAGCAAGAAATTCGCTCCTAATCATGGGTGTTGGAGATGGGGGTATCAGAGAGAACAGATCCTGCCCCCCCCCCCAGTTATAGATACAGACGTGTTCATTGTTTTTCATGTGTTTTAGATGTGGTGGAGTTTATGGTTTAATTTACCTCCTTAAAGTTACTGAATTCCCTCGATTTACATGTCATGCAGGATAAGGGTCGTTAGTTATCGCAACTAGGCTTTCCAATCTGCAATAGCATAGTTACACAGGCTGAAAAAAGACATGCGTCCTTCGGGTTCAGCCTTTCAAACATCACCTACAGCTGTTGATCCAAAAAAAGCAAAAAACCCAGTTTGAAGCGCTCACCAATATGCAACACACTGGTAAAAAAAATCCTTCTCGACCCCAGATGGCGTCTGATTTCTCCTTGGATCAAGTAGCTCTTACCCACATATTAAATATTATGACCCTTAGTATTATGTTTTTGTAGAAAGTCATCCAGTCGCTGTTTAAATGTTTTTGCAGATTCTGGCCCAACCACTTCAACAGGCAGAGAATTCCACAGCTTATAATTATATCAGGGCTCAAAATTTCCACTCGCCTACTAGCATTTGGCGAGTGGAAATTAAGTGAGGGTGAGTGGAAATGCCCACGCAGGCAGCACAATAAATTATTTTGTGCTGCTTATTCCAGGGGTGCCACCGTGCAGTCCCTCCTTCCCCAGGCTGCACGGTGGCAGGGATCAGCTGCCTAACCTGACCAGCTTGTCTCTGGCACTGGCAGGGGGGTGGAGAGGAGCTTCCCTACCTCCTCCCTCTGCTCACACTGGGGTCTGATGACTGGGTATACATGTATCTGGGGTCTGATGTCTGGTTATTAATGTTATTTTTGTAACTTTATTCTAAATAAAACCTTTAACAGTGTAATTTCATAAGATAATTTAAGGGGGTGTGTTTAGAGGGAGAGTTAAGGGCTGTGTAGAGGTTAGGTGGAGTATCTGGTGGCGACTCGAGTAACTCTTTTGGCCTGGTTAGTAGCTTGGGACTTGAAATTTTGAGCCCTGATTATAATATACGTTTACCGAGATTTACAGCGCAAAGGCTATTCCACTCGGATTATTTTTTTGGGGGGGGGGGGTTCTTACACCAATGCCTCTAGCCACCTTTTACGAGCATTCCATCAGTAAAACAGTGTGTGATGAGGAGCACATAGGAAACTGTTGAACGGTTTTGATGCATATTGGAGGGTACAGTAAAGCAGAGTTTTTAAAGCTATTTCACCTTTTTTAACTCCTCACAATGATTTCTTAAAGTGAAAGGTAATAGCAAAATTTTAACTAATTGTCTTTGCCATTGACCAATCTGATAGACAAGTTGGACTTTAGTAGACCTTGTGTCATTCTAGCCATCATGACCGGTTAAGCAGCTTTAACTGGTCATTGTGGCTAGATCCGCTACCCCTCATCTTTTCCAAATCATACATGTAAGATTAAGACCTTGTGGCCGAAACGTCACTACTGATTTGTGGGGTTGCTTATCCTCCCCTGACTAAAATTCTACTGGCATCACTATCCGCTGGAGGTCCTGCTTTTTCTTTGCTGGATTGTTGTCTTTGGGATTACGGTGTCCTTCCATTGGCAGTGACCTTGATACGTGGACGCTGGCTCCCGTCTGGTGCAGGCCTCGGCACTTTCTATTGACGTCATAGTTGAGAAGGAGTCAACGCCAACGGGTTGAAATATTGTTTGACCCTATTGCTTCTCGGCCTTTTGGCTAAGATCAAGTGTAGTATCTGTTCTTATCAGTTTAATATCTGATACGCCCCCTATCTGGGGGCCATATATTAAATGGATTTTTAGAACAGGGAGATGGAAGAAGAGCTTGCTCTGTCCACTCCACGCATTGACCTGGTATTGCAGTACCTCCAGGACCGGTGCACCAAAAAAATATATATATATTGTTTGACCCAACACTTGTCTAATTTTTCCTTTTGTTGTTGTTTAAAAAAAATATGTGTCAACTACAGCTTGACATGATGGGAATAGGAAATGTACCCCCCATGTGCCTCTGTTGTAGAATCCCAGTTGGGTTTGATCATTGTTGTCGACATAGTTTTGTGGTCTCAATTTATGTAATTAAAACATGACTCGTTACACGCTTCCTTGAAGAAACCCTAAGTAGACACTCCTTTGTATGCCCTTTCATTTTTACAATAATTGTGACTTAAATATTAATTAGAATGTGTAATTTCATAATGAGAATTAAAATCTTCCAGGCAAGTGATGGCGGACCTTGACATTGCAAATAGCTCATAAATGAATGTTCCATGATGCCAAGGGATCACGGGATGAACCAGGGGGCAAGCCCTAAAAAAGAAGTACGGGAACTCCCCAAGACTTCTGTCTCCAATTAGCAGTGACTGTGTCACACTTAACACAAACACACACTCAAATCTGATATATTTAGGTATATATACGTGGATTTTAGCAAAAATATATAATCCCTATTTTTATTGTGACTTACCAGGGAGATATATGATTGAAAAACTGAATACAAGCTTTATAGTGTGTGGAACCAATGGGAACTGAGTTCCCTCTGCAAAGGTAGCAGAGGAACTGCGTTCCCACACACTGCCCCTGGACTTGACCCTGGGATACACTAGATTGAAATGACCACACACCCTTCTTTTTATCACACCCCCTGACATTTTAAAAAAAATGCCTTGTGATTGTTTCCCCTTTTGTGTTTAATAGAATATATGCCCCAAAAAAAATTATTTTCGGGAAAAAAAACACTTTTTTTTCAGCTCCTCCCCTGGGTTACCTGGGTTCAGAAGGAAGTCGCTGAAGCATGTTGCGCTTGCACCACTAGCACGCAACCGGCCAATGAGTGTGTATGCAGCATCCTCGGCTATGCGCATCACCAATCAGCTTAGTGCAGAGGCGGTGCTAAAATCAGAGCATCCCACTTCCTGCCCTAAAGGAGGGAAGATTGCAATCCTGCCGCTGTTTGACGGCTGTGAGGGTGGTGTAAATTTATTAAAAAAGTGACTGTCTAAACAAAGGAATGTTTCACTGACTTTTCCTTACGATACATAGTAGAGTAACTTGCTCTTTTCCGTGGCATTTATGATGAATCTTCTGATGCGCCTGAAAATATGTGTGGAATGTGATGTTATAAAGTGTTTATGAAACAAACAAAACAATGTATAACAGAAGACTCTATACACAACCAAATCACACAGCACCAGGAGGAAACCTTTCTCTGTGTATTGTACAGTTATTGAATGTTTGACAGGATATTATTTTCTGTGCTCCACCAACAATATCATTATTTAAAGTGAAACTGCAGGTAAAATCCATGGGCTGTATTCCCACCGTGGAGTAAACTTAATCATGGCTGTTGTAAACTTTCCAGAGCCATTAAAGTGTCTGATCACAACCTGGCCGTTAAGCACAGCGCTTGCGCCATACAGTATAAAGACTTGAACGCTGTGCTTATTTTTAACCCATCCATTCCATCCAAGGCACAAGCTGAGCTTGCATCTTGAATGTAGCGTGAGGTTATTGTACACTAGCGTCTCCTATACTTTTCATGGGAGGTGCTAATGTAGCCCCAGCAGATGGAGAGCAATCTATTCCAGAGCGGCTGCAACAACCAAGAGTAACAACCCTATTCATGCATGAAACATAACAAGAGAAAAAGGTGTCATCTGCACTCGTTTCTATACAATTCCATGTGCAACAAAACACAATTAGAGGTTTTAGTTTGCTTGAATGGCCATTGAAGCGTAAGCTCACTCGCCCCATCTAGAAACTTCTTTGTAGAGTACCTAACCAATGTAACCAAAAGCCGCTCCTCTGAGCAGCTGCATGCTCTCTAGCTGCTTTTCAGCTAAGAGGCAGAAAACTGGTGGGTTTTATTTATACAAGTGGTGTATACACGTGGTGCGTGTATAAATAAAACCCACCATTTTTCTGCCTCTTAGCTGCTCAGAGGATATTCTGTACTCACTCTACAAAGAGGTTCCTTGATGGGGCGCGTGGGCTTATGCTTTAATGGCCATTCAAGTAAACTAAAACCTCTAATTGTGTTTTGTTGCACATGGAATTGTATAGAAACGAGAGTAGATGACACTTTTTTTCTTGCAATCTATTCCAACCTGTTCACTCTCCTTCTGCATCTGACGTTATTCTGAATAATGTTTCTCAGACCCAGTGTTTTGCTTCACCATATAACGCACAAAACTAAACCCACCCAAAAATCTCATACTCGCCTCTGATCCCTCGGTGGCGAGAACCGCATCCTCCATCTCCATGGAGCCTTATAGACTCTTGGAGCGGATAACAGAGCGCAGTCCTCAACGCTGTTGGTGTTACCTTGTTGTCGCTCGATAGGATTACGTGCCGAGCTGCTGGCAAAGCGGCACGTTCGTAATGTAGACGTTAAATGTGAGCTGCAAATGGAAAACGGCAGACACAAATGTTTTCTGTTTGCGTTTCACTTTTGATGTCCAACTCATGATAAGGTCCCAAGTCTTATCGTGTCACTAAGTTTACAACAACTATGGTTAAGTTTACGCCGGTGTTGGAATGGGGCCTCATGTTTCCACATCATCAGCGACACGTTTCTGCGTTTTGGTTTTGTAACGGTGTCATTTCTGGGCTTCTTTTTTTCTTTGTTGTTTTTTTTTTCTTTGTTTGTTTGTAAGCGGGGAATGCAATCATTATCCCGATCTTTACAGACTTCAATGAACAGAATAATCTATAAAAGGAATTTGAGAATGCATTCAGAGATATTTTTCGAATACCTTTAGGTTCACGCGTTTTACACATTTATAAGCCGACGTGACGAACCTCTTCTTACCTGCAGAACAAAGCTCTATTTTCACAAGGGTTGCTGTTTTAAAGGCCATATGATAAAAGGATTATTTATTTTAAAGCGCACAAGCTCGTGTAAATATCCTGTCTGGTTGGAGATCTATTTCTTACTGTCTAGAAGTATTCTGCATATTTATTGTAATGGTATTTTGTGAATAAAAAAATGCAATGATTCACTTTTATTTATTTTGTTATCTGTTTTATTGTTCCTTTTCTTTTTGTCATTTGGTGACTGATCGATGTAATGTACCTGCAAGCTTGAAATGTGTCAATACACAAAAATAGATACATTGTTTTCATAAAAAAAGGCAAACACAGCGCCCTATTACATAGTGAACGCTAACGGTGAGTAAGCGTTAACGCAAGGATAAGTGACTTTAACTCATGCCCTCCATATTATCTTCCTGACGCTAAACACATTAAAAATCCGTTAGCGCATCAGTGATTGCGCTAGCTTGCGTGAGCTTACTGTATTTTGCGCATCCTATACTTAACCTGAGGAGCGCAATCAGTAATTAGCGTTTCGATAAGTTTTTTTAAATTATTATTATTATTATTCTTTATAAAGCGCCAGCATATTCCGCAGCGCTGTACAATAAGCACAGTATAGACAGGGTTACAATACATTGAACAACATTTGACAAACAGTACAGGAGGAGATGAGGGCCCTATTCCCGTAGGAACTCACAATCTGGGAGGGTTGGGGTTGGAAACAGGAGGAGAGGACTGTAAGGTGAGAGTGATTGATGGTTGCGTCAGTGAGTTGGGTGGTAGGCTTCCCTAAATAGGAATGTTTTAAGGGAGCGTTTGAAGGAAGAGAAGTTAGGGGAAAGTCTGACAGTACGAGGGAGAGCGTTCCAGAGAGTGGGGGCTGCGCGTGAGAAATCCTGCAGTCTATCATGGGAAGAGGTGATGGGAGAGAAGCTAGGCGCAGGTCACTGTTTGACCTTAGGGAGCGGGCTGGGGTGTATTTGGTGATTAGTGAGGACAGGTAGTGGGGAGCTGAGTTAGTGAGGGTTTTGTAGGTAAGGATAAGGATTTTGAACTTAATTCTGCAGTGGATGGGGAGCCAGTGAAGGGACTCGCAGAGGGGAGCGGCAGAGACAGAGCGGCGGGTGAGGTGAATTAGCCTGGCGGAGACGTTCAGGATGGATTGTAGGGGGGAGAGGCGGGACAGAGGGAGACCAGATAAGAGATTATTGCAATAGTCGAGTCGGGAGATTACCAGGGCGTGTATGAGTTGTTTTGTGGTGACAGCGGTAAGAAATGGCCGAATTCTGGAAATATTACGCAGTTGGTATCAGCAGGAGGAGGAAAGAGACTTGATGTGGAGGATGAAGGAAAGAGCAGAGTCAAGTGTAACTCCAAGACAGCGAACTTGGTTTGATGGGGAGATGGTGATACCCTCCACCGTGATAGAGAAGTCAGGAGGTGGGGAGGCATTGGAGGGAGGAATAAGTAAGAGTTCAGTCTTTGACATGTTGATTTTAGGTGGTGGGAGGCCATCCAGGAGGAGATGCCAGATAAACAGTCACTGACTTTTGAAAGGACAGGGGGAGAGAGATCAGGGGTAGAGAGGTAGATCTGAGTGTCATCAGCGTAGAGGTGGTACTTAGCGTAGAGGTAGTAAGTAAGGCAGGCCTCAAAATTTCCACTCCCCTGCTCGCATTTGGCGAGTGGAAATTACATGAGGGCGAGTGGGAATGCAGATGCAGGCAGAGCAGGATAGGGGTTAGGTGGGGCAACTAGTGGCGAGTAACTCGTAAGGCCTGGCTAGTAGCTTGGGACTTGAAATTTTGAGCCATGAAGTAAGGTATTACCAAGTCCTAACGCTAATTACCGCAAGGATGCGCAAGCCAACATTTTTGGTGCAACCTCCACAAAACATAAGTTTCAACAAACCGAGGGCACTTAACCCCTTCACTACTGATATTGAGATATCTCGGGCTTCAAAGGCACCATCTGGTGCCACGATGTCAATATATCTCGATATGCTGCCCTGCATCCCAAAAGCAAACGAAATTCGTTTGCTGCAACCAAATGTCGTTTGCTTTTGGGTTGCAGAAGGGGCCCCAAAGTTTTAGCCCTGTGGTCATATTACCCAAAGAGCTAAAACTGTAAAATCAGCTGCTGAAAGCCCTGAAATATCGGGCACTCAGCAGCCAATGCAGGGAGAAAAATAAAACATAGACCTGCTGCTCAAACCTCTGTAACTCAGTTTGGCAGTAGATGGCGCCATCTACTGGCCAAATAGGTTATTTACAGATATAGATATGTATTACTGTATAATTAATTAAAAATGATTTTACAAAAAACCTCTGGTCTCTGACAATGTTGTTTTGGAAAATCTCTTGGTATTGAAGGGGTTAAGGGTTTTCAAATAAAAGTCAAAGTCGAAACATTACTCCATATTATTAAATAAATAACATTTTAACTTTTATATGAAAACCCTTAAGTGCCCTCGGATTGTTGAAACTTATGCGCTGTGCAGGTTGCACCAGGGCTGATTCACTTAATGGTGTTTTTGAGAAGCTGAGTGCTTGCCTTTGGATATATATATATATATAGAATAAACAACAGCTGAGCACTCCAGCTTCCACGTTCCCTTGGTGCCCGGTGCCTGCCAAGTTTAGGCTGGATATCAAGCAATTTTCGAAAAGTGAAGGCGGCACTCCAGGACGATAAATAAACCAGAAAATCGTGAACAGCAGATGCAATCTAGGTATGAAAAATTTAGGACTCGGGGTTATTCAACCAAAGTTCTGGACTCGGCCCTGATGAAGGTCAATTCGATACGGGAAACATCAACGGAGCTGCAGCCTCGCCTTAGGTTCCCTATGCAGTATCACACTGCGACCCCCAAACTTATTCCATCAGTTAACAGGAATTGGCACATTTTAGACCAGGACTCTTCATTACCGGCCAGTTTTCAACGGAAACCAATGTTTTGCTACAAGAGAGGCAAGAACCTGAAGGACCTGCTGGTCCGAACAGACCCCATACATAGCTATTCTCGGGGAGCCGGATTGTTTTCTAATGCTGGTTGCAAGAGATGCTTGGGATGTGTCACCTGCGGCCATATGTTACCCTCCAAAACGTTCTCTCATCCGCACACTGGTAAAACCTTCAAAATCCGCTATAATATCTCCTGTAAAACGGACTTTGTTGTTTATAAAATTACGTGTCCATGCGGGCTAGCCTATATTGGCAAAACAGAGACACCATTATGCGAACGGATTCGTAATCATCGCTCGAATATCCGTACAGCCTACCGTGATGGTCGCTCCGACAAACCGGTAGCTCGACACTTTCTGGACCTTGGTCACCCTTTGACTTCTTTGAAATTTGTAGCCTTCGATCATATTCCGCCACCCAGGAGAGGGGGGGACCGCGGTAAATTGCTCCTGCAAAAGGAGACCTTTTGGATCCACCATTTAAGAACTGTACATCCGGATGGTCTGAACGAAATACTGACATTCTCTATGTTTTGATAAGCAGAAGGGGTTATGTCTATATGCGTTGTTTATTTGGCTTCTTTATAATTAGACTTGGAGCCGTTGTGGGCGCGATCCATCTTTGGTTATCCACCTATAGGGGGCTTGGGTCAATTAATCTGCCTGATCTTTATTCTCAGTAATGGATTTACCATCATTATGTTTCCCTTTTTCTTCCCTGACTCTGTGAAAGTGTGTGCTGGGAAATAAGACACCCTGTTGCACATGGGCTCTTGTCTTGTCGATTTCACATCTGTTTTTTCTTCTCTTCACTATCCTGGTGTGTATGAATGGGTATGCGTCGCGGGTTGCCGGGGTTACATGCCGATTACGTCAGTTTACGTCGTCGGCGCTTGGCGCATGCGCACTGGATGCTTGAGAACGCCGGTTAGAGGGAGTGGTGAGTATAGTGGTGTTTATATATTTTGTGTGTTTTTATGCTGTATTTCTGTCCTGATGAAAGCCCTGGGTTAGGGCTGAAACGTTGACGGTTCTGGAATAAAATTTTCTGTTTATTTATCGTCCTGGAGTGCCGCCTTCACTTTTCTAAAATTGCTATATATATATATATATATATATTATAGTATAGCAAACGCTCAGGATCCTTGGCTCCAACTAGAGATGTACATTCGTTTCAGAAAAATTCGGAATTTGGAACGAAATTTGATAATTCGTAGTTCGGAAGTACTTCCGAATAACAAATCGATACGATACGAATTCGAAATGAAATGAAATGGTATACAACGAATTTATTTCGTTTTACACTGTGTCATCATCATAAAAGAAAAATTTGAATAATTGATATCAACTATCAAATTGATATCAACTATCGAATTGATCTTAACTTACAATACAAATAATAGTCAGCAAAGGACTTTATGAAACAAATTCATTTTGTTTCACTGTTTAATTTGACTCAAATACTAAATCTGTGACACAGCTTAAAATTTAACCCTAGTTTTTCTTTTAACAACAAAATTTAACTAATTGGCGATTTATTTAGTGATCCAAAATTCGAATGGATATCAACTATCGAATTGATATATGAAACTTCAAATCGATTCGAAATTTCAAATCGATCCGAAACTAAACGAAATACGAAACAAAATTAGTTACGAAATTCCGAAAACGAAATTATTTAAAAACGGAAAGAAACGAACCTAAACGAAATGAACTTTTCAGCCATGCACATCCCTAGTTCCACCCAAACAACACGGTCCCTAGGGAAGAAACAGCTGCAGACTTGAAGCTTGTGCAAATGGGAGGTCTTTTATTCCAGCATAAAGAAGCAACAGCACACTTGGCTTTGGAATCAGTAACTGCAGGTGATTCAGAAAACAAAACTACAAAAGAAAACCTAACTCAAATGAGAGCACTAACTATACATCCAGCACTCCTAACTATCTCGAAACCATAATCTCATAAACAAAAGTGGGAAAAAAAACAGCATCTCTTTAGAAGTGTTACTGCTCCCCGCTCTGCTCTGAGTAGTCTGATGAACACACTTCTATTCTGGAGTCAGCAGAATGGGACTTTACCTGTGGCTTTAATTGATTAATTAACAACAAGTATGTGAGACGGTAGAGACCATGTAGGATTCTGGGTCCTATATACCTTCCCTCAACTACTCTCCCAGACATCCTGTTACCCAACCCCTGCACACCGTCACAATATATATATATATCTGTATAATGCCCCTCCACACAGGGATAATAATAAAAAGTTTTTTTTTATTTCATATTCAACGTTTCCGTTCCGAAGCACCATCATCAGGACCCGATGAAGGTCGTTCGGGACCGAAACGCCGACTATGAAATAGATAAATCTTTTTATTATTCCTGTGTGGCTGGCATCGTATACTCTGTGATGTGCTGGCCTGGCCCCCGCACTGAGAGACAGGAGCAATAGGATTCGGTATATATATATATATATATTTATATATATACAGTAGATATAATGCAAACAGAGGATGCACTTCAGGGTCATTATATAAAACAAACTTTATTCTGGCATATTTAGAAAGGATCAAAATATCAACTGCATAGGGGTCTATAATCATCTTGATAAAGACCAGTATAGGATTAAAACATAGATCCTATTTAAATATGCTGAAATACAGTTAATTACATTTTATATGAAGGTTCTTGGAGTGCATCCTCGTTTTGGATTATATATATATATATATATATATATAGTGACAATGTGATTAGGGGCTGGGTGGTGGAACGCAGGTATATTAGCAGGCGAATGGAGAATGCCCTTTTCCCCCTATAGGGTTAACCCTAAACTAATGCCTGATTAACCCCATAGTGAGCGGACGGTTTTACGAAAATCCGTCCTTTAGTGCCCGCTGCTGTTTTTACGTTTCTGCGCTGTTCGTGTTTAGGTCAAATTTCCCTCTTACTCGTTTATTCAACCCACACATATTATACACCGTTTTTCCCGTCATTAAATGGACTTTATAAAAATACCATTATTTCCATCATATCGTATAATTTACTATAAAAAAATATGAAATATGATGAAAAAATAGTAAAAATACACTTTTTCGTAATTTAATCCCCAAAATCTACAACCACCAAAAAGACCCCGGCTAAATAGTTACAAAATTTTGTCCCGAGATTAGAAATACCCAATTTTTACATGTTTTTGCTTTTTAACCCCTTCACTGCTTAGCCATTTCACCTATGTGCGCTGAGCTCATTATGACCGTTTCATGCTCAAAATTTTTAAATGCCGGCCTAGGTCCTATTTAATTAAACCCCCCCAGACAAAAAAAAACAATCTTATTATATTATTATTTTTCTTTTTTTTCTTTTTACACCAAACCTGGTCATGTTTGGTATCATTGGAAAGGCCATGATCACGACCCTCTAGCTATTCCTGTACTATGTATATTTGATTGTACCTCCAGCCAGGTCACCTTTGCAGCATATTCTGTTCCGTGGCTTTGTTTTTTGATCCCATGGTGGATTTGTTTCTGGGAGGGTATAAATGAAAGCCCACTAGTCTTCCTCATGACTGAAAAGCAGCGTGAGAGTTTATGGTTCGCTACACAGCAGCCTATGGTTTCATTGGCTAGGACTCAACTTCACTAGAGGTGCCTTGACGTTGGCAGGTGAGCTTACACTCAAATGGCCATTGCAGTAAACCAAAGCCTCTTATTGTGTTTCGTTTAACACGGTGTTACAGGAATAAGCGCAGATTACACCATTTTTCTTGTTATGTTTTATACATGTTGTTGGGCTGGATACATCTGGTGGTTGCAGCCGCCCCAGTGGGGATTAGGTGCGACCCCGCTCTTCCTGTACATAGTAATGTGTATAAAAGTATCGTGACTGCGACACAAAAGAAGAAGCTTTGATCTGTACCCTGCGTGTGTGTCAATTCTTCTCGCTCGAGCAACCTACCTGAGGAGGGACAACCAACACAGTAGAGTCTCCAGAAATGTCCGGCCTGCACGGTCCATTTCAGATGGATTAAAAATTCAGTGAGCCCTAATTTTGGAAAAGACAGAATGGAGGATGTGTTGGAAATCCAAGATGGCTGCTTCTGCTCTGTCAAGTCAATGGGAATCAACTGCTTCCTGTATCGTGGTTTGGAGGAAATACTGCCTGTCTTTCAGCTCCGTTCAATTCCTTAGAAAAATGGACATAGCAACCAATTTTACCTGGTTTGCAGACTCAGGGAGGTGTGAGATTGGTAGAGATGGGTTGTGGTCGACAAGGGGGCATGGCCACGGCATGATTTGTGACATCACTGATGGTCATTCCAACAAAAGGGTTGCGTTATAGAGGCAGACATGCACACCAGGGTGACCAGTGGCCCGGCCGAGCAGCCATTCAGAGATGTTCATAGCACACACATACAGCATTAGCCCCCATTTATGGACTACAGGAACCCTAGTTTTGCCGGTTTACACACTGCGAATGCCATTAAGCAGTTACCTATTCCCACAGTCCTCATTGAAATTGGGTGACAGCTGGGGGATCAGGAGACCTGAGGGAAACCGTGTGTCACACGGTCACATCATGTGACTTAAAACAAGCAAAATAGAGATAACGCAACATCAGGATTCAGTAGGAGATCTTTTTATTCCACACAAGTGGACCAGGCAACGTTTCGACTCGATATGAGTCTTTTTCAAGCCTAGGTTTGTGTCACGCGATTATATTGTGTGACTTAATACAAGCAATATAGAGATACCGCAACATCAGGACTTAGTAGGGGGTCTTTTTATTCCATCCAAGTGGACCAGGCAACGTTTCGACTCGACATGAGTCAAGCCTAAACTTGAAAAAGAGCCATATGGAGTTAAAAACGTTGCCTGGTCCACTTGGGTGGAATAAAAAGATGTCCTACTAAATGCTGGCGTTGTGTTATCTCTATATTGTTTGTTTTAGAACAGATGGATGGAGGATTCCACCCAACACACAACCAGTTTGACGAAAATACAGAGTGCTGTTTCCTATATTGCTTGTTTGTATTACATTGTGTCACTTAGCAGGTCTGGTTCGGCCATTTTTATGGCTGCTCTGTCCTTTGCGCATATACTCCAGTGGTACACTAATTTCTTCAGCTCCCGTCTGTCTCTCGGTAGTGTAATACGCTATGTTTCATTTCGTTTTCTTTTTTTTATAACAGGGCTGTAAAGCAATAACACTTAAGTATCCAGATGCTCTGTCTAGGTCTGTATCCAAGGGCGCCATTGTTTTCACGTGCGTTGGACCCATTGGCCCAAGCACTGATTGGCAGTTATATTTCAGAAACAATTAGCTAATTTATATGTATTGTTCATTGATGGTTAAGAGGCTTCTGATACATTATAACAATGGGTAAAAGAGCGCAATCCATCGCTCCGTATATTGACCCAATTGAAAATCTCTCAACAGGCTCACTTTAAAGTCCTCCCATTGATTTTAAAATCCTTACTTAAGTCTTCTTAGGTGTTTCTTGGGTCTTGTTTTACTTAAAGCTATTAAATCCACACACTCGCTAAGATCTCAAGCAGTCTGATAATCCTTATTTATGACACGTTCGTAAGGTGCATATGTTTTAAATCAGTTGGGTTTCTTTATCGGGGGAGTAAACCGAAATTTACATTTTTTTGGGCTATTTTTGCCACCTTGAAGCTTTTTTTGGAGGGTTAAATCGATAAGTGTGGTCATTGACATAACTGTCAATTTGTTAATTTAATTAATTGAACGATATAATATTAATTCGCGATTTGTTTGGATTTAAAAAAGTCCGCTAAGAGGGTTGTGAGGGATTTTTTTTCTTTTTTCAAGTTTAAAGAAAATTAAAATACGTTTATGGATTTGTTTGTTTTACTTGGTTTAAACTTCAAACATCCAAGAGCACAATTCAGATATTTTTACGTAAATCAGAATATGATAGGAAAAACGGTACAAGTATGTATACAACGCCAACAGGTTCCGTAGTGCTGTACAATTGGGGAGACGTAACCACAAATATGCATACACAGTGGGAGAGAGGACCCTGCTCGAGAGCTTACAATCTAAGAGGAAGTTTTGAAGCGAACCCTAAAATAAGAGCAACGAGGCAGGACATCGCATTGGTTGTCGTGGAGGTCTCACCGCTTGGTTTTCAGAAGATTTCCAGCTGTGATTTGCATAAAATGATATGGTCTGGACTTCTCTCCATGAAGACTGGAAGACATTTTCAGTTAAAAAGGTAAGATAAACAAAACAAGAATAACATACTCCTTCTTTAGGGAATCTCTGGTTATTTTATTATCTGTTGCCACATTTTTATTGTGCAGTAAAAAAGGCCATCATTAAAACTTAAAATATATATATATATATATACAGTATCTCACAAGAATACACTCCTCACATTTTTGTAAATATTTTATTATCTTTTCATGTGACAACACTTTAGAAATGACACTTTGTTACAATGTAAAGTAGTGAATGTACAGCTTGTGTAACAGTGTGAATTTACTGTCCCTCAAAATAACTCAACACACACCGCCATTAATGTCTAAACCGCTGCCAACAAAACTGACTACACCCCTAAGGGAAAATGTCCAAATTAGGCCTAAAGTGTCAATATTTTGTGTGGCCACCATTATTTTCCAGCACTGCCTTAACCCTCTTGGTCATGGAGTTCACCAGAGCTTCACAGGTTGCCACTGGAGTCCTCTTCCACTCCTCCATGACGACATCACGGAGCTGGTGGATGTTAGAGACCTTGCGCTCCTCCACCTTACGATTGAGGATGCCCCACAGATGCTCAATAGGGTTTAGGTCTGGAGACATGCTTGGTCAGTTCATCACCTTTACCCTCAGCTTCTTTAGCAAGGCAGTGGTCGTCTTGGAGGTGAGTTTGGGACATTATCATGTTGGAATACTGCCCTGCGGCCCAGTCTCCGAATGGAGGGGATCATGCTCTGCTTCAGTATGTCACAGTACATGTTGGCATTCATGGTTCCCTCAATGAATTGTAGCTCCCCAGTGCCAGCAGCACTCATGCAGCCCCGGAACATGACACTCCCACCACCATGCTGGACTGTAGGCAAGACACACTTGTCTTTGTGCTCCTCACCTGGTCGCCACCACACGCGCTTGACACCATCTGAACCAAATAAGTTTATCTTGGTCTCATCAGACCACATGTTCCAGTAATCCATGACCTTTGTCTGCTTGTCTTCAGCAAACTGTTTGCAGGTTTTCTTGTGCATCATCTTTTAGAAGAGGCTTCCGGGATGACAGCCATGCAGAGTAATTTCATGCAGTGTGCGGCATATTGTCTGAGCACTGACAGGCTGACCCCCCTGACACAGACACCCCTTCAACTTCTGCAGCAATGCTGGCAGCACTCACACATCTATTTCCCAAAGACAACCTCTGGATATGACGCTGAGCACGTGCAATCAACTTTTTTGGTCGACCATGGCAATTCCTTTACTGAGTGGAACCTGTCCTGTTAAACCGCTGTATGGTCTTGGCTGCTGTGCTGCAGCTCAGTTTCAGGGTCTTGGCCGCCGTGCTGCAGCTCAGTTTCAGGGTCTTGGCCGCCGTGCTGCAGCTCAGTTTCAGGGTATTGGCCGCCGTGCGGCAGCTCAGTTTCAGGGTCTTGGCCGCCGTGCTGCAGCTCAGTTTCAGGGTCTTGGCCGCCGTGCTGCAGCTCAGTTTCAGGGTCTTGGCCGCCGTGCGGCAGCTCAGTTTCAGGGTCTTGGCCGCCGTGCTACAGCTCAGTTTCAGGGTCTTGACCGCCGTGCTGCAGCTCAGTTTCAGGGTCTTGGCCGCCGTGCTGCAGCTCAGTTTCAGAGTCTTGGCCACCGTGCTGCAGCTCAGTTTCAGAGTCTTGGCCGCCGTGCCACAGCTCATTTCAGGGTCTTGACCGCCGTGCTGCAGCTCAGTTTCAGGGTCTTGGCCGCCGTGCTGCAGCTCAGTTTCAGGGTCTTGGCCGCCGTGCTGCGGCTCAGTTTCAGGGTCTTGACAATCTCCTTATATCCTCGGCCATCTTTATGTAGAGCAACAATCTTTTTTCAGATCCTCAGAGTTCTTTGCCATGAGGTGCCATGTTGAACTTCCAGTGACCAGTATGAGAGAGTGAGAGCGATAACACCAAATTTAACACACCTGCTCCCCCCACTCATTGTCAGCAGAGAAATTGTTAAAAAAAATGTTGGGTTAGGCATTTGCTAGATATTAACCACTTCAATCACTACTAAAACATATATACAAGGCTAAAACTTTGGGGGCACCTTCTGCAGCCCAAAAACAAAACAAATTGGTTTGCAGCAAAAGAATTTCATTTGCTTTTGAGCTGCAGATCAGCTTATCGATATTTCTCGATATCTGGGCATCGGATTGTGCCTTTGAAGCCTGAGATATCTCGATTTCGGTAGTGAAGGGGTTAACAATCTCCGAATTCCAATATTTTCACACAGCTGTTAACTGATCATAAATTTAAGTGTTAACCATGCATCCTGTGTTTTCAAATAACTGTCATGATAATATATTTTTTTCTGGCATAATGTACTTGGTAGTGAAAGGGTTAAGAGGGCTTGTGCACAGCAAACAGGATAAAACATGGAAAATAGAATAGCTGTTTTATTTTTCAGGCAATCGTTGTAAATGAACTGTATTTTTTTACATTTATTTTTGGTTTTATTGCCATTTAAATATGTTGTTTTTTTTCCTCAATCCGCACTTCACTATATCTTTTTTTTTTTTTTCAAGGTGTCCCAGGATCTGAAACATTTATTTATTTATTCTTATTATGTTTTGACTTGACAATAATAAAGAGAAACACTTTACAAATGAATAGAACGGCCGACACGTTTCTTTATTAAAATGTAACCGTGTGCTCCATTCTACGTAATCTGATGATTTTCTACAATTAAAATGTTTCTGTTTCCTTCCAGGCACTTCTGTGCTGCCACATTGGTTCCTCGCTGTAGATGAGGTGTTTTCTATTGTCCTCTATTGTCTCTGCTGTTTTAAGTCAGCTCGTCGCCTGCGCCGTGTCTACGTTTCATTCTCTTTTACTGATGAACCATCTGGCTCACTCACAGATGGAGAAAGCTGAGTTTTTAATTGTACTTTCTCTGACACCTGGTGCATCTCTCTACCCCGTGGCTTAAATCCACAACACCATAGTTTTGATTTATTTGAAAAGCAATACTGACAAATTTGTGGCATGGCTTCCAAACGCACCCGGTTCACTGGACGCTGGACTAGAACATCATTATCTTTGTGATTGCTAATGCATGATGGTTTTCAGTTTTATGATGCTGAGCTGTGACTCTATTCCATTAGGTGTAGTAATGATTGCATGAGGCTCGGTACTTATTGTGGAGCCTCGTGCAAATGTTACCACACTGAGTAGCAGGCATGTACTGGCCATAGGGACTACCGGGAGATTCCCGGTGGTCCGATGGCTCAGTGGGCCAATGTGAATGCTGGTTCACCGCACGACTTGCACTGCCCTTAATGGGTGAGGTGACGGAGAACTTCCTCACCATCTGTAAAACGGAACAGTCTGCCGCAGTCTCATGTTGGGGCCACTGTGCCAGTGACACCAGCTTCGCCTCAACACACCTTAAGACTATCAGGGTTATTCAAAGAGCTCTGAATGGCTGACGAAAGGGAACCGAACGCTGAAAATCAGCGTTCGGTTACCTTTCTTGGCCATTCGGCTATCCAGAGAGCAGGCAATTCGCCAAATCCTGGCGAATTGCCTGCACGTACGGTGTCTGTTCGAGGGCAGTGAAATCCCCATAGAGAAGCACTGCTTCGTCTATTCAGAGAACACAAACCAGCAGTGAAAGGTTCCCGAAATGCCCTGCCATTCAGTGGTTTAGTTCGGCAGGTTTATTCAGGCGAATCCCATAGGCTTCAGTGTTAAAAATATTCCTGTTGTAATTCAATATCTAATAAACCGTTGATTATAATATTCTGCAGTAAAGAGTCTCTTTATTTATAGATTTTTCGGGATTTTTTGCCAAAAAAGTTTTTCCAATTCTTTTTAAAAAAAATTCAACGTTTTTTCTTTTTTCTGTAACAGCCCTTTTTATTATCATTCATTGGATCTTATGTGTAAATTTCAGACATTTTCATTCTGTAGTTTCTTTGCAAACAGCGTTTCACTTTTCAAACATTGAAGCGAAATGTTTGTTTTTTTTTCACTCTATTCGTCTGCGGAGTCGGCTTTTTCCGGCGGCTGCTCTGCACTGTGATC
Organism: Leptobrachium leishanense; assembly: GCA_009667805.1. Taxonomy (NCBI): domain Eukaryota; kingdom Metazoa; phylum Chordata; class Amphibia; order Anura; family Megophryidae; genus Leptobrachium; species Leptobrachium leishanense. The sequence goes on from CM019063.1 coordinate 65,162,898, forward strand.
GACTCCTGCTCGGGTTTTTCCGGCGTTTTCGGCAGGGTTAATCCAGATGTTTTTGCGGGTTTTCGGTGTGCATTTGCCGGGTTTTGCAGTGAGTCTTCGGCGGGTTTGCGGTGAATTTTCCCTGCTATTCCTGTGGTTTTGCTGAATACACCGTAGGGTTGCCGAAATGGGATCGCCAAATCGAACCGAATTGAGGAGAACGAAAAGTCACCGAACGTGCGGTGACTTCTCGCTTCTCTTTGAATAACCCTGATGGTGTGCACTCAACCTCAGTGCCGCTGTGTTTCTCTACCCAATCGCTATGCAGCAACTCCAGTACCTGTAGTGCGATTAGTTGAGCAATCCGGTTGGTTTATATACTATTTTTGTGCGTGTTTGCATAACTAAAGTGGGCCGGTCTGGAAAAAGTCCAGGGCTGATTTTTTTGTCCCAGTCCAGCCCTGCTGAGTAGCATTCCAACTTGTATTGACGCTCGACTTTTGTGCGTTCATATCACCGGCTAGCGCGTCCTATACTTTGACTACGTATCGCTCATCATTCAGGTTGCAAGCTCAAAAAACCTGTTGCAACTGTGCGATCTAAAGGCAGTGTGATATGTCCTCTGGACGGACCATTCAGTGTTCAACGTTTTGCTTTATTTTGCCGTCGCAGTACAGGCACTATATCCAAATAAACGAGTAAATAAAACAGACATAAATCAAAACCTACATAGTACAGGAAGAGCGGGGTCACGCCTATTCCCCAATGCGGCGGCTGCAACCTCCAAATGTATCCAGCCCAGCAACATGTATAAAACATAACAAGAAAAAAAGGTGACATCTGCGCTTATTCCTTCACACGTGTGAAACAAAAACACAATTAGAGGCTTTAAAAATACAAACAAATATGGGGTATAGCGCTCTACGTTTTATAGTGCCTAGAAATTTACCTCAAATGAAATCCTCTTTGGATTTTGAATGTAACAAGAAGGATGCTGGAAAGGTTTCCAATTGTAGTAAGAGACTGTAAGGGAGCTGGTTCCGGGGTGGCAAGTGTCAGCCCAATATGCAATGATAAGTAGAAAGACGTATATAAACAAAAGGGATTTATTAAGAATAAGGCATAAGAGGCAGTAAACAAATATGAATAAACAATTATGTAGCTGGGTAATAAGAAAGGAAAACACTGTATAAATAATAATCAGCAATAAGATAAACTAAAAGGCAAGATGAGAGAAAGGTAGACCAAAAGTAACAAAACTAAACTACTACATATAAAGAAAAAGAGTAGATTGAACTTAGAGCAGGGTTAAACCAGATATGGAGAGAACTAGGAGAAGGAAGAGTGAAGGAGATCTTTAGAAAAATAAATAGGAAAATAGAAACGGAAGAGTCTTTGAGGCAGAGGGCCCTGGGTATGCAGGGGGTCCTGGGTATGCAGGGGGTCCTGGGTATGCAGGGGGTCCGGGATCTGCAGAGGGGTCCTGAATTTGTAGAGGGGTCCTGGATCTGCAGAGGGGTCCTGGGTCTGCAGGGGGGTCCTGGGTCTGCAAGGAGTCCTGGAGCTACAGAGGGTCCTGGGCCTGTAGAGCAACAGATTCTGCGGGATGCAGGGTAGCAGGCTCTGAGGATTTGGATGTAGGGCAGCAGGCTGAGGATTCTGCAGGATGCAGGGCAGCAGGATCAGAGGATACTTGCAGGATGTAGGGCAGCAGGCTGAGGATTCTGCAGGATGCAGGGCAGCAGGGTCAGAGGATATTTTCAAGAGGTATGGTAGCAGGCTGAGGATTCTGCAGGATGCAGGGCAGCAGGATTAGAGGATCCTTGCAGGAAGTAAGGCAGCAGGCTCTGAGGATTCTTGCAAGATGCAGGGCAGCAGGATCCTTATAGCAGGAACTATAAACAGTATGGTGGGAACCAAGACAAAACAGGTTAGAGCAAGCAGAGATTGAAGACAGCTCCTTCCTAGTGAGAGGTTCACTAGAACAATGCAGAAGCATTGTGCTTTGGGAGTGGCCCTTTTTTATAGTGGGAAATCATGATGCTTTGGCTAGCACCTGGTTGCTGGAACAACTTGGTTCAGTAGGAGAATCACTGTTAGTTATTCACTGAGACACTTTGCCTTTAGTTCTCCTATGGCGCCGGCGGCTAGGGACCTGACAGAGACTCAAAAAAGACACAAAAGAGATACACATAGCATAATATTGTAAAAGCAAAATGAATCATATATAATCAATGCGCAGTTCACTCACGCGTTCCAGAGCCTAGATAAGGCTCGCATGAGAATGCCGGTGGGTTGTTTCTGTCAGGCTACCCATCAGCCCTTCTGGATCAATTCAGAGGTCTCCAACACACTGGTGCTTCAATTCCTTCAAAGAACACAAGGACAGGCCAGTAGTGCAACTCAGTATACACAGTGTGCAATTATATATACATAAAAAAATCCACTTACGTGGTTAGGAGCCTGACCTGGCTCTCTAATATACGCCCAGGGGTTGTTTGAGACAGGTACAACTCCCTAAAAAAACATCGATAAAATTCCAAATGGATTTATTAGTATAAACTTGAATCATATAACATAAAATAAAATATAACACATGCCAAACGCGTTTCGCCTTGGGACTCCAACCCCTCTGGCTTCCTCAGCCTTCTTTCGCTGGACCCTGAGCGGCGTGAGCTCTCATTAACGATCCTATGGACTCCAAGAGTGTATTGCACGAGCCGTGACTATCGCTGCTTGGAATTGCAGCGCTTGGCATAAAAATCCTACAGGAATTGACGTTGTAATAGACATACGCGCAAATGGGTTACAGGAAGCGGTAATCCTGCGATCTTGCGTTTGTAGATTATCGCTCCCGACAGAATAGAGCCCCTTTATTTTAAAGAGTGTCAACATCAGAGGAACATTCTGTAAAAAAAAAATCAGCCTTCCCACCTTCCCACTTTTTCCCCTTAAATAATTGGGCAGATGCTGCTGACAGCATCTGCCCAATAATTTTTACATTTTTTTTTTAGTTTAGGTGTAATCATCAGTACTGACCACCCTTTCTGGGTGAAAGCGTTTGATTTGCATATGGAACATTCATCCCTGTAATGGCACAATCGAGCAAAGACCTTGTGAAACCTGAACGGGCCCCACCGTAGAGCAGGCCACTAGTGCTGTTGCTCGTCCTCAGGACCGTCACAAACCTCTTTTTTCTCACTACAAGTAGAGGCTGATGGCTGCCTACACACAAACCCCCCCCCCCACAGGCGCATTCTCTGAGAGCCAGGATACGGGCTCCCCACATTGTAAGTGCCCGCAGCGGGAATATAGGGCCAGTGCCGCTGCGTGCTGCGTGCTGCATGCTGCGTGCTGCGTACTGCATAACGTGGTTCTTGTTTTTTTTTCTTTTGTATTTAAAATTTATTTTGAAAAAAGTGCTGACAGAACACAATAACAACCAGAAATCAAAGGCCACATGGGGCCTAGCAGTGAAAAGCACAAAAATATACATCAGAAGGGAATAGGTAGTTATGCACAGGGGGGACAGGTCAAAACGGACAGAAATCGTGAGAACCAATCCAGTGGGGAGAAAAAAAAGGGGGGGGAGAGGAGACTGGTATGGAACTACCCAGAAATTTGTGGCATACCCGGCTCACCCCGGTGTCCCGAAGAAAACCGGGGGCCATGGTAGGCCACTGGGCCGGAAGACTTGGGGCCAAGAGGACAGTCAGAGCCTAGGTAGCCGCCCTAACGGCTCGCCCAAGTTACTACCCTGTTGTTATGTATTGTGTATATATAAAGTTGTGTTAAGCCCTGCTTCAGTGGCAGTTATTTTGGTGTTCTGTATTGTATATATAAAGTTGTGTGAAGCCCTGCTTCAGTGGCAGTTATTTGTCAGTTGAGTCAATTAAATGGTTGTATCCTTGCTGTCTGTGATTACTGCAGCACAATACATAATACCTGTGTCCCATACAACAACAAAAAAAGGGGGGAGGGAGGGGGTGAAAAAGTAAAGGTCCCGAATATTCGAAGAGTCACCAACAAGGGGGGGGAGTAAAACTGCGTAAAATAAAAGGGGGGGAATCAGAGTAGTCCCGTGAAACCGTAAGCGCAGTCCATCAGGAAAATCACAAAAGGAATGTCAGAAGACTGCATAAAGGAAAACAGTGAAAAGTGACAGGGAAAACTCAGCAATCAGCCAGGGTCCTGTAGGTGATCTCCGAATGAAAGAGAACCAAGCCAAAAGATGGTCGCCGCTATGAGCCAGGCGGCCATCTTGTTCTGAATATTGGTTCGCTGGAATATAACTAGGTAGATTTTAGTTGAAACTAGAATGAAGCTTACATAGAATTTTAGAAATGTGTTAGATTAGCAGAGAAGCAATTAAAATTGAGGAAGATCCAGGCCGTTCTTGGCACGGAGGGACAGGATGACAAATGGATACACCAAGGTCACAGAGGCCTGCCGAGAGATAAAGAAGAGCGTAGAAAACAGACCAGGTCTTATCTTCAACAAATAAGCAGGCTCTAGGGAGGTGGGCACAGGCCGGATTGAGCGTAGCAGCAAATCACTTTCTGTCAAACTAACATGAAGTTTGCCAATTTACGGCCAATGTATGGAATGTCTTTGTAATCGACCAAGGGAGGTACTAACCCACGTGGGGTGGGATAGTGTCACCGGGAGGTGGGCTAATTGGGATGTACCTAATTATGTATTCGGGGTATAAGACCCCTTGTCAGGGGGAGTTCGGGGCTCACTCTTTGCGATTCAATCCTGTGTGAGCATTCTGTGTGACGTGACAATAAAGTTTGCCTTTCCTGAAGAGACTCGTGTTCAGACAATCCTTGCTCGTGTCCGGTCCGGCCTCATCCCAAGTGAACCTAGCAGATTCCGGTAACACCAATGGGAAATGGGAACACCCAATGGGAAATGAGGTTGATATTATGGGAGCAATGGGGGTGTCTGCTAAGTACCCCTTTCTTGATTCACGAAAATGTAGTGTGGGTGGGCATAATGTGGAACATGAATTTTTGTATATGCCCGAATGTCCCATCCAACTCCTGGGGCGGGATATTCTTTGCAAATTGCAAGCCCAAATTACATTTCTTCCCGGGGGTCACGCTAGATTAGACCTGCTTGAAAGTGGCAGCTCTGCACGGCAGTACAGCCCAGCCAGCCAGCATACCCAACCTGTAAAAATTGCAGTAATTATGCCAAGAGAAGAAGAATGGTGCACGGCAGAGTTGCAACTCTGCCGGCCGCCCCAGACCCGTACACACTACTCCTTGGAATTCCTGGAGTCTGGGCGGAGGAGAACCCGCCCGCACTAGCTGTAAATATCCCTCCGGTGTACGTTGATTTAAAGCCTGGTGCAACGCCTGTGGCTCTAAGACAATACCATATCCCACAAAAAGCTAAACAGAATATTCAGACACATTTGCAAAGACTGAAAGAGCATGGCATATTGAAATTCTGCGTGTCACCGTGGAACACACCCCTGTTGCCAGTGCTGAAAGAGGGCACACAAGAGTACCGCCCAGTCCAAGATTTACGGGCCATCAACGAAGCCACAGTAACTCTACACCCTGTGGTTCCCAATCCATACAATTTATTGGCATTAATTCCCGGTGATACAAAATATTACACGGTGCTTGATTTAAAAGACGCTTTATTTTGCATCCGTCTGGCTCCGGCAAGCCAGCCCCTTTTTGCATTTCAGTGGGAGGAATCTACCACGGGAGCTCGCCATCAGATGACCTGGAAACGTCTCCCTCAAGGCATCAAAAACTCGCCCACGATTTTCAGATGCGCGCTCAGCCAGGACCTCCTGTCCTTCAACGTTCAGCCAGACAAAGTTGTTTTATTGCAATATGTGGATGATTTATTACTGTCTTCCCCCACAGAAAAAGACTGTTTTTCCGCCACAAAAGCCCTGTTACATCTGTTATGCCAAGCAGGTTACAGAGTGTCTAAAAAGAAAGCACAAATATGCAAACAAAGTGTAAAATACCTAGGTTTCCAATTAACAGGTACCAAGCGTGCATTGGTGGCAGAAAGAAAAGAAGCAGTATGCCGAATACCCCAACCAAAGACAAGAGACAAGTCCGTGAATTCCTGGGAGCTGCAGGTTTCTGTCGCCTGTGGATCCCCAACTTCGCAGATATTGACAAGCCCCTTCATCAGGCCACCAAGGGGGGAGAGCATGACCCCTTCCTCTGGGAAGAAGAGCAGACAGCAGCTTTCCTGAAATTAAAGACTCTACTAATGGAAGCTCCAGCACTGGGACTGCCAGATCACAGCAAGCCCTTCCAGCTGTACGTGCATGAACACAATCAGACAGCTACAGGAGTGCTGATTCAGAACTTTGGCTCATGGCTAAGGCCTGTGGCCTATCTATCCAAGCAACTTGACCCTGTGGCCTGCGGCCTACCCCCATGCCTGAAAGCTGTGGCAGCCACCGCAATGCTGATAGCAGAAGCAGACAAGCTGTCCCTTGGACAAGTTCTTCATGTCAAGGTACCACATGCTGTCAAAGCCCTGCTTGATGAAAAAGGAGGCTACTGGTTCAGCAACAGCCGGATGACAAAGTACCAAGCTATGATGTGTGAGAATCCATGGGTTCATTTGGACCTCATCGCTACCTTGAACCCTGCTACTCTACTGCCTGGCTGCGAAGAGGATCCAAATCATGAATGCTTCCAAGTCATGGAAGAAGTGTTCAGTAGCAGACCAGATTTGAAAGACGTACCCCTAGACAAATACGATCTACAGTTATTCACTGATGGTAGCAGCTATATGGATGATGGGAAGAAAGTCTCCGGCTATGCAGTAGTCTCAGCAGAAGAAATCATCGAAGCAAATTCTTTTCCAGGCCATACATCTGCACAACTGGCTGAAATAACAGCCCTAACCAGAGCTCTGAAAATCTCTGAAGGCAAAAGAGTAAATATCTACACTGACTCCAAATATGCCTTTATGACTGTCCATGCACATGGTGCACTCTACAAAGAAAGAGGCCTGCTTACTTCCTCAGGACAACAAATCAAGTATGCAGCTGAAATCGCAGCCCTCCTAGAAGCTGTATGGAAACCAAGGGCAGTCAGTATTATGCACTGTCGTGGCCACCAGAAAGGTCATGATGAAATCCCAAAAGGCAACAGGCGCGCTGACCAGGCTGCAAAAGCGGCTGCAAAACCATTGCTAACAACTAATCAAGCCAAGGTCCTGCTCTGCAAGCAAGAAGCTCAACCTCCTATGCCAAATTACGAGTTCTACATGAATTGGAGAAAATTTGAACCAAAAGGCGAATTTATTGAAATTATTTTGCACAAATGGCACAATGACTATGAACTATTAGAACTCAATCATGATTACATCCAATGGCTTTTCCCAACCCGGTCCCAAGGCCGAAATTTCTACTCCACTCCTCTGAACCCTCAAGAGACACGTCTTATGATTAACACCTCAGAAGTTCAGCAAAGACTCCGCAGAGCATACAAAATGATGCTGAAATTCTTCGGCGTAAAATTAATGGGGGAGTATGGAGAAGATACAGAAGTAACCGAAGTTGAACGAGCAGAAAATTTTGCCTCACGTTTTGACAGCCTAACAGCCAACCCTCATAATAATCTGAGGATCACACGAATACTGCTAAATTTGGGAGAGTTGGGAGCAGAAGAATACCAAGCCCCGTTGGTGAGGTTCTTTCTTAAAGAGACCCTTATCAAAAACAAACTGCCAAGAATGAAGAAAAGTGTGATGAACTTTTTCATACCAGCAGTGAGAGATTCACAGGACAGACAAGATCTGCTGTTCTTTGCCTGGCAATACCAGTGACGTGTGGTGAGGTCAGTGGCTGGTGAGGCACTGGCTAGTATCAGAGCCAGATATACACAGGTTACGTAGGTTCAGGTTCAGTGCTCCTGCACGATCTGGCAGCTTTCTGTGCTCCCCAGGATCTCTGCGTCTTCCTCCAGGCAGCCTAGTGTAACACCCCTGCCTAGGCCACACACCCGCACCCACTGATTGTGTGAGACAGGATAGTCACATGACTGTCTTGCGCCAATCAATGTGTGGGAGGCATGCCTCCCATGCAGGCATTTTTTGAATGGCTTGTACCAATAGCGCTTTCCTATTGGTCCAAGCTATTCCATTGCTATCCCAGGACCTCTGAGGCACTGGGAGAGCAATGTTCAGGAAGAGGGCAGTGCTCGGACGTCTGTACATTGAACAGACGCGCCATGCTGCACACTTCTTTGCAGCCTACGCGATTTGCGTAGCGTCCTGCTAGGCAAATTGCGTAGCCTCAGCCAGGCTGCTGGAGAAAAAATAAAGAATGTGTAGTGGACGGAGCTGATGGGGGAACGTGAGCAGGTGAGTTTGACTGCAGCCCTTAATGCCAGGTGAGGCTCTGCCTGACCTGCCGGCCCTTGACCGCACGTCCCTGGGCGATACTACTTCCCAAAAGACGAATTTGTATGGCGAAACCATGGAGAATTGGCACGATACAAAGCAAAACCAGTGGTGGCTGCACTCTTACCGGCGCCACTGAGTGAATGGACACCTGTGTATTCAGAGAAAGAGAAGAAATGGCTATCGGAGGAACAAGGCGGGTATGGAGAAGACGGCTGGTTCCAGTTAAAGAATGGGCAAATAGTCCTACCAGCAACATTAGCGCCTGAAATTGTGAGAACACTTCACGCAAGTACCCATGGAGGGAGAGAAGCGATGGAACAACAGTTGGAGACACATTTCTACGTACCAGGACTGTCAGTAATCTGCAAAGCAATAGCCCAGCAGTGCGTGACATGTGCCAAAAATAACCCAAGAACAGGCCCATCTCAACCTCCAGGAAAACAGCCAATCGGGCTATCCCCAATGGCATCGTTACAAATAGACTTCACAGTGTTGCCGCCCTGCAAAGGATACAAATATCTATTGGTAATGGTGTGTACCCTGACAGGATGGGTAGAAGCTTTCCCGACAAGAACGGAGAAGACGGCGGAAGTGGTGAAAAGTCTGATGAAAGAAATAATACCACGCTATGGACTTCCTCTCGAGATAGGGTCGGACAATGGCCCTGCATTCATACAGAACTGTTTACAACCGCTTGCCCGTCTGTTGGGTATTACCTGGAAGCTACATACTGCCTACAGGCCCCAAAGCTCGGGAAAAGTCGAAAGAATGAACCGCACCCTAAAGACTTTGATGTCCAAACTGTGCCAAGAGACGTCACTAGGCTGGTTGGATGTGCTGCCGATAGTCTTATTGCATATTAGGTGCAGGCCAACCCACCAATTGAAGCTAAGTCCGTACGAGCTTATGTTCGGACGGCCTACCCCTCTGATTAGTGGACTAAGGGGGGACCTTCGGGCATTGGGAGAAACTAAACTAAATGATCAGGTTGTACTGTTAGGTAAATCAATGCAGAAATTGAATACTTGGGTGGGAGATAATATGCCTCATTTTTTATATCCCCCACTGCATAAGTATTGTCCAGGTGACTCAGTATGGGTGAAGGAGTGGAAAAATGATCCACTAGGCCCAAAATGGAGAGGTCCTTACCTTGTCCTGTTATCAACCCCTACAGCAGTGAAGGTTGCCGAGGTGGTCCCGTGGATACATCACTCCAGACTGAAGGTAGCTGCAGCCAATCCTGAACCAGCATGGAAGGTCGTCACCAACGAGACCAATCCACTGAGGCTAAAGCTGACAAAGACCACAGTCGTGAGCACCTGAGAGATTTAACTCAAAGCACCCAAAATATTCAACAAGTGGGTGTTTTGACGGACACAATAAGGCCTGACCATCCACCAACAGGGGAACAAAGGGATCCCCCGGGGGATGCCCAAAGGGTTATTTTTAGGGGCCCGGCCCCGACCCTTGATCAACTGGAAATGTCTTTTGTTTTTGAAATTCCGGTGGGGAGGGATTGGGTTTATGTGACTGTGAAGAGAATTGCCCAAGGGATTTTGACATTTGGGGCATTTGTGGTACTGATTTTGTACCTTGCAAACTTGATTTATGGACTCTCGCATGGAGCATGCCCCAGGTGCCCAAGCACCACCAAGAAAGTGGATATCTCCCATATCTGGAATGGTACGCACCCGGTGATGGAGAATCGTACTATGTGGAGACAAAAGCGAGAGGCGATATCTGAAATTATGCCAAGAGGACATTTACTTGTGCAATTTAAATATGACTATGCTAAAAAGTCTGGGCAAACCGCATGCTGGGTGTGTAGTAGACTGCACCCTGAGACAATCCACATACCATTTGCCTCTGTTCCAATGAATTTGACTATGTTTGCGTCAGGAAATGTCACAATACATGCTTTTGATGCACCAAGGGAAAAACCAGAATCATTCAGTCCCGGGTACCCCATAATAGGGCCAGTATACCCACCAGAATGGTGCTTTCAACTAGGACCAAATAGAGAATCAAATAACGAGGGTGGAGGGTGTTATTCAAGTAAGTTCAACTGGACATCATACATTTACACCTTTAACACAAAGGAGCAGTCAAATTTTCTATACATACGATGTAGAAAGCTCACAAGTGATCAGGAGGAGGTGATTGCGAATGTGACAAATGGAAGAGTGCATTGGATATGATGAAACGACTGAGACAACTGATGATAGAAATAGCAAAGGGAACACTACATTTGTCACCATTTATATTGAAAGGGGGTACCAGGTGTGTTGTGAAAATGTGTGTTACACATGGGTGCCACCAACAATAACGGGAATGTGTTATTTGGCTAAACTGATTCCAATACAGAGAGTAAGGGGAGATAACACGGATACAGACACAGCGCTTCACCCTAGGTACCCATTAGTGTTTGAGAAACAGAAGAGAGAGCTGTTTAGAAAGGCGGATCGAGTATGGGCATGGCTGCCGGCATGGACTGGATGGGGAAGAGAGTTGATGGTAAGAATGAACAGTTATGCCAGTCTGATGGAAGAGATTCTGAATAAGACTAGTATGGACATTCAGTTGCTGAATCTGGAGGTACGTGAGATACGGAAGGTACAAATGATACATGATATGGCACTGGAACAGATCAGTGCGGCTCTGAATGGACTGTGTGAGATGACAATGCATTATGAATGTTGCACCTTCATCAAGAACACCACACATGACGTCCCTGACTATTACCAGGTAATCCAAGATCACCAGGAGAAGGTAGCACAGTTGCAGAACACAGCAAGGAAGATCGCTGCTGAAGGCTGGAATCCACTCCGTGGGTTCGGAGCAATCGGAGATTGGTTCGGATCCATTCTGAGATTTATCTCACAGATTGGATCCATGATTCTGATGTTGGTGGTGATCTTGGTCGTAGGGACACTGATGTACCGCATAGGGCTATGTCTATGGCCACTATGCAAGAGAGCACTGACACCCACACAGACACAAAAGATACCACTGATTATCCCACAAGACATGTTCCCAACGAAAATAGGTCCCCTAAAGTACGAGGAATTTAAGAATAATATTAGTGGGGTGTAATGGCTACAAGTCTCAGGAGAAGAACCTGAGGCTTGAGCCAAGGGGGGAATGAAAGAGAACCAAGCCAAAAGATGGTCGCCGCTATGAGCCAGGCGGCCATCTTGTTCAGAATATTGGTTCGCTGGAATATAACTAGGTAGATTTTAGTTGAAACTAGAATGAAGCTTACGTAGAATTTTAGGAATGTGTTAGATTAGCAGAGAAGCAATTAAAATTGAGGAAGATCCGGGCCGTTCTTGGCACGGAGGGACAGGATGACAAATGGATACACCAAGGTCACAGAGGCCTGCCGAGAGACAAAGAAGAGCGTAGAAAACAGACCAGGTCTTATCTTCAACAAATAAGCCGGCTCTAGGGAGGTGGGCACAAGCCGGATTGAGCGTAGCAGCAAATCACTTTCTGTCAAACTAACATGAAGTTTGCCAATTTACGGCCAATGTATGGAATGTCTTTGTAATCGACCAAGGGAGGTACTAACCCACGTGGGGTGGGATAGTGTCACCGGGAGGTGGGCTAATTGGGATGTACCTAATTATGTATTCGGGGTATAAGACCCCTTGTCGGGGGGAGTTCGCGGGGTCACTCTTTGCGATTCAATCCTGTGTGAGCATTCTGTGTGACGTGACAATAAAGTTTGCCTTTCCTGAAGAGACTCGTGTTCAGACAATCCTTGCTCGTGTCCGGTTCGGCCTCGTCCCAAGTGAACCTAGCAGATTCCGGTAACACGGACACTGTTGGCACAGTCGCAAGACCCAGCCGGGATATAATAGCGTGCGCTTCATCCAGGTTTGTCGCCGAGAGGGTCCCTCCATCAGAGGACACAAGGAGAGAGCCCGAAGACCCCCATCGATATCTGACACCGTGATGGCGAAGTAAAGAGTTAATCCCCCTGTAACCTCTGCGGGCCACAAGCATCAAAAAAGGTAGGTCTCGAAAGACCATGATGTCACTAGAGGAGTAGGTAAATCTAAAAGTAGGGCCAACTGCCTTCAAAATCCGTGACTGCGTTGACCCATCTCGTGTCATCAGGAGAACATCGCAGGGAGCATCTGCAGGGGCAGTGGCCACTTTTCGAAGGCGCATGGCCGACAATACCAGCGGGCCAGTCAAGTTCTCAGCAGTCAGCAGGAGATGCGACACAAAACCCTCAGCATACCTGAGAAGCTCCTCACCTGTGATACTTTCAGTGATTCCCCGAAGCCGCAGATTGTGCCGTCTGTGGCTCGACTCAAGGGCCATCACCACTGATCCCAATCGATCGACCTGTTTTTGGAGGTCCACAACATGGGTGTCCATCACCAGCTGCGCCTTTCCAACCTCCAAAGCTCGAGTATCCACAACTTCGATCCTTTTTCCCTCTCCCTTTTATATTGGATGTCTCTTACTTTGTGATTGATGTGGCGGCCCTGCGGGGCCCCTTAATTTTTGCTTGTCTCTCTCTGACTCTTTATTCAAAACGAAAATGCTAATACATAAAAAATTTCCCGTTTTTATACGATATCTAATAAATTCTGTTAAATTGCAGCAAAAAGTCTCTTTAGTTAGTTATTTTTTGGGGATTTTTTTAGCGATTTTTTGGGAGAATTGTTTTCTGATTTTTTTTTTAAATAGCGGGGATGGGATTTTTCTGTAACAGACCTTTTTGTTATTATTCAAAGAATCTTATATATTAATTCCAGGTATTTTCGTCCAGTAGCTTTTTTTTTTGCTAACAGCTTTTAAAAGTGGCAGTGTTTTTTTTTTTTTGTTTGTTTTTTTTACCCAGTTCGTCAGCTTGTCGGCTTTTTCCGGCGACTGGTCTGCGCTCTGTTTGGCGGATCGTCGGCTTTTTTCGAATGTGTTGTTTCACCATTTCGGCTCCGCCGAGCCTTTATCAAGACAAAATTAATAATCATTAATCAATCAATTATTTGCATATGGGGCAGTTGTCCCTGTAATCGAGCTAAAGACTTGTGAGACGCGAGTGGGCCCCACCGTAGAGCAGGCCACTAGTGCCGTTGCTCGTTCTCAGGACCCACAGAAACCCCCCCTTTTCTCACTTAAACCAGTTAGTCAGTTACAAGCAAAAACAAATGAACAATAAAAAGCTATAGACTGCATATTCTTGGCCGTTAAACTGGCGGTAGTGGTGGGCGTCAGTCTTGATGCTCTTTTGTTTCTAAAGGCATCTTCTCCTTTGACCTGTTGAGTGGATTACACGTTCCGGTTCTCTCACCGTCCTGCAAAGTGAGATGGGAAATATCTTCTCCGCACTTTACGCAGATGGAAAATCAATGAAGGTTGAGACTCTGATAAAAAACCAAGTAAAAGCCTCCTTAGGAGTGCAGGAGGTCAATATGCTCAGAGGGGTTCATTGACTAAACCATGACTGGATGCAACCTAATCACCATGACATTGCAACTTGCAAGTCGCGATGGGGATCTTTTAGCACCCGCAGTGGTGTAACCAGGGCGAAATAATATGTTGCATGAGGTTATTCAATGCTGGGTGAATAAAGTCACTTTTTAGAATACCTTGTAAGGTCACCATATCCCATACTTAATACCAGGTGCATGATCACACTTGGGTACCGGGGACCTATACAACCACCTTGCATTTTCCTGAGGCTACCACATAGCTAGACATGTGTGATTTAGCTGGGATCGATTCGGCAATTCGAATCAATCGAAATTCCAAATTGCTGATATCTGAACCGAATTGCTCGCCAAATGAAAAATCCTGAATTGCTCCAAACCAATCCGATTATGGTCGACCAAATCTGAATATGCTCTCTGATACATTCGGATTAATTTGGAATACTCCACAGCTTTACTGACACCTATGTGTCTTTATGTGCTTAATTTTTGGAGAATATGTCCCATTCTGTGAGGCAAAGAGGAGCATATGCTTCATCCTGTGCATAATTTTTTTAGCATATGATCCATCCTGTGCATCATTTCTGGAGCCTATGCTTCATCCTGTGCATAATTTTTGGAGCCTATGCTTCATTCTGTGCATCATATTTGGAGCATATGCTTCATCCTGTGCATCATTTTAGGAGCATATGCTTCATTCTGTGCATCATTTTTGGAGCATATGCTTCATCCTGTGCATCATTTAAGGAGCATATGTTTCATTCTGTGCATCATTTTTGGAGTTTATGCTTCATTCTGTGCATCATTTTTGAGCATATGCTTCATCCTGTGCATCATTTTTGGAGCATATGCTTCATTCTGTGCATCATTTATGGAGCATATGCTTCATTCTGTGCATCATTTATGGAGCATATGCTTCATTATGTGCATCATTTTTTGAGCCTATGCTTCATTCTGTGCATCATTTATGGAGCATATGCTTCATTCTGTGCATCATTTTTGGAGCCTATGCTTCATTCTGTGCATCATATTTGGAGCATATGCTTCATTCTGTGCATCATATTTGGAGCATATCCTTCATTCTGTGCATCATATTTGGAGCATATGCTTCATTCTGTGCATCATTTTTGGAGCCTATGCTTCATTCTGTGCATCATTTTTGGAGCCTATACTTCATCCTGTGCATCATTTTTGGAGCCTATGCTTCATTCTGTGCATCATTTTTGGAGCCTATACTTCATTCTGTGCATCATTTTTGGAGCCTATGCTTCATCCTAAGCATCATTTTTGGAGCCTATGCTTCATCTGTGCATCATTTTTGGAGCATATGCTCCATTCTGTGCATCATTTTTGGAGCCTATGCTTCATTCTGTGCATCATATTTGGAGCATATGCTTCATTCTGTGCATAATTTTTGGAGCCTATACTTCATTCTGTGCATAATTTTTGGAGCATATGCTTCATCTTGTGCATCATTTTTGGAGCATATGCTCCATTCTGTGCATCATTTTTGGAGCCTATGCTTCATCCTATGCATCATTTTTGGAGAATATGCTCCATTCTGTGCTTTATTTTGGTACATACGCATCATTCTGGACGTCACTCCGGAACTACTCATGCATTATTCTGTCGGTTTCTATATTTTATGTCATCACAGTTTTGATTATGGGAAACAGTCTAATATATATCAGACCCACGCGATATTCCGAATCAGTCCGATCTGAAACATAGGAAGCTTTTGATATTTTCCGAATTGGCTTGTTCCAAATATTTCGTAATCCGAAATTCTTACATTCAGAAAAATTCCGTACCGAAACAAATGTTTTTGCCTGCGCTCATGTCTGGTTCTTACTCTTAGCCCTTGTTTTGGTCCAGATTTATCACATTACCTTTTCCATACATATACAGGCCGCTGTCTCATTTGTCATGTGTCGTTGGTTCCAAGGGCGTGACCTGAGATACTATTCATTCGGCCATGGGGGATTTGGGCAGCCGATTTATCATTCAATCTCATTAGATCACAATATTTCACTGCTTTTGGAAAATAAAAAGATATTGAGGTAAGGGAAGGCAGGAATGCTTAGATTGTATGATTGCAGCACGTGGCAAGTGTATTTAATGAAAGCAACTTGTATATTAAGCGCATTACAGCCAGGATAGAAAAGCTGGGAGGGAGGGGGAGAGGGGATTTTCAAGCTTTATGAAATTAGACATTTTTTCAGCTGCCATATTATCCTTCATGGGATATTCTAGAGCAGTTGTTTCCCACCCCTGTTCCTCAGGTCCCCCTAACAAGTCAAGTTTTAAGGATCACCCTGGGGAAATGCAGACTGGATCCTGCAATCACTGAGCAGCAAATCATATCACCTGTACTGTGCTACAGATATCCTGCAAACCTGGCCTGTTAGGGCGACCTGAGGACAGGGGTTGGAAAACACTACTCTAAGGTTAATACTGGAGGAGGTGAAAACTGACCACTTCTCATCCTCTCCAAACTCTCCTCCCATTTTATGCCTAGTGTGGCATAATACTCACCTTTAATCCAGCACCGGGATCCCTTGGTGCTTCTGCGGATCTAACATGCTGCGGCTTCAGGTGAAGATGCGGCTGCCATGTGGCAGGGGGAAACTGGAGTCTCGAGGGAGCTTCCAGCCAATCCATGAAGTACAGGGATGCTAAAGGATTAAACAGGAGGGAGTATGGACATTAACCCCTCCTGACCCTCTGCGCATTCTCTCCTGCTGTTTTAACCCTTTAGTTTCCTTCAAAAACTCTCCAGAAACCAGCGCTGGTCTCCCTCTGATCTCTCCAGTACATGACACGCTTCCAGCTCAGCATGTCACATGACCGCAGAGGGGATGGACACTCTAACCAATCCTGTGGCTCTTGATGCAGGAATGCTTAGATACCATTGGGTAAGGCTGGTTACCAAAAGTCTCCAAGCCCTGAAACCTGAGCTGAGGGCTCCCTGAGTTGAGGGTCTGGGTGAGGCTAAGCCCCTGAATTTGGGTGGCTGAATCAGCCCTCTGTGTCAGGGGGGGTGAGAAAGCATGGAGTTCACAGCAGTGTGACCACTCAGATGCACAGTGTCCCTTTAAGCTTCACAGCAGAAGTCAACAACCTTGGTCCTCCAGATGTTTTGGAGCTATATTTCCCATGAGGCTCAGTCAATCTATCGAGTACCTGAGCATCATGGGAGATGCAGTTTCAACACATCTGGAGAGGGCCGATGTTGCCAATCCCTGCTCTACAGGCCGGTGACAAGATCGAAGATCCTCCACAACTGGCCCAACGCTCCTGCAGTTTAACCAAGGGTTCGTTCTATTTTAGAAAAAAAAAAATGCAAATGTCACCATGTTTATGGTTATATTATTAATGTGGAAAATCCTTGCAGCACCACGTGGTTCAAAACACACTTCTTTAGGAATATTTCAAAGTCATACGCTCCATTCCAGGGCTGTCAAACTCACGCCCCCCCCCCCCAGATGTTGACGTCTACAATTCCCAGAACTCTTTCAAAATAATAGATGGCCGGGGAATCTTAGGAGTTGTAATTCAGAAACAACTGGGGGTGGGGGGGTCGAGTTTGACAGCCCCGATCTATCCATTCTATCCATTCTCCAATCCAACTTTGATTGTGTCTTCTCTAAAAAGAAATACCGTCCTTTGTCCCCATTCGCATCCCTCTAGAATGTGAACTCCTGTGGGATCAGGGTCTTCTCTACCTCATTTTCGTATTACCCTAACATTGTAACCTCTGTACTGCGCTGCGGAATATGTTGGTGCAATACAAATAAATGTATTATTAAATTGTATATAAATGTATCATCCAGTGTTTACGTTTGCTAGAAATCCCCCGTTACTACTATCAACGTCCGAAGAATCGGAATTAACCATCCGACCGAGCGCCATAACAAAAAACACGCAGTGCTTCCTACCCCTAATACTGTTAGTAAATCGATACGTCTCGTTGCAGGTTTTCTTTGTCTTTTGTGAGGGGGGGGGGAGTTAATTAAAAATGCTGGACTGTTAACCCTTCATACGTCCAGCTAATTAGAAAGGGAGTAATGAGGTTATATTATTAGATTCTGGTGAAAGAAACAAAAGAACAAGCAGAAACGTTCTAACACTCACATAATAATATTACTCACAGTAAGGAAGGTATTATTAGATGCAATTCACCCAAAAATGTGCAATATATACTTGGTTTGGTTAGCATGTGTATAGCTGCGAAAAACTGCTAGAAGTACTATGTAAAGGGGCAATTTACACTTTTTTGCCATTGTAGTTATATATATAAATATATAACAAATCCAAATATGTCCGCAAGTTTATTGATATAAATAAAAATTACTGAGATTTTTGCATGTTGTTAACTCCTTAAGGACCAATGAGGTAACGGTTACGCCATAAATACATTGACTTTACAGGCCCTTGGTCCTTAAGGGGTTAATCTCTGAGTTGTGGACTTATTTGGATTTTTTATTGATTATGTGGATTTGAGTCTGACACCAGAGTCATACAACCTGACGAAAAGAAGTGCGGAGAACGAGGGATGTTCTAAATATATATATATACAGTATGTATGTATATATATATATATATATATATATGTTTATTATTGCAGAAGCCATCCGCACATCCCAGCAATTCAAAGAACTGCTTCCCAGAGCTCCTGTGCTACATTCCCCACATGCATCAAGGAACTCTGGGTAGGATATGCAAATGACGTCTGTCTCACTTTTGTTGCAAGTGAGACAGACGTCATTTGCATATTCTACCCAGATTCCTTGCTGCATATGGGGAATGTAGCACAGGAGCTCTTGGAAGCAGTTCTTTGAATTGCTGCGATGTGCGGATGGCTTCTGCATATTGTATCCTGGTGGGACATCACTTTAATCTGACAGGCCACTCCATCCAAAACCTCAGAATTAAAATCCTCAAAGGAAATTTTAAATACCCTCATGAACGTAAGACATTCGAAATAAAAATGATCACATATTTTAACACCATAAAAGAAGGGCTCAATGTGGACTCTGGCTTTTTAACCCGTTATCATAACGTCACATAACATTCAGAATTCTGGCTGGTGTTTTGTTTTTTCTTGTTTACTTTTTTATAGTGTGTCATTTTCGGCACGACTGTTTTTTGCTTATGTTTGTTTTTCTTTCTTTCAAGTTGTCATGATCTTTTCACTGTTGTTTTATAGGCCTAAGATCTCTCATGTGTTTATTTTTGCGTTTTGACCATACCATTTGACTCATTATTTATCTAACCCCCCCCCCACCCATGTGCCCTTTAATGTTCAATTCTAGGATACTTCTCAGCATAGCTTCCAGACCTGAAGAAGAGCAGTTACACTCTCAAAGGCTTGTCTTATAGGCTAGGGTCAAACGAAAGCATTTTTACACGCGAACGTCAAAAAGTGCGTCCGAATGCATTGACGTATTTTTTCACGGAATGCGCGAAAACGGTCATACGATGCGCAATTTTTGTGCGTGATTTTTTACGGATCCAAATCAGGAAACTTTGGGTGTCTGGACATTATGTTGGACGGACATGAGCAGCGTCTGACGTCTCCAAATCACGCACACACGCCGCTAGTGGACGCAGCGCACTCTGTACGTCAGTACTAGTGGTTCTGCGTTCCCGAAATAATGCGTTCAAATTCCACTTGCGTTGCGCAGCCGGACTTTCATGCGGCCGTACTTCGTATATTGGCCGTCATTGCCCGTCATTTGCTGCTAGTGCGGCCGTGATTAAGTGCGCCAGAACGCACGTTAAAAATGCGCTGGTCTGACCCCAGCCTTAAATATAACGTTAGTCCAATAAAAAGGTATCACTACAGACTGCTATACTCATGATTTTGGCATCTGGACTAACACGGCCTATTATATACACTATATTGGCAAAAGTATTCGCTCACCTGCCTTGACTCGCATATGAATTTAAGTGACATCCCATTCCTAATCCATAGGGTTCAATATGACGTTGGTCCACCCTTTGCAGCTATAACAGCTTCAACTCTTCTGGGAAGGCTGTCCACAAGGTTTAGGAGTGTGTTTATGGGAATTTTTCACCATTCTTCCAGAAGCACATTTGTGAGGTCACACACTGATGTTGGACGAGAAGGCCTGGCTCTTAGTCTCTGCTCTAATTCATCCCAAATGTGTTCTATTTGGTTGAGGTCAGGACTCTGTGCAGGCCAGTCAAGTTCATCCACACCAGACTCTGTCATCCATGTCTTTATGGACCTTGCTTTGTGCACTGGTGCACAGTCATGCTGGAAGAGGAAGGGGCCAGCTCCAAATTGTTCCCACAAAGTTGGGAGCATGGAATTGTCCAAAATGTCTTGGTATGCTGAAGCATTCAGAGTTCCTTTCACTGGAACTAAGGGGCCAAGCCCAGCTCCTGAAAAACAACTCCACACCATAATCCCCCCTCTACCAAACTTTACAGTTGGCACAATGCAGTCAGACAAGTACCGTTCTCCTGGCAACTGCCAAACCCAGACTCATCCATCAGATTGCCAGATGGAGAAGCACGATTCGTCACTCCAGAGAACGCGTCTCCACTGCTCTAGAGTCCAGTGGCGGCATGCTTTACACCACTGCATCCGACGCTTTGCATTGCACTTGGTGATGTATGGCTTGGTTGCAGCTGCTGGGCCATGGAAACCCATTGCATGAAGCTCTCTGTGCACTGTTCTTGAGCTACTCTGAAGGCCACATGAAGTGGCTACTCTGCTGACCCCGCTCCGTCAGTTTATGTGGCCTACCACTTCGTGGCTGAGTTGCTGTCGTTCCCAAACACTTCCACATTCTTATAATACAGCTGGCAGTCGACTGTGGAATATTTAGGAGCGAGGAAATTTCACGACTGGATTTGTTGCACAGGTGGCATCGTATCACAGTTCCACGCTGGAATTCACTGAGCTCCTGAGAGCGACCCATTCTTTCACAAATGTTTGTAAAAACAGTCTGCATGCCTAGGTGCTTGATTTTATACACCTGTGGCCATGGAAGTGATTGGAACACCTGATTCTGATTATTTGGATGGGTGAGCGAATACTTTTGGCAATATAGTGTATACATATATATATATATTCCTAATTGAATTGATCGAATAAATTTGCAAAATAAACAGTCAGCGTTTATGGTGTGGAAAAGAAAAAATTTAAATTAATATTGGTTTTGCAACAAAAAAATATATATAATTTATGACGGTTAATACATCAAACCAGTAACTCTGTCGAAGACAATAAGCAAGAAAAATCACAGCCTGGGAGACAAATTCCACTTCTGTCTGCTAACAGTGCGGGTATCCTTGGGATGATTGGAGATGCCACATTAGTGCAGATGTTCAGGTGACAAAATAAGTATTCCATGATGCACCTCGTGTTTCTGCTTCCTATGTTTGTATGTAATTTTCCTATTTAACCAGTGGTTGCTGTAAAGCGCTACGGAAACCTTTGGTGCTATATAAGGCTGGGGTCAGACGAGCGTAGTGTTCACGCCCGTGATTGCGCCTAAAAGTACGTCCGTGATAGCATGAAAGAAAGCCCATTGGAGCCTGACACATGAAGTACGTCCGCACTGAACTGCGGACGCACAACGGCCGCGGCAAACGGACGCAAGGCAGGCAAGAACGTACAACCACTAGAACGGCCGCACAAAGTGTGCTGCGTCCGCAACGTCTGCATAGCTTTGTGTGTGAGTGATGGAACGTGGTCAGACGGACTGCATTTATACGTCCAGCATTTTTCACGGACAAAATGGTTTTGCTTTTTATTTTATTTTCCCTCCTACATCCGTCAAAATATACATCAGTGAAAAAAACGGACTGTGTGACCACTACTGCGTCTTCCGTACTAACGTACGTCCGTGTGCACGATCGTACAGTCCGTAGAAATCACGCTCGTCTGACCCTAGCCTTAAGCATCATAATTATGTTAGTTCAATGATACAGTTTTATTAGACTGATGATACATAATAAAAGAAAAGCTTCCTGGAGTTTCTTCTCTTTTGATCCCATTGTTCAGCGCTGTGAAATATGCT
This sequence comes from Leptobrachium leishanense, assembly GCA_009667805.1. Lineage (NCBI taxonomy): Eukaryota > Metazoa > Chordata > Amphibia > Anura > Megophryidae > Leptobrachium > Leptobrachium leishanense. Next base: position 65,184,781 of record CM019063.1, read on the forward strand.
GGCGCTATATTAATAAAGTATAATTATACTATCGGGGTTATTCAGAGAGTGCCGAACTGGACCCAAAATCGCACTGAACACCAGTGAATACGGTGCAATTTCGTGGACATTCGGCTATTCAAAAAGCAGGCAGTTTTCCAGATTTTGGCGAATTGCCAACGAAATACGGTGCCTGTTCGGCGGCAGTGAAATCCCCCATAGAGAAGCAATGGTTAATCTATTCAGAGACACCGAACAGCAGAGAAATGTCAGTGAAATGCCATGATGTTCGGTGGTTTCATTCGGCAGGTTTAATCAGGCGAATCCCATAGGTTTCAATGTTAAAAATATTCCCATTTTTATTCAATATTTATTAAACCATCTATTCTTTTAATTTGCTGCAATAAGTCTCTTTATTTATTTATTAGGATTTTTTAGGCATTTTTCAAGATTTTTTCAGCAAAACATTTTTTTTTTAATTTTTTTTTTCTTTTTTGAAGTGGTTTTTTTTTCTGTAACGGACATTTTTATTATCATTTATAGGACCTTATATGTTAATTCCAGATATTTTTGTCTGGTAGTTTTTTTGCAAACAGCGTTTAAAATTTTGACACTTTCAATCGTTTTGCTGGGGTTTTATTTACTCCATTCGTCGGCTTGTCGGCTTTTCCAGCGGCTGGACGACGCTCCAACCACTCCCAGTAACCTGCCATTCTGCCACTGGTTCCTCCTCCCAGTAACCTGCCATTCTGCCACTGGGTCCCCCTCCCAGTAACCTGCTATTGGTTTTATAGACATAGCAATGCAATTGTTTTGGTTGTCTCCACCCCTGGCCCTAGGGACTCTTTTTCAACCCTGGTGTAAAGTTTGCCAGAGCTGTTTTTAACATCCCAGAGCCATTAAAGAGCCTGATCACAACTTGGACGTTAACCCCTTAGTGACGGAACAATTTTACCATTTTCTGTCCTTTAGTGCCCACTGCTGTTTTTACGTTTCTGCGCTGTTAGTGTTTAGGTCAAATTTTCCTCTTACTCGTTTATGCAACCCACACATATTATATATGGGTTCTCTCGCCGTTAAATAGACTTTCTAAAGATTCCATTATTTTCATCAAATCGTATAATTTACTATAAAACAATTATGAAATATGATTTAAAATTTAATCCCCAAAATCTACAACCGCCAAAAAAGGCTAAATAGTTTTGAAATTTTGGACTGAGAATAGAAATACGCAGTTTTTACATGTTTTTGCTTTTTAACCCCATCACTGCTGAGCCAGTTCACCTCTGTGCACTGAGCTCATTTTGACCGTTTTATGCTCATCATGTTTAAGTGCCAGCTTAGTCCTATTTTATTAAACCCCCAGACAAAAAAGGTTTTAATAAAATGTTTCTATTTTTAAAAAAATAATAATTTTACAACAAACCTAATCATGTTTTGTATCATTGGAAAGGCCATGATCACGCCTTTCCAATGATAGCAAATATGACCCACATGATCGGGAGATACAGTGATTCAAAGGATCCCACTATCTCCACTTGGCAACTAGGGTGTTAACTGGCCCACTGACGTCATCGAACATATGGCGACGATGTCAGTGGGTGGGGGGGTGACCCGGAGGCTTAGTTGACATTCAAGATGTCAGTCACTTCCGGGATTGAATCATGATCCAGCACCTAAGGGGTTAAACAAAGGCACCACTGAAAGGGGAGACTCTCCCCTTTCCAGCAGTACCTTTCTTTTTCTTCTACGTGTAGCCGTTTGGGAGGGAGAGGGCTCCAAAGGAGCTACCCTCCACTTTCCAATTTTACACTGCAGGCACTGGGGATGCCTGGCGATTACATCATCACACACGTTGATAAAGTCATTGCGATGGCCTGGCCCCATTAATAGGCGGGGCAGATTTCCAGCTTGCCAGACCGCCATGAGAACCCAGCCAGAGAGGTGAGTATGCGAGGGAGGGGTGTTAGATGACCATGACGTACATAGTACGTCCTTGGTCGTTACGAGGATTTTCCATACAGGACGTACTATGTACATCTGCGGTCGGGAAGGGGATAAAGGTGAGACTTAAATGGAAAACGCATGAGTCTGCCTTCTTTTGGCTCGCCTTTATCATCCATATTACAACCCAGCCACTTTGCCAGCAGCTCGAGTCGTAATACTGCCAAGCTGCGACTAGATAACTCCAGCCGTTTAAAATCGTCACTGGTGTTATCTACTGAAGGAGTCCATAGGACTCCGTGAAGATGGAGGAGAGCTCGTGCAAATGAGATCTGGTCAGGCAGCCGAGGGATACATGGAGGAGCACTGGGAACTATTTGTCCTAGAGTACCTCTGGCCGCAGAGTGGGGAGGCGATGGATCGTGCTGCTCTTGCCACCAAGGGAACTGAGGTGAGTATGGTATTTTTGGGTGGGTTTAGTTTTTTGTGTTATGATATTGTGACGAAGAGAAATCACTTAACGTTATTAATTTCATAATAACATCAGGCACACATGGGGATCGGGCTGGTTAGACTCGCTCGTTCTCCATGTGCTGGGGCCGCGTGAGCATCTCCCATACAAAGAATAGGAGACGCTAATTTACATTAACCTGGGTTAACATTGGAGGCACAAGCTCAGCTTATATCGCAGATAGAATAGGTTGCGTAAAAAATAAGCACAATGTCCAGGTTGTGATCAGGTCCATAGTCTATGGAGTTGCTAAGTTTACAACAGCTCCTGTACATAGTTACATAGTTACGTAGGCGGAATAAAGACATGCGTCTTTCGGGTTCAGCCTTTCATGCATCACCTACTGCTGTTGATCCAAAAGGCGGCAAAAAAAAACAGTCTGAGGCGCTCGCCAATATGCAACACACTGGGAAAAAGGCCTTCTTGACCCCAGATGGCGTCAGATTTCTCCTTGGATCAATCAGCTCTTACCCACATATTAAATATTAGGGATGCACCGATACCACTTTTTTAAGACCGAGTACGAGTACCGATACTTTTGTTCAAGTACTCACCGATACCGAGTACCGATACTTTTATCTTATGCCATGTGACCGCTTTCCAATAAGAACAGACCTCATATAAAGCCCCCAGGTCTCATGGATTTGCCCCCAGCTCATGGATAATGCCCCCAGCTCTTGGATATGCCCCAGCTCATGGATAATGCCCCCCAGCTCATGGATAATGCCCCCCAGCTCATGGATACTGCCCCCCAGCTCATGGATTTGCCCCCCAGCTCATGGATATGCCCCCCAGCTCATGGATAATGCCCCCAGCTCATGGATAATGTCCCCAGCTCATGGATATGCCCCCCAGCTCATGGATATGCCCCCCAGCTCATGGAAATGCCCCCAGCTCATGGAAATGGCCCCCAGCTCATGGAAATGCCCCAGCTCATGGATTTGCCCCAGCTCATGGAAATGCCCCCCAGTTTATGGATTTGCCCCCAGCTCATGGATAATGCCCCCCCAGCTCACCTGGAGCTCTCCGCTCATACTTACCTTCCTTTAGCGACGCCGGGAAAGTCTTTGCGCGTGCGCTCCTTGGAAGGTCCCCAGCCGCGACCACGTGGGACCATGTGATCGCGGCTGGGGTCCTTTCAACGAGCGCACGCGGGGAAACTTTCCCGGCGTCGCTAAAGGAAGGTAAGTATGAGCGGAGACCAGCTGCAGGGCCTGTCCGAATGCTCTATCGGCATTCAGACAGGCCCTGCAGCTGCTCACTTTGTTTATACTTACCACCTTCCTTTAGCGACGCCGGGAAAGTTTCCGTGCGTGCGCTCGTTGGAAGGACCCCAGCTGCGATCACATGGTCCCACGTGGTCGCGGCTGGGGACCTTCCAAGGAGCGCGCGCGCGCGAAGACTTTCCCGGCGTCGCTAAAGAAAGGTAAGTATAAACAAAGTGGGGTGAGCAGCTGCAGGGCCTGTCCGAATGCCGATAGAGCATTCGGACAGCCGCCCCAGCCCCTCTGATGCCAGCAAGCCGGCTCAATGCCGGCTTCCGGTATCGGAAAAAAATATCGGGGGTACTGCACGAGTACCAAGTACTCCTGCCGTACCCGGTATCGGCACCGATATCGATACTAGTATCGGTATCGGTGCAACCCTATTAAATATTATAACTCTTAATATTCTGTGTCTGCAGGAAGTCATCCGGTCGTTTTTTTAAAGTCTGTACAGTCTCTGACCCAACCACCTCAACAGGTATTGAATTCCACAGCTTTATTGTTCTCACTGTAAAATAACCCTTCCTATGCTTTAGGCTGAATTTCCTTTCGTCCAGTCTAAATAGGTGACCTCATGTCAAGTTTACACCAATGTTGGAATACATCAATAAGTAGGGCAGATTTTTCAGCCAGAAAATGACACAAATAAACTAATATAACCAACAAAACTCACACAGACACTCACTGGTGTCTGAATTAAACTCATTTGACATAATTTGCAAACACAACGCTATATTTTATTAAATTTTGCTTTAGATTTTAAGCTTTATTAATTTCTCGTATTCTTTTTTTATCTTCACGAAATTTTGCTTTCTCACATTTTTAAAAATGTTGATACACTAAATTATAAGATAATAATAATAATGAATATACAATATAACTTTAATGATAAATATAGAAAACAAAACATATTATCAGAATTAATTTACTATATAACATGCAATAATAATAAAATCATTTATTCAAGATCTGGAAGTCTTTAGGGACTGATGTACAGAGCAGCGCTGTGTGAGGTGATAGACAGTATTAAATACATTTTTGGGTTTAGTGATACATTCTTTGCTAAATTAATGTTTGTGTGACGTCCTTTGTCAAGTGTCTTTCTTTCTGTCCCCCTAAGGCTGGGGTCAGACGAGCGCAGTGGTAACGTCCGTGTTGCCGCACATAAGTACGTCCGTGATAGCATACAATTGTGTTAAATGGAGCCCCACACACAAAGTACGTGCGCACAGAAGTGCGGGGGCTGACGGACGCTGCAAACGGACGCAGGTTAGGCAAGAACGTAATACTGCTAGAACGGACGTGCGGAGTGCGCCACGTCCACAACGTCCGCATAGCTTTGTGTGTGAGTGATGGAGTGTGGTCAGACGGACTGCATTTATACGTCCAGCATTTTTGACGGACAGAATGTTTTTTCATTGTAATTTATTTTTCCCTCCTACATCTGTCAAAAAATAACTTCAGTGAAAAAACGGACTGTGTGACCACTACTGCGTCATCCGTACTGACGATGTCCGTACTGCACGGACGTACAGTCCGTAGAAATCACGCTCGTCTGACCCTAGCCTTACTCTTTTCATTTCTCTCGCTCTCTCTGCCTTTCTCTCTCTTAACTCCATCTCACACACCTTCTCTATCTTTCTTTCTCTTTAACCCTCTGTCTTTCTCTCACTCTCACACCATATCTCTCTTTTTCTATCACACATTCTCTTTCTCTCACACTCAGTCTCTCTCTTCCTCTATTTTCCTCTGTCAGACCCTCTCTTTTTCTTCTTTCTTACTACCACTCCTTTTTTCGCTTCTCTTTCACTTTCTCTTAGTATCTATTCTTCTATCCATCTCTTTCTCTCTCTCTTTCTCTCTCTTACCATTTCTATTTCTCTTTTTCTCTCTCACACTTTCTCTCATACTTTCTTTCTCTCTCACACACCATCTCTTTCTATCTTCCTCTCTTTCCCTCTCTCTTTTTCTCCTGGTTTTGCCTTCCTAGTCTTCTCTTTCTTTCTGCCCATCTCTTTCTCACACTCTCATTCTTTCTATTTCTCTCCTTTTCTCATTTTATCTCAAACATTCCTCTCTCTCTCAAGCCCCTTCTTTCTTTCTTTCTCTTTCTTTCTTTTTCTTTCTTTCCCTCTCACATACCCTCACCTTTTTTCCTCTCCTCTTTTCTCTTTCCCTTACTTTCTCGCTTTCATATTTTTTCACTGTCTCTTTTCTCCTTTCTCTTCTCTATCCTTTTCACTGTCTAATCTCTTTCTCTCCTGTTCTCCTATATATTTTTCACTGTCTCTCTCGCTCTCTTTCTCCCCTCTCTTTCTTTCTTTCTTTCTTTCTCTTCTCTCTCTTTATGTCTTTCGCTGTTTCTTTCTCTCCTTTTCTCCTCTATGTTTTTCACTGTATTTCTTTCTATCTCTCTCTCCTTTTCTCCTCTATTTCTCCTCCTTTCTTTTTCTCTCCTCTCTCTTCTCTCTTTTCAGGTGTTTCTCTCTCTCTCTTTCCTATCTTTTTCACTGTCTTTTTCTCTCTTTCTCTCCTCTCTTTTTCCCCTCTCTCCCCTCTCTTTATCGCTCTCCTCACTCTGTCTTTCTCTCTCTCACTCCACCCCTCTCTCCCTGTCTCTCTCTCCACACACCCCTCTCTCCCTGTCTCTCTCTCCACACACCCCTCTCTCCCTGTCTCTCTCTCCACACACCCCTCTCTCCCTCTCCACACACCCCTCCCTCTCTCTTTCTCTCTCTTTTCCCCTCTCCCCTGTCTCTTTATCGCTTTCCTCTCTCTGTCTTTCTCCCTCTCACTCCACCCCTCTCTCCCTGTCTCCACACACCCCTCTCTCCCTGGCTCTCTCTCTCCACACACCCCTCTCTCTTTCTCTCCTCTCTTTTTCCCTCTCTCCCCTCTCTCTTTATCGCTATCCTCACTCAGTCTTTCTCTCACTCCACCCCTCTCTCCCTGTTTCTTTCTCCACACACCCCTCTCTCCCTGTCTCTTTCTCCACACACCCCTCTCTCCCTGTCTCTTTCTCCACACACCCCTCTCTCCCTGTCTCTTTCTCCACACACCCCTCCCTCTCTCTTTCTCTCCTCTCTTTTCCCCTCTCCCCTGTCTCTTTATCGCTTTCCTCTCTCTGTCTTTCTCTCTCTCACTCCACCCCTCTCACCCTGTCTCTTTCTCCACACACCCCTCTCTCCCTGTCTCTTTCTCCACACACCCCTCTCTCCCTGTCTCTTTCTCCACACACCCCTCTCTCCCTGTCTCTTTCTCCACACACCCCTCCCTCTCTTTCTCTCCTCTTTCTTTCATTTCTCTCTCTCTCTTTGCACATTAATTACATATGTATTCTTTTATTGTGAACATCAGTGGTTAACACAGATTGAAATCATTTCGAATGTTCAGCATCCCAACGTTCTGTTCTTTAACCTCTTCACTGCGAGACTGTCAATGCATACAAAACGCTGTTTAAGACATCAGGAGAGAAAAAGTTAAACAAAAAGATTGCAGTGCTGTTTTGTGACCCACTCCCTCCCTCTCCCCCTGCCTGTGTAATTTCCCAATTAATCAGTGATTAATTATATCAAAGCCCTGGCCTGCTCCCCCACCCCCAGCACAGCACAGGCAGCACAGCACAGGCAGCACAGGATGGACACCAGCAAAGTACTGGATCCAAAACACTTTCTGGATCTTTATGTGTGATTTGTTTTATGGTTTTCGTTCTATCTTGTCCATTTCACTTCCCATATTAACATGTACTGCTTTCTTTTATGACTTATTAACAGTATAATGTGGTGTGTTTATAGTATTTATAATACTTTCCACTTTTATATACAGTATATATATATAAAATATATACAAGTCGGTACATGTGTCTGTGTATGTAGATATTTATATTCTTGTACAATTTGTGCATATTCGTATATACTGATATAAAACGAATAAAACAGACCAATTTTGTGCATATGTACTTCTGCACATATATATCGAATACACTCAATTATTAAAGACTCAGAAAGGTGATCTGTATAGACAGAAATTCATTCACATAAAAGGTGTTCTAAGTATATAAATACCCAGGACATACTTGAAAACGAGAGAAATCTCAGTGTATCCTTCCTGGTAAAATACTTTGCAAATAAATAAATATATAAACTAATGCACATAAAAGACTAATAGACCTAGAAAGGTTATGTGATTATATATATATATATATGCAATGTGTGTGTGCATATGTATAGAGAGATACACATACAGGGGTGGTCTAATATATATAGAGATAGAGAAAAATTGATCCATAAAGATTATATATTATATATAGAAAGAGAGCTGTATACACATAAAAGGTGGTCTGTTTATATAGAGACAGATTCATACACGTTAAAGGTGATCTTATTATATGTGCATATATAGTGCTACAGACTAAAATGTGATCTGTTTATATATAGAGAGACAGAGAGAGAGAGAGGAACTCATAAAAAGCTAGTCTGTTTATATGTGTGTGCATATATATATATATATATATATATATATAGGTAGAGAGAGAGAGAGAGAGAAACTCATACACATGCAAAAGGTGGTATGTTTACACGTGTATATATAGATATGTGGGGGGAGTGAAAGAGAGAGATCCAAATAGATAGGTTTATACACATATAAAAAAGATGACCAGTTACATATATTTATATATATTTAGTTTATTATTGCAGAAGCCACTTGCACATATTAAAGGTGGTCTGCTTTTAGATACGCTTACACATAGAAAGGTGGTCTTTTACATATAGAGAGGGAAAGAGATTCATATACATAAAAAGTTGGCCTGATATATATATATATAAATAAGAGAGAGATCCATACACATAAAAGGTGGCCTGCATATATAGAGACTCATACATATAAAAAGGTGGTCTGTTATATATAAAGAAAGAGGTGGTTTGCTTATAGAGAGAAACATATGCACATAAAAGGTGGTGTGTGTGTGTGTGTGTGTGTATTTCATGAGACTCGTACACAACAAAAGTGATATGTTTATATGTCTACATAATTATATATAGAGAGAGAGACCCATACTCATAAGAATGTGGTCTGTTTTATATATATATATACATATATATATATATATATATATCAGCATCTGGACTAACACTGCTTACCAAATCTACACTAATATATATATATATATATATATATATACACACACAGAAAGATTCGTACACTTAAAAGGGTGGTATGCTTATATGTAGAGAGAAGGAAGCTCATAAATTTAGGAAGGGGGTCTGTTTACATATTTATAAATATATATATATAGTGTATTTTCGGTGGTCTGTTTATATTATTTATTTGTTGTCTGATTACTTCGTTTATATATATGAATACACACACTTTGAGGATGTATAAGAGAGAGTGCATAGGGGTAGGTATATATAATGATACAATTATTAACACAGAGATATCTAACACCTATATAGGTTCTCACTTCTATATTTTTGTACATTGTTATATTTTAAGTTAGCATGTAGTAAAGGTGGTTTTCTAATTTTAAAATAATTATTTCGTTTTTAGATTACAAAAAGAGCTGCATTAATTATGGAAATGTTGACCACAATAATATCATCGAAAATAATTGTGTTTTTTTATTATTATTATTTTCTTATTTTCAGTTATTAAGTAAATATGTATAAAATGAGAAGGAAAGCAAAGGGTTAAAGGAGCCTTCAGTAGGGGGCTGTGAGGATGGCCCCTACACAGGGCGGGGGGGGGATCCATGACACAGAGGCAGAGGGTCTCCCTCATTCAGTCAGCTCTGGGGGTCTCCTCCTGCAGTAACTGCAGCAACAAAAAAGATTTCACGCCTTGGTGGAGCTGGACAAAGGGACCTCACGCCATTGGGACCCCTGGGGCAACATGGAGGGGGCAAATATTAGCAAACACAAAGGAACTTCGCATGGGGGCTTATCTGAAGTGTGCTGCCTGGCCTTGGAAGGACAGGGGTTACCGACAAACAGATTTTTTTTTAAAGAAAATTTTTATTATTTTTTTTGTTTTAAATCTTTTAAAAATTCAATATAAAGGAGGGGGGGACGAAAAAGCCCTTTTAAAACGTATTTGACTGGTCTCCAAATAAGCATCCATCTCTGCAGCTATAGCAGTTTTCAGATTTTGCAAACTTTGTTATTTTCTTCAAAAACAATGTAACAAATATATTCCATCAGATAACTGAGAGCTCCTCTCCAAATTATCATTGTATTGTATGCAATATTGTGCACTATATGTATATCTATATATAAAGTATTTATTTATGCATTTGATGCATTGTAATACACTCTGAAGAGTAAACTTAGTTGATGGTAGCTTTAAGAATAATAATTAACAAATGGAAATGTGGGTTCCTAAAACTGACCAGAGGTGCAGGTAAAGTCAAATAAATCCAAATCAGAGTTAAGCTTCACTTTACCAGATAAGATTACTTTGAAACAACATCTTTTCAGCCTATCTGCTGTATGTGTAACTCATTAAAATGCTGAGATACCCTGACATACCCCCAGATACTCTTACTAGGATATACACATCTATATATATACCCAGACATACATCATTTACCCAAACACACACACATATACACTGAAACATACATCTATATATACGCTGACATACATCATTTAACTAACACAAATACCATGAAAATACATCTATTATATACAGAGATATACCTTGACATACACATCTATATATACCCTGATATACATCATTTACCTTAACACATACATATACACTGAAACATACATCTATATATACTCTGACATACATCATTTAACACACATACCATGAAAGATCCATCTATTTATACAGAGATATACCCTGACATACACATCTATATATACCCTGACATACATCATTTACCCTAACACACATACCATGAAAGATACATGTATATATATCCTGACATACAGATACCTTGACATACACATCTATATATACCCTGACATACATCATTTACCTTAACACACATACCATGAAAGATACATGTATATATATCCTGACATACAGATACCTTGACATACACATCTATATATACCCTGACATATATCTCTTTATGTACCCTAACAAATAGCTATACCCTGAAAGATACATCTATATTGACATGCACAGATATACCCTGACATACACACACAGAAATATATACCCAAACACATCTAGATATACACAGATATACACTGTGAAAACCACATCTATATATGCCATGACATACACGTCTATATAACACAGTTATACTCTATAGCATACAAATCTATATATCCTATACCATGAGATAATCTGACATGCACAGATATACCCTGACATGTTAAAGGTATACCCTGACATACACATGTGCACATACCACGAGATACTCTGACTGACAAATACAGATATACATCTATATATATCATGACATACACAGACATACTCTGACAAACACATCTATATAACATGAGATGCTAGGGCATACACAGCTGCTATAGCCTGACAAAAATATCCATAAACCCTGATATAAAAATCTATGTACACTGAGATACTCTGACATACACATCTGTATATAGCCTGGGATACTCTGGCATGAATATATATAAATATATATACTATAATACACATCAATATAACATACTCTGCCATGCAACACACATCTACCATTAGGTAGAAGCTCTGACAAATATATATATACACCATAAAATACTCTAAATAAAACATATATCTTGATAATAAACATATATACTGTGAGATATATATATATAAAAGTTACAACACGTTATGTATATACGTACGCATTGAGATACTCTGAGATTCACATTTATATAGTCTGACATACAATAAGATATACTCTGACAATAATACATATATGTAATTTAGCATATACACATATATTCTCTGGAAATAATACATTTATAAACCCGGACATAATCTGACATACACACTAATACATCCTGAGATACTGTGACATACAAATATCAACCATGACCATACCCTGTTAAACATACATCATACCCCCTGGCATACCCAGATATACCCTGGCATACCCTGTGCTCCTGTTTTAGGTATTATTGTCAGAATTATACATATGATAAGAATTAAGAACACATACATCTATTGCTTTATCTAGAAAATCAGGCACTGCCAACCTGTAGCTGAAAATGTAATTACATAAAGCCCAGCCATTAGCATATACTGCTGCCAGGTGCTATGACTCCCCTCTCACCAGGACATTTGATATAAGCTGTGATTAATTAGTAATGCATTACTTGCAGCACAGTGTTCCATCCTGACAACTGACTGCAATTTCATTGAGACGATTTTAAATTCGACGATAAAATTGTTAGAATGAATATTTTTTGTTTGTTTAAAAACATATGTGTAAAGATAAACAATATATTTGATATTTTTTTTCTGTCTCTCTATCCATACACGTAGCTACGAATCTCACAGAGAGAAATAAAACGTATATATATATTTATTACTTTGTATTTCTGTAACGACTGTAAAAAATTCAATGTTCTTGAACCCAGGACATACTTGAAAACGAAAGAAATCTCAATCTATCCTTCCTGGTAAAATACTATATAATATATATATATATGTAAGTGTTTTACCAGGAAGGATACATTGAGATTTCTCTCGTTTTCAAGTATGTCCTGGGTTCAATAACATTGAATTTTTTACAGTCGTTACAGAAATACAAAGTAATAAATGCAATATATTAAAAACAAAACACACACACATATATATATATAACTAGATCATGAAAAATTGAGAGTATATATATATAAACTCTCAATTTTTCATGATTATATATATGTATATATATATATATATATAACTCTCAATTTTTCATGATTATATATATGTATATATATATATATATATAAACTCTCAATTTTTCATGATTATATATATGTATATATATATATATATATATATAAACTCTCAATTTTTCATGATTATATATATGTATATATATATATATATATAAACTCTCAATTTTTCATGATCTACTTAGATATATGTGTGTGTGTGTGTGTGTGTGTGTGTGTGTGTGTATATATATATATATATATATATATATATATATATATATATAATCACGAGTATTTTGGCATCTGGACTAACACGCCTACCTAATCTATATATATATATAACTAACACGGCCTACATAATATATATATATATATATATATATATAACTAACACGGCCTACATAATATATATATATATATATATATATATATATATATATATTATTAGATAGGCCGTGTTAGACCAGATGCCAAAATCACGAGTAGAAATAAATAAATATATATGATAATAAATATATATATATGAGCTTCCAGACCTGAGGAAGAGAGGTTACACTCTGGAAAGCTTGTCTTTTAAATGTAACGTTAGTCCAATAAAAAAGGTATCACTACGTACTGCTATATATATATATATATATATATACTCTCAATTTCTCACTGTCTATTTAGCTAGATACTCACACACACTGTTTTATGTTAATGCAATCGTTTAAATTACAGAAGAGCTGAACAGATAATATGATCAATACATGTATTTTATTAAAAAGAAAAATATTATAATTAAAAAAAGAAAAGTATTATTAAAAAAAACAAGCTGTGCTTTCAATGCAAATAGCCATTACCAATTAGAAAACATTCATATATACATATATATCTATACTCATATACAATTATTATGATTACTAAAGCTTTATATGGGATGAGGGATTTTTTTTCTGGGCGTTTAACACGTGCATGTAGTACTATATATTTTTAGTCTCAGTAAGGGAGGCAAAGCTGGGCCTTTCCTATAAACATGCAGTTATTTAGAAGGCAATATACAGTATATTCAGCTGGAACATTGTGCAATGGATATATAAAAGATATGGGGGGGGGGGCATACAAGTAAATGAAAATAATATGACTTACCAGACTGTGGGTGCCAGGTTTGTAAAGGGTTACTGTAAATTCATTTTATTTACCTATTATATATTTTTTTTCTTGCAGATCTGCTTTGCTACTTGCACAGACAGATGTAATTCGCAGCAAAGGCTGATTGCCAGCAACGCTATAGATTAGCATGGGGTCTGCAGCCCACCACTCCTGATCAATACCCTTACACTCACATGCCAGATGGTTTGGGCAAAAGACAAAAAAAAAAAAAAAAAGATAAAATAGTTTGAGTCCAACTACTTTGTGTGTGTGTTTTATTTTTTTTCCTTCAGTTTTCATTTTTAGTTGGGTTAGAACAGAAGTCACTTCTGGCGATTTAAATGACGTCAGTGCATTAAGAAAACAAATACTAATAAAAAAATATATATACGTGTGTTGATTTAAAATAAAATAAAAAAATAAGTATGGAATTTTTATAATAAAAAAAAGTTCATTCTAAAGGAATTTTCACATCATGAACATTAAATTGGCGCTAGAATGTTTCTACTCATCCCTTACATTCGCTGTTTCACCATAAAAAAGGGACTTTCCAGGGGGACATATTTTTTATTATTTTTTTAAGTTTTTCTAAACCTCAGAATATCTACATTTTTGTATGTTAAAAAATAAATAAATGGCACAATACTCAATATAAAAAGCGCACAATGTTTACAAACACCGCATTTTATTCAATAAGCTTATTCTTTTATTATTTTTTTTTGTTTCCAACCGACTCAGCTTATGTTTAATACTATTAAATAGCCATTGGCTACATTTTAAATAGTGAAATCAATAGAGTTTTGCAGCAGCAGCAGCTGTAATGTTATTGTGCAGATTATTCAGCCCTGCTATTTGTTTTAATGTTTTAGGGAGGGGGATAATTAATGACTTGATTTCTAATGATATCTCTCATGTGCAAGCTTTGTAACCTTTTAGTTTTTCCCCCATTTACGTTTTACAACATATTAAACTACCCTTTGAGATTTTAATATTACCTATTATTATTATTAAATATTATATATTTAATATTACATATTTTAATATTTTCTATCATAGCACATTATACGATTTTTAAAATTCTTGTATGCATTATATTTTTATTTATTTTTAATGTGTTATTTTATATTTTGCACCTATCGTATCATGCTTTAATATTATATTATTATTATCTTCGTTATAGTATAATAGTATATTATTGTATACTGTAAAATGATTAGATTATATGATACCATTTTATAACTTTGTATTTCCTATCGTTTTATACTAAACTATAATATATTATTGTGTTTTAATAATATAAATATATGATTATGTTACATTACATTGTTTTATAGTTTTATGTAGCACTGTAATATAATTATTTAAAATACTTTGCAAATAAATAAATATAATTCAAAATTATTGTATTGTATTATCCAAGACATTTCTATCTTATATATATATAAATATTTTATACTGTATTATTGTATTAAATTGCAATACCTTACATAAATTAATATATTATCTTCATATTTTAGCCACGTGTTCCAATATGTTAACAATATTGTATTAAATTAAATTGAAGCAACATGATGTTGTACCTTTAAAACTGTATATTTATTACTATTATGTTTAGCATTTTTTATTTTAATGTTTGCTTTATATTACAGCTGTTTGCACTGTTTTTGTGTATTTCATTGTGCTACACCCTTATTCTATATATAATAAATTTGTTCGATTATTCTGTAGGGGTTTTCTTCTTTTATTCTGTTTTTTTATCATTATGTTTAAGGTTTGATCCTATCCTTATGGCATAATTATGACAATTGTATTGTGGGAGCCTGTAAAGCTTGATGTACCTGACTCATTGATTTCCTATTGCATATTAAAGAGCTATTCAATTATTTAAGGTCTATTCCTAAGCACAGAAAGACATTTCATTAGGGCTGTGTGAAATAAAGCACTGGGATGTGTGTTCAAGTACAGTTTTGTGCTGTTTACATTTTGCTTACACTGGTCACTCATTGCAGCTGGGTGTAAATGTTGTCTATGTGCCCCATAAAGGAGAAGGGGCTGTAAAATCTGCTGCTTGTAGCTGCTGCCTTGGTTGTTGCTAAAGTCCAGAATGAAAGGCTTGGGATATTGATCCGAATTCTAATTCACCTTTCCACCCTCCCTCCCACCCCCAGTCTGGGACTACATGACTGCTGCAGTCACACTTTGACATGGTGCAGGTCAGGCTCAGCCAGGGAGGGGGCAAACTGGGATCTTTTCATATTTTGGGTGGAATTGTTTTTAAATTAGTTTATTTATAAAGCATTTTACCAGGAAGGATACATTGAGGTTTCTCTCGTTTTCAAGTATGTCCTGGGTTCATATCTATCTATTTTTCTTTCTATCAATATCTATCTATCTATCTATCTATCTATCTATCTATCTATCTATCTATCTATCTATCTATCTATCTATCTCTATTTTTGTCAATTTCTATCTATATGTATTTTTTTATTTCTATTAATTTCTATCACTCTATCTGTATGTATGTATGTATCTATTTTTCTTTTTATCTATCTTTCTATCTATACATATATCTATGTGTATGTATATATGTATCTTTTTATCTATACATATAGCTATGTGTATGTATGTATCTATCTTTCTATATCTATCTATACATATATCTATGTTTATGTATGTATGTATCTATCTATCTATACATATATCTATGTGTATGTATGTATGTATGTATCTTTCTATCTATACATATAGCTATGTGTATGTATATATCTATCTTTCTATCTATCTATACATATATCTATGTTTATGTATGTATACATCTTTCTATCTATCTATACATATATCTATGTTTATGTATGTATACATCTTTCTATCTATCTATACATATATCTATGTTTATGTATGTATGTATCTTTCTATCTATACATATATCTATGTGTATGTATGTATCCATCTTTCTATCTATCAATTCATATATCTATGTTTATGTATGTATCTATCTTTCTATCTATACATATATCTATGTTTATGTATGTATGTATCTTTCTATCTATACATATATCTATGTTTATGTATGTATCTATCTTTCTATCTATACATATATCTATGTTTATGTATGTATGTATCTTTCTATCTATACATATATCTATGTTTATGTATGTATCTATCTTTCTATCTATATATATATCTATGTGTAACTGTATGTATCTATCTATCCATCCATATATCTATGTGTATGTATGTATGTACTGTATGTATGTATCTATTGTTCTTTCTATCAATCAAACTATCCATATATCTTTGTCTATCTATCTATCTATCTATCTATCTATCTATCTATCTATCTATCTATCTATCTATCTATTATCTATCTATCTATCTATCTATTATCTATCTATCTATCTATCTATTTCTATCTATCTCTATCTATCTATCTATACATATATCTATGTTATGTATGTATCTATCTATCTATCTATCTATCTATCTATCTATCTATCTATCTATCTATCTATCTATCTATCTATCTATCTATCTATCTATATATCTATCTATCTATCTATTTATCTATCTATCTATCTATTTCTATCTATCTCTATCTATCTATCTATCTATCTATCTATCTATTTATCTATCTATCTATCTATCTCATCTATCTCTATCTATCTATTATTCATATATATTCACATGTTCCAATATGTTAACAATATTGTATTAAATTAAATTAGAGCAATAATATTCAGTTGTATTGCCATTTATTAAGTGTGTGTGTGTGTACGTAGGCTTATTATTCGAGCATGACTGATAGCACTGGAACCAATGATAAAAAAGCAATCATCCCTCCCCCCACCACCCCAGCTATAATTAGGGTTGAGTTCTCCTAGCAGTGGACCCAGGCAGGGCTGAAATAATTCCATGTAATAATTCAGGCCAGAGAATCAGACAGATTGAATTCCATACAATTCAGGCCACCACTGATACAATCCCAAAGTATGTCTGGAATAATCCCATATAGTAATACAGGCAGGTCTTTATAAGGTTTCAGGCAAATCTGAAATAAGCTCATGTATTTTTTCAGGAATGGCTTTTATTTCCTCATATTATAATTCAGGCAAGGCTGCACAATCACATATGATATTTCTGATAGTGCTAACATGATCCTATATAATCCAGCCAGAGGTATTAGGACCCAAAATAATAATTCAGACTAGGGCTACTATTACCCCATATAATAATTTTGGTATGTATTTATAATAATTCAGTTAGAGCTAATCTAGTACCATAATAATTCTAATGTGTCTGAAGTAACTTCATTCAAGTTTGACATAATCCCATGTAATAATTAATTCAGGGCTGCTATTATTATTATTATTATTATTATTCTTTATTTATAAAGCGCCAGCATATTCCGCAGCGCTGTACAATAAGCACAGTATAGACAGGGTTACAATACATTGAACAACATTTGACAAACAGTACAGGAGGAGATGAGGGCCCTATTCCCGTAGGAACTCACAATCTGGGAGGGTTGGGGTTGGAAACAGGAGGAGAGGACTGTAAGGTGAGAGTGATTGATGGTTGCGTCAGTGAGTTGGGTGGTAGGCTTCCCTAAATAGGAATGTTTTCAGGGAGCGTTTGAAGGAAGAGAAGTTAGGGGAAAGTCTGACAGTACGAGGGAGAGCGTTCCAGAGAGTGGGGGCTGCGCGTGAGAAATCCTGCAGTCTATCATGGGAAGAGGTGATGCGGGGAGAAGCTAGGCGCAGGTCACTGTTTGACCTTATATATCTCATATAATAATTTAGGCTGGGCTGCTATATCTGTATAATAATTATGGCAGATCTTAAATAACCCAGTTAATAACATTGCTTTCAGGGTTGATATAATCCCACATAATAATTCATTCAGGACTGCTATTATCCCATAGAGTAATTTAGGCAGGGCTGCTATTATCCATAAAATAATTCAAACAGGGCTGATATAATCCCTTATAATATTTTTGGCAGGGCTTATATTACCGCATATAATTAGTCAGGCAGGGCTGATATTAACCCATGTAATATTTCTGGCAGTTTTGATATACTCCCATATAATAATTCTGGCAGCAGGTCTGATAGGATACCATATAAGAATTCCAGCAGGGTTGATGTAATCACATATAATTAGTCAGGCATGGCTGATTTTATCCCATATAATTAATAAGGCAAGACAGATAATATTCCTTATAATATTTAAGGCAGGGCTGATATAACCCCATGTAATATTTCAGACAGGACTGCTATAACCCCATGCAATATTTCAGAAAGGGCTGCTATAACCCCATGTAATATTTCAGACAGGACTGCTATAACCCCATGTAATAATTCAGACAGGGCTGCTATAACCCCATGTAATAATTCAGACAGGGCTGCTATAACCCCATGTAATAATTCAGACAGGGCTGCTACAACCCCATGTAATAATTCAGATGGGGCTGCTATAACCCCATGTAATAATTCAGACAGGGCTGCTATAACCCCATGTAATAATTCAGACAGGGCTGCTATAACCCCATGTAATAATTAGGACAGAGCTGCTATATCCCCATGTAATAATTGAGACAGAGCTGCTATAAACCCATGTAATAATTCAGATAGGGCTGCTATAACCCCATGTAATAATTGAGACAGGGCTGCTATAAACCCATGTAATAATTCAGACAGGGCTGCTATAACCCCATGTAATAATTCAGATGGGGCTGCTATAACCCCATGTAATAATTCAGGCAGGGCTGATAGAATGGATTTACAATCAGAACAGGCAGATTTTGCAGTTTCCTTGTTTTCCTCCCAAGTTTTCTCCTAACAGCTGGAAGTGGTGGTGGTGGTGGGAGGGGGGGGGACTGTCTTTAAGGAGACCTCCTGCTCGTCCTTTGACAGCTGATCAAAAGAAAATAGGTCACGCTTTTCAAACGTATGTCCACCCTTTGCTTAATTACTGGCCCTTTAAACAAAGGTAACATCTGCGCAGCTTCGGCCAGCCCAAAGCCCCAGAATGGGGGTCCCCAACCTGCCCCTCCAGGGTCTGTCACTTCCAGCCCTTCCACATAGAGTCTCTCTGATTGTCCTGCCTGATCCCCACCGCTTTGGGCTTTTCTGTCCCTAAAAAACCAGCAAGAACTCCAATTACATGGATTTTCCACCACAGCCAGTTATACCACAGCCAGTTACAGGCACCATGTGCGGGAAGGTTGGAGAGGATTGGATTTTTGGGAGTTTGTTTTTATTTTACAGAATATACGCACATTATATATACTTTTTTTCTCACCCTACTATATGTTATATGGGGGGAGGATAGGGCCGGGTTAAGATCTCTTTGGGGCTGGAGCTGTAGATTTCGGCGGCTTTTTTGGAATTAAGTGAAATGAAAACATATTTTAGATTATTTAATAGTGCAGATACGGGTATATCTAACCAGGCAGATACGGGTATATCTAACCAGGCAGATACGGGTATATCTAACCAGGCAGATACGGGTATATCTAACCAGGCAGATACGGGTATATCTAACCAGGCAGATACGGGTATATCTAACCAGGCAGATACGGGTATATCTCACCAGGCAGATACAGGTATATCTAACCAGGCAGATACAGGGATATCTAACCAGGCAGATACGGGTATATCTAACCAGGCAGATACAGGTATATCTAACCAGGCAGATACAGGGATATCTAACCAGGCAGATACAGGGATATCTAACCAGGCAGATACAGGGATATCTAACCAGGCAGATACGGGTATATCTAACCAGGCAGATACGGGTATATCTAACCAGGCAGATACGGGTATATCTAACCAGGCGGATTCGGGTATATCTAACCAGGCGGATACGGGTATATCTAACCAGGCGGATACGGGTATATCTAACCAGGCAGATACGGGTATATCTAACCAGGCAGATACAGGTTTATCTAACCAGGCAGATACGGGTATATCTAACCAGGCAGATACAGGTATATCTAACCAGGCGGATACGGGTATATCTAACCAGGCAGATACAGGTATATCTAACCAGGCAGATACTGGTATATCTAACCAGGCAGATACAGGTATATCTAACCAGGCAGATACGGGTATATCTAACCAGGCGATACGGGTATATCTAACCAGGCAGATACAGGTATATCTAACCAGGCAGATATGGTATATCTAACCAGGCAGATACAGGTATATCTAACCAGGCAGATACGGGTATATCTAACCAGGCGGATACGGGTACATCTAACCAGGCAGATACTGGTATATCTAACCAGGCAGATACAGGTATATCTAACCAGGCAGATACGGGTTTATCTAACCAGGCAGATACAGGTATATCTAACCAGGCAGATACAGGTATATCTAACCAGGCAGATACTGGTATATCTAACCAGGGAGATACGGGTATATCTAACCAGGCGGATACTGGTATATCTAACCAGGCAGATACAGGTATATCTAACCAGGCAGATACGGGTATATCTAACCAGGCGGATACGGGTATATCTAACCAGGCAGATACAGGTATATCTAACCAGGCAGATACAGGTATATCTAACCAGGCAGATACGGGTTTATCTAACCAGGCAGATACAGGTATATCTAACCAGGCAGATACAGGTATATCTAACCAGGCAGATACAGGTATATCTAACCAGGCAGATATGGTGAGTAAATTTACATTCAGATTTCAATAATTGACAGCGTGTAAAATTGTTTTTTCACATTTTATCATTCAAACCTTTGTGGTTTTATATTATTTAGGGAATTCTTGTTAAAAGAAATTGAAATGGGAACCTGTTACTGCATTTTTCTGAGAAAAGACAAAATTTTAACCAAAACTGAAAAAAAAAAAAATTTCGATTGTGTTTTGGTGGGTGGTGTTTTATGAATAATATGACTATGTATAAAATACTGAACGTTCTCATAGCGTGAGAAATGGGAAGGTGAGTAATGGCAGTGGTATTGCTCATTTTATACGGGACAGATGAAAAATGCCATCGCTTTGGAACAAAAATAAATAAATAAATAAAAGCTTTTTTCCCTCTCTCCTTTTAGATTTTACACGGTCATGTTTGTATCATTGCAAAGGCCAGACTCTGACCTGTCACCTCACGCGATCTTGTGCGGTGTAAATATTAGAGACACAGGGTTCCAAAGCCTCTTCCCCCATGCTCCTCGCTGCAGTGCGGCGGGTTAGGTGCCATCGCCTCCACACTTGTTGGTGACATAAGAAATGAGATGTGAGATAGTGCAGCGTCATTGTTCACTTTATAATTGAAAAGTAAACAATATTGCTGTGTTAGAAAAAAAAAATAAGGATATATTTATTATTTTATTTTTATCTTTACATAAAACCTGATCATGTTTGGTATCATTGGAAAAGTCATGCTCTGTCCTTTCCAGTGATACCACACAAGACCCGGTAGCTTTTATGAAGTCACAGGTACAGGGGTCCAAATGCCAATCAATGCAGACATCGTTATCCTTTCTTTGGGCCTATTATGGGGCATGGACCAGGAGCTGCTGCTCCAATAGCTAAAGGCAATAGCCACATATTCAGGTGATCACAGAAGGGGCATTGATGGCCTGGGGAAAGTTTAGAATAATGATGCATGATAAGTAACAGGAAAGTAAATAAAGTGCGTCTTTTTCACTTATTTGTATCATTTATTAGAACTGGAAGGTTTCAATTCTATTATGAAATCAGTGTTTTTTTTTACAATAAATAGAATAAACACTATATATATTCACATGTAGAGGCTTAAAATGGAAATGTGTCAAATGTATATGTGTGTGGAAAATGATGTATTATGTACTTATCTATAAATGTGTCAAATGTATGTTTATGGAATGTATCTGTAATATATGTATTTTGTGTATGTGTGTAATGTATGTATGTGTATGCACTCTCTGTGTCTGTATGTATTTTGTTTATGTGTATAATGTATCTACGTGCACACACTGTGTCTGTATGTATTTTGTGTATGCATGTAATGTATGTACAGTGGCAAGCAAAAGTATGTGAACCCTTTAGGATTACGTGGAGTTTTGCATGAATTGGTCATAAAATGTGCTCTGATCTTCATCTAAGTCACAACAATTTGAAAAACACAGTCTGCTTAAAATAATACAACACAAACATTATATGTTTTCATGTGTTTATTGAACAGAACAAGTAAACATTCACAGTGCAGGGTGGGAAAAGTATGTGAACCCCTAGCCTAATGACTTCTCCAAGAGCTAATTGGAGCCAGGAGTGAGCCAACCTTGAGTCCAATCAGTGTGATATTATTGGATGTGTAGTTGAAAGCTGTCCTGCCCTTTAAAAACACACACCAGTTTTGGGCTTACTGGTTTCAAGAAGCACTGCCTGATGTGAACCATGCCTCGCAGAAAAGAGCTCTCAGAAGACCTACGATCAAGAATTGTTGACTTGCATGAAGCTGGAAAGGGTTACAAAAGTATCTCCAAAAACCTTGATGTTCATGTGTCCACGGTAAGACAGACTGTCTACAAATGGAGAAAGTTCAGCACTGTTGCTACTCTCCCTAGGCGTGGTCGACCTGTAAAGATGACTGCAAGAGCACAGCGCAGAATGCTTAATGAGGTAAAGAAGAATCCTAGAGTGTCAACTAAAGACTTACAGAAATCTCTGGCACATGCTAACATTTTTGTTGACACATCTACAATAAGGAAAACATTAAACAAGAATGGAGTACATGGGAGGACACCACGGAGGAAGCCATTGCTGTCCAAAAAGAATTTTGCAGCACGTTTGAAGTTTGCAAAAGAGCAGCTGGATGTTCCACAGCACTACTGGCAAAATATTCCGTGGACAGATGAAACCAAAATTGAGTGGTTTGGAAAAAACACACAACACTATGTGTGGAGAAAAAAAGGCACAGCACACCAACATCAAAATCTCATCCCCACTGAAAAACATGGCGAAGGAAGCATCATGGTTTGGGGCTGCTTTGCTGCCTCAGGGCCTGGACGGATTGTTGTCATTGATGGAAAAATGAATTCCAGAGTTTATCAAGACATGTGTCTGCATGTATGTTTATGGAATGTATCTGTAATATATGTATGTGTATGCACTCACTGTGTCTGTATGTATTTTGTTTATGTGTATAATGTATCTACGTGCACACACTGTGTCTGTATGTATTTTGTACTGTGTCTGTATGTATAATAATAATAATAATGTGTGTATATAGAAGACTTCTGTATGCATGTGTGTGTGTGTTTAATGCCTGAATGTGTGTGGGTGTATGAAATGTGTCTGCATGTTTGTGTGTATGGAATGTGTTTGTTTGTACAATATTTGTATGTGTTTGCATGAAAGCTGTATGTGCATGGAATGTGTCTGTATGTATGGAATGTGTCTGTATGTATGGAATGTGTCTGTATGTATGGAATATGTCTGTATGTATGGAATGTGTCTGTATGTATGGAATATGTCTGTATGTATGGAATGTGTCTGTATGCATGGAATGTGTCTGTATGTATGGAATGTGTCTGTATGTATGGAATATGTCTGTATGTATGGAATATGTCTGTAAGTATGGAATGTGTCTGTATGCATGGAATGTGTCTGTATGTATGGAATGTGTCTGTATGTATGGAATATGTCTGTATGTATGGAATGTGTCTGTATGTATGGAATATGTCTGTATTTATGGAATGTGTCTGTATGTATGGAATGTGTCTGTATGAATGGAATATGTCTGTATGGAATATGTCTGTATTTATGGAATGTGTCTGTATGTATGGAATGTGTCTGTATGTATGGAATATGTCTGTATGTATGGAATGTGTCTGTATTTATGGAATGTGTCTGTATGTATGGAATGTGTGTGTATGCATGGAATGTGTCTGTATGTATGGAATATGTCTGTATGTATGGAATGTGTCTGTATTTATGGAATGTGTCTGTATGTATGGAATGTGTGTGTATGCATGGAATGTGTCTGTATGTATGGAATGTGTCTGTATGTATGGAATATGTCTGTATGTATGGAATATGTCTGTATGTATGGAATGTGTCTGTATGTATGGAATATGTCTGTATGTATGGAATGTGTCTGTATGTATGGAATGTGTCTGTATGTATGGAATATGTCTGTATGTATGGAATGTGTCTGTATGTATGGAATGTGTCTGTATGTATGGAATATGTCTGTATGTATGGAATGTGTCTGTATGTATGGAATGTGTCTGTATTTATGGAATGTGTCTGTATGCATGGAATGTGTCTGTATGTATGGAATGTGTCTGTATTTATGGAATGTGTCTGTATGTATGGAATATGTCTGTATGTATGGAATGTGTCTGTATGTATGGAATGTGTCTGTATGCATGGAATATGTCTGTATGTACGGAATGTGTCTGTATTTATGGAATATGTCTGTATGCATGGAATGTGTCTGTATGTATGGAATGTGTCTGTATTTATGGAATGTGTCTGTATTTATGGAATATGTCTGTATGTATGGAATGTGTCTGTATGTATGGAATGTGTCTGTATGCATGGAATATGTCTGTATGTACGGAATGTGTCTGTATTTATGGAATGTGTCTGTATGCATGGAATGTGTCTGTATGTATGGAATATGTCTGTATGTACGGAATGTGTCTGTATTTATGGAATATGTCTGTATTTATGGAATATGTCTGTATGTATGGAATGTGTCTGTATGTATGGAATATGTCTGTATTTATGGAATATGTCTGTATTTATGGAATATGTCTGTATGTACGGAATATGTCTGTATGTACGGAATGTGTCTGTACGTATGGAATATGTCTGTCTGTATGTATGGAATATGTCTGTATGCATGGAATGTGTCTGTATGCATGGAATGTGTCTGTATGTATGGAATATGTCTGTATTTATGGAATATGTCTGTATGTATGGAATGTGTCTGTATGTATGGAATATGTCTGTATGTATGGAATGTGTCTGTATGTATGGAATGTGTCTGTATTTATGGAATATGTCTGTATGTATGGAATGTGTCTGTATGTATGGAATGTGTCTGTATGTATGGAATGTGTCTGTATTTATGGAATATGTCTGTATGTATGGAATGTGTCTGTATGTATGGAATGTGTCTGTATGTATGGAATGTGTCTGTATGTATGGAATATGTCTGTATTTATGGAATATGTCTGTATGTATGGAATGTGTCTGTATGTATGGAATGTGTCTGTATGTATGGAATATGTCTGTATTTATGGAATATGTCTGTATGTATGGAATGTGTCTGTATGTATAGAATGTGTCTGTATGTATGGAATATGTCTGTATGTACGGAATGTGTCTGTATGTATGGAATGTGTCTGTATGTATGGAATATGTCTGTATTTATGGAATATGTCTGTATGTATGGAATGTGTCTGTATGTATGGAATGTGTCTGTATGTATGGAATATGTCTGTATTTATGGAATATGTCTGTATGTATGGAATGTGTCTGTATGTATGGAATGTGTCTGTATGTATGGAATATGTCTGTATGTATGGAATGTGTCTGTACGTATGGAATATGTCTGTATGTACGGAATGTGTCTGTATGTATGGAATGTGTCTGTATGTATGGAATATGTCTGTATGTACGGAATGTGTCTGTACGTATGGAATATGTCTGTATGTACGGAATGTGTCTGTATGTACGGAATGTGTCTGTATGTATGGAATGTGTCTGTACGTATGGAATATGTCTGTATGTATGGAATATGTCTGTATGTATGGAATATGTCTGTATGTACGGAATGTGTCTGTATGTATGGAATATGTCTGTATGTACGGAATATGTCTGTATGTACGGAATGTGTCTGTATGTACGGAA
Source organism: Leptobrachium leishanense (assembly GCA_009667805.1). Taxonomy (NCBI): domain Eukaryota; kingdom Metazoa; phylum Chordata; class Amphibia; order Anura; family Megophryidae; genus Leptobrachium; species Leptobrachium leishanense. The sequence continues at coordinate 65,211,291 of CM019063.1, forward strand.
TATGTCTGTATTTATGGAATATGTCTGTATGTATGGAATGTGTCTGTATGTATGGAATGTGTCTGTACGTATGGAATATGTCTGTATGTATGGAATATGTCTGTATTTATGGAATGTGTCTGTATGTATGGAATGTGTCTGTACGTATGGAATATGTCTGTATGTATGTCCATGTATCCATGTCTGTATGCATGGAATGTGTCTGTATGTATGGAGTGTGTCTGTAGTTATGGAATATGTCTGTATTTATGGAATGTGTCTGTACGTATGGAATGTGTCTGTATGTATGGAATGTGTCTGTATGTATGGAATATGTCTGTATGTATGGAATATGTCTGTATTTATGGAATATGTCTGTATGTATGGAATATGTCTGTATGCATGGAATGTGTCTGTATGTATGGAATGTGTCTGTATGTATGGAATGTGTCTGTATTTATGGAATATGTCTGTATTTATGGAATATGTCTGTATGTATGGAATGTGTCTGTATTTATGGAATATGTCTGTATGTATGGAATGTGTCTGTATTTATGGAATGTGTCTGTATGCATGGAATGTGTCTGTATGTACGGAATGTGTCTGTATGTACGGAATGTGTCTGTATGTATGGAATGTGTCTGTATGTATGGAATGTATCTGTATGTATGGAATGTGTCTGTATGTATGGAATATGTCTGTATGCATGGAATGTGTCTGTATTTATGGAATATGTCTGTACGTATGGAATATGTCTGTATGTATGGAATGTGTTCTGTATGTATGGAATGTGTCTGTATGTATGGAATATGTCTGTATGCATGGAATGTGTCTGTATTTATGGAATGTATCTGTATGTATGGAATGTGTCTGTATGTATGGAATATGTCTGTATGCATGGAATGTGTCTGTATTTATGGAATATGTCTGTACGTATGGAATATGTCTGTATGTATGGAATGTGTCTGTATGCATGGAATGTGTCTGTATGTATGGAATATGTCTGTATGTATGGAATGTGTCTGTATTTATGGAATGTATCTGTATGTACGGAATATGTCTGTATGTATGGAATATGTCTGTATGTACGGAATGTGTCTGTATTTATGGAATGTGTCTGTATGTATGGAATATGTCTGTATGTATGGAATGTGTCTGTATTTATGGAATGTATCTGTATGTATGGAATGTGTCTGTATGTATGGAATATGTCTGTATGCATGGAATGTGTCTGTATGTATGGAATGTGTCTGTATGTATGGAATGTGTCTGTATTTATGGAATATGTCTGTATGCATGGAATATGTCTGTATGTATGGAATATGTCTGTATTTATGGAATATGTCTGTATGCATGGAATGTGTCTGTATGTATGGAATGTGTCTGTATGTATGGAATGTGTCTGTATGTATGGAATGTGTCTGTATTTATGGAATATGTCTGTATGCATGGAATGTGTCTGTATGTATGGAATGTGTCTGTATGTATGGAATATGTCTGTATGTATGGAATATGTCTGTATTTATGGAATATGTCTGTACGTATGGAATATGTCTGTATGTATGGAATATGTCTGTATTTATGGAATATGTCTGTACGTATGGAATGTGTCTGTATGTATGGAATGTGTCTGTATGCATGGAATGTGTCTGTATGTATGGAATATGTCTGTATGTATGGAATGTGTCTGTATTCATGGAATGTATTTGTATGTACGGAATGTGTCTGTATGTATGGAATATGTCTGTATGTACGGAATGTGTCTGTATGTATGGAATATGTCTGTATGTACGGAATGTGTCTGTACGTATGGAATATGTCTGTATGTATGGAATGTGTCTGTATTTATGGAATATGTCTGTATGTATGGAATGTGTCTGTATGCATGGAATACGCCTGTATGCATGGAATACGCCTGTATGTATGGAATATGTCTGTATGTATGGAATGTATCTGTATGTATGGAATATGTCTGTATGTATGGAATGTGTCTGTATGTATGGAATGTGTCTGTATGTATGGAATATGTCTGTATGTATGGAATATGTCTGTATGTATGGAATATGTCTGTATGTACGGAATGTGTCTGTATGTATGGAATATGTCTGTATGTATGGAATATGTCTGTATGTATGGAATGTGTCTGTATGCATGGAATGTGTCTGTATGTATGGAATGTGTCTGTATGTATGGAATATGTCTGTATGTATGGAATATGCCTGTATGTATGGAATATGTCTGTATGTATGGAATGTGTCTGTATGTATGGAATACGTCTGTATGTATGGAATGTATCTGTATGTATGGAATACGCCTGTATGTATGGAATATGTCTGTATGTACGGAATGTGTCTGTATGTATGGAATATGTCTGTATGTATGGAATATGTCTGTATGTATGGAATATGTCTGTATGCATGGAATGTGTCTGTATGTATGAATATGTCTGTATGTACGGAATGTGTCTGTATTTATGGAATATGTCTGTATGGAATATGTCTGTATGTATGGAATATGTCTGTATGTATGGAATGTGTCTGTATGTATGGAATACGTCTGTATGTATGGAATGTGTCTGTATGTATGGAATACGCCTGTATGTATGGAATATGTCTGTATGTACGGAATGTGTCTGTATGTATGGAATGTGTCTGTATGTATGGAATATGTCTGTATGCATGGAATGTGTCTGTATGTATGGAATGTGTCTGTATGTACGGAATGTGTCTGTATGTATGGAATGTGTCTGTATGTATGGAATGTGTCTGTATGTATGGAATGTGTCTGTATGTATGGAATATGCCTGTATGTATGGAATGTGTCTGTGTGTGTGGAATTTTTCTGTATATGTGGGATGTATATGTGTGTGTGTGTGTGGAATATGTATGTGTGTATAGAATATGTCTGTATGTGTGTGTACTGTGTCTGTATATATGTGCACTGAATGTGTCTCTATCAGTGGCGACTCTAGGAACAATATTTAGTGGGGGCACATAAGATACCGCAGTTAAAACTGGGGGGCACTAATAATTTTCACCACTAAATGGAAAAAACTAAGGGCCCTATTGCCTGGTGTGAGCTAAAACACCATCACTAAAGGAAAAATTTAGTGCAAGTCTCTAAAACTTAGTGCCTGACGACCTACTAACAGATCACCTTGTCCACGGTAGTCCATGATCAAGGTCGTTTGGTGCACGCTAGGGAAACTCTAAGACCCAGGCTGAGACCAGCGCTAATGCGGTTGTGTACAGGATAAAACTGTTTTTTTCCAGTGCAGAGTGCAGGGCTATACCTATCCCCTGGCCTCACAAGCTTGAATATGAACACATCCAGTGAATAACCTCACACCCTGCATTATTACAATCCTCAAAGGTGGTCGTATCATCCATGTTTTGATGCACACATATATTAAGGCTGATGGGCATTGCATGATAAGTGCCACCCAGCAGCATGTAGAATCATTACACTGCATTTAATAAATCCAAAAGGAAGGAAGGCCAGGTGAGCCACAAAAATTTCCCTGCTGCAGTATATAAATAAAACATGTTTCAGGGCAACACTTATTCACGTGTCTCTTTAAACATGGTCCACACCGTCACTCTAATAATCAACCGCTTACATACTATGAATAACCCCCAGCATAAAATGTTTAGAATAAGGCAATATATTAGAATTAGGATATATGTGGATAAAGGATACATTTATAATAGAGCCTACTGCAACAGCAGCGACATTGCTGGCCATATCCATTACTATGGTGCATGGGGCCAAGAGAGAACATTCCATTCCTTTCAATTGCCTGTTATTTGCCTGTTAATTTTGGGTGAGGATCTGTGTTTTCTGTTTTTTCGGAGTTAACACCAGGGTTGAGAAGTAGGTAAAATGTTGCAGTTAGCGCCCCTCAAAAAATTAGCGCTGGCACCAAGTGATCTGTTAGTTTCAAAAGCGCTAGAGATCTCTAGCGCTCCCCGTGTTAAGTAAAGGATGCAGAAAGTACAGTAAGCTCACACTACAAATCGCTAATAGCAACGCGCTAAGTGATTTCTCCCGTTTGTAGCGGGAGACAAACGATCTGTTGGTCAGGCGCTAGACTCGATTAACCTGGCACCAACGCAAAACCATGCCGACGCAAGGGTTAACTCACACCAGGTAATATTGCCCTAAATAAGTATATATAAATAAGATTCCTAAATCCCAGAGTAATGTGATGCAATGCGTAATGTGATGCAATGAGTAATATGACGCAATGAGTAATGTGATGCAATGATACCTTTTTATTGCATTACCCTGATACTTAAATTCAATAATTTTTTTTGCCGCAATTCGGCAGTTTTCGCTGAATGTCTGATAACTGCTTCAGCGACTCCACTTTTAGCAAATTACAGTGACCATTCGCTAAATTTATTTATTTATTTATTTATTTATTTATAAAGGATTTTACCAGGAAGGATACATTGAGATTTCTCTCGTTTTCAAGTATGTCCTGGGTTCAAGAACATTGAAGTGTTACAGTTACAGAAATACAAAGTAATACAATGCAAGATATTAAAAAACAACACAAATATACAGATTAACTGAAAAATATGTAGGAAATATAGTCACTAGGTTACATGTTTACAGGTGCATTCTGTATTGAGGTATGTTAGTAAGGAGCTTTTGAGTGACTTAAGACTGGGGGAAGATTTGATGGTGTCTGGGAGGTTATTCCATAATTGTGGTGCTCTGTAGGAAAATGAGGACCGAGCCACTGTCTTTTTGTATTGTGGTATTGCAAGTAAGGTGCTGGTCCTGGATCGGAGGTTATAGGATGAGGGAGCTGCTGGGGGAAGCAGTCTATTCAGGTAGGGTGGCAGCTTCCCAGAGATGCTCTTAAACACCAGGCTGGAAAGGTGAAGGGTGCGTCTGGATTCCAGTGATGGCCAGTTTAGCTCTTTTAACATGTCACAATGGTGGGTCATGTAGTTACATTGTAGCGCAAAGCGGCACAATGAGTTATACAATGTAGTAAGTTTATGAAGGTGTGTTTGCGGGGCAGCTGCATACACTACATCTCCGTAATCAATAGCCGGCATAAGCATTTGCTGTACAATCTGCTTTCTTACCGCGGGACTCAGGCAGGATTAGTTTCTGTACAGGGCACCTAGTTTGGGGTAAAGTTTAGATGAGAGATTTTCGATGTGGGGGCCAAAGGATAGATTAGGGTCCAACCACATACCTAGATATTTGAGAGAAGTGACTGTGGTCAGCGTGCCATTTGATTTTGTCCCAACACATAGATGGGGATTTTGCAATTTGTGTAGTTTAGGTGCGGTTCCAAAGAGCATTGTTACAGTTTTGTCAGTATTTAAAAAAAGTTTGTTGTTTTTGATCCACTTTTCTACCTCTGTGAATTGTTCTTGCAGCACGGCCTCCAGCTGTGGGAGATTTGGTTTGCTGGTATAGATCACAGTGTCGTCTGCGTACATATGTACAGTTGAGGCTTTGCAGACGTTGGGCAGATCATTTATGAATATTGTGAACAGCAGGGGGCCTAGTATTGAGCCTTGGGGTACACCGCAAGTGACTGGGAGCGGGAGGGAGGAGCTGCCAGAAATTGACACATATTGTGATCGGTCGGATACATATGATTGAAACCAGGTTAGCGTGCGATCACCAATGCCAGAGTTTTTAAGTTTTTCTAACAAGATGCCATGGTCTACCGTGTCAAAGGCCTTGGCAAAATCAAGGAAGATGGCTCCAGTTAGGTTTCCTTGTTCCATCCCAGCCTGGATATCATTGCAGACTTTTAGAAGGGCGGTTGTAGTTGAATGATTTGGACGAAAGCCTGATTGATCCGAGGTTAAGTAGTTCCAATATTGATAATAATCACGTAATTGTGTGTAGACACATTTTTCCAAGACTTTTGACATTACAGGGAGCAACGATATCGGACGGTAGTTGGATACCAAAGTACTGTCACCACTTTTATGGATAGGTACCACTCTCGCAGTCTTCCAGAGCTTGGGTATGTATCCAGTCGCCAGTGACTCATTTATTAGGGTTGCAACAGGATTTGCAATTGCAGGCGCACTGATTTTCAGCAGCATTGCTGGTATTTGATCAGGTCCAGACTGGTATTTCATTTTTTTGCTTACGGAGAAGTTTAGTAATGACACTGACAGTCACTGGTCTAAAACTGAATTCCTGTCTGATACAGGGACTTTGCACAGTTGGGGTGGCCTGACCTGCATGAGGCCTCTCTGATTGCATGTCATTTCCTAGCTTGGCAATCAAAGTGGTGGCACATCCAACAAAATATTCATTAAAGGCATTTGCTACATCTAGGGGGTGTTCCAGGGTTTGGTTGTTTACTTTGACATTAGCTGGCTGGGAGTGGACTGGGGGTGCTTGTATGTTACTTATGGTTCTCCAAAAGTTTCTAGGGTTTGATATGTTATTGTTTAGATTTTCATTGAAGTAATGGGCTTTGGCCATTTTTGTTTGTTTTGTGCATTCATTCCGGCATTTTCGGTATTCGTAGTGATCGTTCATGGAACCAGTACTCTTGAAATTTGACCACCGTGAATCTCTAAGCTGGTACATTAGTGTAAGATCAGCTGTAACCCAGGGGAGATGAGTCCCTTTTACTCGCACTTTACGCAGCGGGGCATGGGAATTCCAGACTTGCAGGAGCTCAGACTGAAAGTATTCAACTGCACAGTCTAGGTCTGGGATTAGGTTTAGCCTGTACCAGGGGAGCTGTTTGAGATCACTTAGGAAGGATTCAAGAATACATTTCTTGAAAGACCTGGTGGTTATTACCTTTGGGGGAGATTTCAAGGCCTTAATTTTGCGCACGCAGTACACTAGACAATGGTCACTAAAGCTATTAGCAAGAACGCCTAATAGGGAATTCACCATATTTTCAGCTAAATTAATTCCCCGAAAAGTGACGAAAAGCAGAGGATCTAAAGATGATTAGACCCTTTAGATTCTAACTTCCATAATAACCCCTAAAATGCCATAAACCCAGGGAAATGCAATAAAAATAATAAACATTGTCACAGTTAGCCTACCCCTTAACCCCTAAAATGCCATTAATCAAGGGAAAAATTAAATATTATACTGTGAGGGATGAAGCCTACCCATTAACCCTTATTATACAACTAAACCAAGGCAAAAACTAACTTACTACACAATGTAATGTATAGTCTGAACATTAACCACTTCATTGCTGAGCCATTTCAACCCTGTTAAATACGTTTGTATTTAACGTTTTAGGACTTTTATTTCACACTGAATATGGTCAATATTCAATAATCATTGGAAAGGCCAGAATCTGCCCTTTCCAATAACACCTAGAACGTCCATATACGATGCACAGGGGCGGAGATACAGCGGTCTGAAAAGTGTGGGAAGCTGGATACTGATTTTTGGTGGGGGGGCACATGGGGGGCAAGGAATAACCTAGGAGGGGGCAATTGCCCCCCTGTAGAGACGCTTATGGTCTCTATGTATGTGTGTGTGGAATGTGTCTGTATGGATGTGTATTTATTTATTTACAAAGTATTTTACCAGGAAGGATACATTGAGATTTCTCTCGTTTTCAGTATGTCCTGGGATCAAGAACATTGAAATGTTACAGAAATACAAAGTAATAAATGAAAGATATTAAAAACAAAACACAAATATACAGATTAACACAGAAAATAAATATGTAGGAAATATAGTCACTATGTTACATGTTTACAGGTGTATTCAGTTGTGTATTTAGGTTTTGTGCTGCCCTAGGCCTGACTAAACTCGTGCACCCCCTAATTTAAATTTGACACACCCCTTCCTGTCAAGGGCACACCTCTTCCTGGTTAATCCCCACCCTTCCTCTTTAAGCTCCACCTTTTCCTCTTAGAGATCCGCCTTTTCCTCTCTTTATAGTAAAAGTGGATACCAAGTGCCTACTTGTATATTTTGTATACCATTTCAAATGTATCTATTGAGATAAATAAAATTATGAAATGTTTAAATTCAAGCATTTTTACAAAGAACAGCCACGCATGTCAAGTATACTGGATCACAGCCGCTCTAATTGGTTGAACAATAAAATCCACAGAAACGTGCACTGCATACAGTATGAGCATATCACAGAGCTGCACAGCAATAAAACCCACAGAAATGGGCACTGTGTATGAGCATATCAGAGCTGCACAGCAATAAAACCCACAGAAATGGGCACTGTGTATGAGCATATCACAGAACTGCACAGCAATAAAACTCACAGTAATGTGCAGTGTGTATGAGCGTATCCCAGAGCTCCAGGGCAATAAAACTCACAGTAATATGCAATGTGTATCACAGAATCCACAGCAATAAAACTCCCAGCAATGCAATGTTTGGTGTGTGTCAGCGTACCAGAATCCACAGCAATAAAACTCCCAGCAATGCAATGTGCGGTGTGTATGAGTGCATCAGAATCCACTGCAGTAAAACTCCCAGCAAACTGAGTGTATATGAGCACACAGCAATTATGCTGTGGAGCCATCTTGTCAGCAGTGGGGTGCCACTACCAGATGGTACACTGTAGCATTGATTCCCTTCCTGGTGGGTGTTCAGTCCAGAATAGAGTCTGTGTTAACGAAAGGGCGGGCAGCTGCGCGCGTGCGTTTCACGTGGTTCAGCCAGTCATGTGGTACTGAGACTCAGAGAAATGGCAGTGAAATGTCCTGATGTTCGGTGGTTTCAATCAGCAGGTTTATTCAGGCGAACCCCATAGGTTTCAATGTTAAAAATATTCCCGTTTTTATGCAATATCTAATAAATCATTTATTATTTTAATCTGCAGTAAAAAGTCTTTACTTATTGATTTTTTTTTAGTACCTTTTAGTTATTTTTCAGATTGTTTTGGCAAAATTCCCCCCCCTTTTTTTAATAGCAGTTTTTCTTTAACAGAACTTTTTATTATCAATCATAGGATCTTATATGTAAATTCCAGACATTTTCGTTCAGTAGTTCTTTTGAAAACAGCAGGCCACGGGTTTGCGGTGGCAGCATTCAGCGGCCGACTCCATGCACTTTGGGGACCCTGTGGTGAATGGTGAATTCACTGCAGGGTGGGGAAATTTTATTCTCCTAAGAGCAGGGAACTACAGAACACCAAAACATTGGCGTCATTTCGGTGCTCTGTGAGTAACCCATTTAGTGGTGAGGTTTTTTGCTGCCCCCTGGAAAGTGAAATTGAAAGTGTAAATTAGTGAAATCTCAATGTATCCTCCCTGGTAAAATACTTTGCAAAAGAAAAAAAAAAAAAAAAAAAAAATTATTTTTTTTTAGGGGTGGGGCCACCCAGTGCGGGCCGCCGCCCCCTGGAAAGTGCCGCCCTAGACCTGGGCCTAGTCGGCCTAGGCCAGTATACACCAGTGGGTGTATTCTGTATATAGTCACTATGTTACATGTTTACAGGTGTATTCTGTATATAGTCACTGTGTTATTATTATTATTATTATTATTCTTTATTTATAAAGCGCCAGCATATTCCGCAGCGCTGTACAATAAGCACAGTATAGACAGGGTTACAATACATAGAACAACATTTGACAAACAGTACAGGAGGAGATGAGGGCCCTATTCCCTTAGGAACTCACAATCTGGGAGGGTTGGGGTTGGAAACAGGAGGAGAGGACTGCAAGGTGAGAGTGATGTGTTACACAGTGAATGTTTCCAGGTGCATTCTGTATATAGTCACTGTGTTACATGTTTCCAGGTGCATTCTGTATATAGTCACTATGTTACATGTTTACAGGTGCATTCTGTATATAGTCACTGTGTTACATGTTTACAGGTGTATTCTGTATATAGTTACTGTGTTACATGTTTACAGGTGCATTCTGTATATAGTCACTGTGTTACATGTTTACAGGTGTATTCTGTATATAGTCACTGTGTTACATGTTTACAGGTGCATTCTGTATATAGTCACTGTGTTACATGTTTACAGGTGCATTCTGTATATAGTCACTAAGTTACATGTTTACAGGTGCATTCTTTATATAGTCACTGTGTTACATGTTTACAGGTGCATTCTGACATCTGTATATAGTCACTATGTTACATGTTTACAGGTGCATTCTGTATAAAGTCACTGTGTTACATGTTTACAGGTGCATTCTGTATATAGTCACTGTGTTACATGTTTACAGGTGCATTCTGTATATAGTCACTATGTTACATGTTTACAGGTGCATTCTGTATATAGTCGCTGTGATACATGTTTACAGGTGCATTCTGTATATAGTCACTGTGTTACATGTTTACAGGTGCATTCTGTATATAGTCACTGTGTTACATGTTTACAGGTGCATTCTGTATATAGTCACTATGTTACATGTTTACAGGTGCATTCTGTAAATAGTCACTGTGTTACATGTTTACAGGTGCATTCTGTAAATAGTCGCTGTGATACATGTTTACAGATGCATTCTGTATATAGTCACTGTGTTACATGTTTACAGGTGCATTCTGTATATAGTCACTATGTTACATGTTTACAGGTGCATTCTGTATATAGTGACTGTGTTACATGTTTACAGGTGCATTCTGTATGTAGTCACTGTGTTACATGTTTACAGGTACATTCTGTATATAGTCACTGTGTTACATGTTTACAGGTGCATTCTGTATATAGTCACTGTGTTACATGTTTACAGTACATTCTGTATATAGTCACTGTGTTACATGTTTACAGGTGCATTCTGTATATAGTCACTGTGTTCATGTTTACAGGTACATTCTGTATATAGTCACTGTGTTACATGTTTACAGGTGCATTCTGTATATAGTCACTGTGTTACATGTTTACAGGTGCATTCTGTATATAGTCACTATGTTACATGTTTACAGGTGTATTCTGTATATAGTCACTGTGTTACATGTTTACAGGTGCATTCTGTATATAGTCACTGTGTTACATGTTTACAGGTGCATTCTGTATATAGTCACTATGTTACATGTTTACAGGTGTATTCTGTATATAGTCACTGTGTTACATGTTTACAGGTGCATTCTGTATATAGTCACTGTGTTACATGTTTACAGGTGCATTCTGTATATAGTCACTATGTTACATGTTTACAGGTGCATTCTGTATATAGTCACTATGTTACATGTTTACAGGTGCTTTCTGTATATAGTCACTGTGTTACATGTTTACAGGTGCATTCTGTATATAGTCACTGTGTTACATGTTTACAAGTGCATTCTGTAAATAGTCACTGTGTTACATGTTTACAGGTGCATTTTGTAAATAGTCACTGTGTTACATGTTTACAGGTGCATTCTGTATATAGTCACTGTGTTACATGTTTACAGGTGCATTCTGTAAATAGTCACTGTGTTACATGTTTACAGGTGCATTCTGTATATAGTCGCTGTGATACATGTTCACAAGTGCATTCTGTATATAGTCGCTGTGATACATGTTTACACGTGCATTCTGTATATAGTCACTGTGTTACATGTTTACAGTATGTACGTATACATGACGTAATGGAACGTGATGTGTATAGATATATGTGTAAGATCGATGTGTATAAGAAATATGTATGTATAGTATGTGTGCATGATGTCTGTAGGTGTATGTGAGGATTATGTTTGCATGAGTGTATGTATGCTGAGCGACTGTGTATATGGTATATATATATAAAAATATATATATATATATATATATATATTTGGGCATGCATGGTATATGTGTGAAATAACAGACCCAGGATGCATAAAAGTGAGACAGATGTCATTTGCATATCCTACCCAGAGTTCCTTGCTGCATATGGGGAATGTGGAATAGGAGCTCTGGAATGCAGTTCCTTGAATTGCTGTGATGTGTAAATGACTTCTGCAATAATAACTATATATATAGGTATGCATGGTATATCTGTGTGTATAGTATATATATATATATATATATATATATATATAGGTATGCATGGTATATCTGTGTATATAGTATATATATATATATATATATATATATATATTGGTATGCATGGCATATCTGTATGTATATATATATATATATATAACAAAACGAAAATGGCTCCTGAGAGAGCCGAAACGTCGGTCTCACTTTTTAATGCTTTGAAATAAAATTAGTTATTTTACTTTTTTTGGAGTGCAGCCATTTTCGTTTTGTAATACATTTGTCATATTGGCTATTGCACCACCATTTCTACATCCTTGTTTCATTTTTGTCGCTGGAAGGAGTTGTAGGAACACAGGTTTTTATATATATATATACAGTTGTGTTCAAAATTATTCAACCCCCACTGAAATTGAGTGTTTTGGCCAGTTTGACATTGATTTTGATCATTCAGTCATCTTGCTTACAATTAAATCAAAGAGGCACGTGTAGGTCTGACAAATATAACATAACATTTATAATGAAATAACCACAAAAATAACCACATGGGCCCAAACAGTTCTAATTTTGTTTCATCAGTCCACAGAACACTATCCCAAAACTTCTGTGGTTTGTCCACATGACTTTTGGCATACTGCAGTCGACTCTTCTTATTCTTTGGAGACAGCAAGGGGGTGCGCCTGGGAGTTCTGGCATGGAGGCCTTCATTACGCAGTGTGCGCCGTATTGTCTGAGCTGAAACTTCAGTACCCACATCTGACAAATCTTTTCTCAGTTCCTCAGCAGTCACACGGGGACTTTCCTCCACTCTACGCTTCAGGTAGCGCACAGCAGTCGAAGTCAGCATCTTCTTTCTGCCACGACCAGGTAGCGTTTCAACAGTGCCCTTTGCCTTGAATTTGCGAATGATGCTTCCTATGGTCTCTCTTGGTATGTTTAACATCTTTGCAATCTTCTTATAGCCATTGCCCTTCCTGTGAAGAGTAATCACCTCTTCTCTTGTCTTCCTGGACCATTCTCTTGACTTCACCATGTTTGTAACCACACCAGTAAATGTCTAGAAGGAGCTGAGTATCACAATCATTTTAAAGCTGCCTAATTGGTGCTTATTATGCTTTATTGCTGCTCCGTGACATCCACAGGTGTTTTCAATACCTGATTGAAAACACTTGAATGAACCTCTGTTCTTCAGAGTGGTAGTCTTTAAGGGGTTGAATAATTGTGTCAATGAAGAATTCACAAAAGAAACATTTACTACTGTATTACAAAACCAATTGATGTCATTTTAGTTGCATATGGTTCTTTAAAAAGTCCTTGTAGGATTTCATTCTGAATACAATTACAAATGTACACTAAATTCCCTAAAACCCTTTACAGCATTGGGGGTTGAATAATTTTGAACACAACGGTATATATATATATATATATATATATATATATATATATAGGTATGCATGGTATAACTGTGTATTTGGTATATATATATATAGGTATGCATGGTATATCTGTGTATTTGGTATATATATATATAGGTATGCATGGTATATCTGTGTATATGGTATATATATATATTTATATATATAGGTATGCATGGTATATCTGTGTATATGGTATATATATAGGTATGCATGGTATATCTGTGTATTTGGTATATATATATATATAGGTATGCATGGTATATCTGTGTATATGGTATATATATATATATATAGGTATGCATGGTATATCTGTGTATTTGGTATATAT
>CM019063.1:65227405-65332405 GCA_009667805.1 Leptobrachium leishanense
ATAGTCAGATACACCGTTGAAAGGGTTAATCCTCCTCTGTGGGCTGATAGTTCCTCTGGTTAACCCTTTAAGCCCAGGAGGAGCAGGTGTCACCAAACCTGGTCCTCCAGATGTTTTGGAACTATCAGGGTTTTTCAGAGAAAGGTGAAACTCAGGAGAATTGGCAGGAGAAGAGAACAATCTAGACCAAATAGCCGATATGGAAAGTGAGATAAATGGGAGAATTTTTCTGGTTTGGCTATTTTGACCTAGAATTTTCACTTCTCCTAAAGTTCTCCTGAGTTTCACCTCTCTTTGGATAGACCTTACAAGTGTCTGAGCATCATGGGAGATGTAGTTCCAAAACATCTGGAGGGCTGAGTTTGATGTCCTCCTCTTGCAGCTCTCCCCAGGCCACTGCCAGCTGGTGGGGGAAGTTAACCCTTTGTGGGGCAGACTATTAGCCCTTCCAGGCTATGGAATGGGTTAACCAACCTTCCTTGCCACGGCTTTGGCCCATTGCACACTTCAGGTGAAGTACTGGGGGGGGGGGGGGGTATGCAAGGGGTTAATACAACCCTAAGCCCCTCCCAGAGAAAGGGTTATTAAAGCCCCGCCCTGATTGGGGCTTTAGGTTACAAAGGCCACTCGGCCGTGTTAGAGCCGGGCTGTGTGTTCGACTGTCCCGACCTTTTTATGCACCAGAGAGCCGGAAAGGGGCCAGCCAATCAGCGCCCGGGGGCTTATGTGGCCGCGAGAGGGTTAACCGAGCCCGCTCTGCCACTGCACCCGTAGCAATGTGCGCTGCGCATTCGGGCACGCCCACAGCGCTCGGCGATTGGGCGGCCGTCCGAAGCTGCCGCCGGGACCCAGAAGCCGAGCGCCGCGCCGTGATTGGCGGACTTGGGCACGTCGGCCGTGGGGGCGCCTGGCGCCGCCTCCTCCTCCTCCTGCTGGAAGGTTAGGCTGCCCCGTTCAGCACAGCCCATTCTTGGACAGCTCCCGGCGCGCGAGGAGACAGAGCGGCTGGGACATGGCGAGCTGGAGGAGGAGGAGGAGCGGCGGCAGCAGCAGCGGCGGCCCCGTCTGAGAGAGGAGCACCCCCACCCACCCCCCCCGGCCCCTGACCCCCACTCAGCACTCACACACACTCACCCTCTGAGGCCTTAAAGACCCCCCCACCCCTCCATGGACTGAATGAAGGCTGCCTACACCGCCTTTAGATGCCTGACCAAAGAGCTGGAGGCGTGCGCCATGAACCAGGAGATGACCATGGACACCATTGGCAGCCTGCATGGTGGGACCAGCGGCCATGAGCAGGAGGTGATGAGCAGCCACAGCCCCCACCACCGGAGGATCCACCACCACCACCACCACCAGGACCTGTCCCCGCCATCCTCCAGGTCAGCCATGGTCTCCAGCATGGCTTCCATCCTGGACGGGGCCGGGGACTACCGTCCGGAGCTGTCCATCCCTCTCCACCACGCCATGAGCATGCCCTGTGACTCCTCACCGCCGGGCATGAGCATGAGCAGCACCTACACTACCCTGACGCCACTCCAACCCTTGCCCCCCATCTCCACCGTCTCCGATAAGTTCCACCATGCCCACCACCCTCACCACCACCATCACCACCACCACCACCAGCGGCTCTCCGGCAACGTCAGCGGGAGCTTCACCCTCATGAGGGACGAGAGGGGCATCCCGGCCATGAACAACCTCTACAGCCCCTACAAGGACATGACGGGCATGGGACAAAGCCTGTCGCCGCTGGGCAACGGCCTGGGCTCCATCCACAACGTCCAGCAGAGTCTACACAACTACGGACCTCCCGGGCACGACAAGATGCTCAGTCCCAGTTTTGACGCCCACACTGCCATGCTGGCGAGAGGGGAGCAGCACCTCTCCAGAGGTTTGGGGACCCCTCCGGCCGCCATGATGTCCCACCTCAATGGGATGCATCACCCCGGTCACCCCGGCCACGCTCAGTCCCATGGGCCCTTGTTGTCCTCCTCCAGCCGCGAAAGGCCACCCTCCTCCTCCTCGGGATCTCAGATGAACAGCTCCGGCCAACTGGAAGAGATCAACACCAAAGAAGTTGCTCAGAGGATCACAGCGGAGCTCAAGCGATACAGTATCCCCCAGGCCATCTTTGCCCAGAGGGTACTGTGTCGGTCGCAGGGGACCCTTTCAGACCTGCTAAGGAACCCCAAACCTTGGAGTAAACTGAAATCTGGGAGGGAGACCTTCAGGAGGATGTGGAAATGGTTGCAGGAGCCTGAGTTCCAGAGGATGTCCGCACTCAGGCTTGCAGGTGAGTAAATGGGTTGGATTGGCATGTCCTCCAGGAAACCCTACTCAAGCGCCTGCATCCCATCTCTGGCAGGTGGTTGTAGGCTACCTGGGCCCTCAGTTTGTCTTTAAATAAAAAGAATGTTTTTGGCCGGATGGATCCACTTGCGTAGTCCATCGGTCTACTTCTTGGTTTTCTGGATCCATCAGGTTTGTTTACTTTTCCATGACACCAATTTTTTGGCGGCTCTACCTATGCTGTCTTCATTTCTCTCGCCATCATTCTTGATTCGGCCATTCCTCTGTTGCCATCACAATAATTCTTCATGTGGACAATCCACCAATTTTGCCATCTCCATCACTCTATTTTATGGTGGTTTGGTGGATCCACCAGTGTGGTCTTCATTTCCACAACTATGTTTGCTGGTTTTGTGTACCCACCAGTGTTGTGTATGTGTCCATCATGATAATTCTTGGTTCCGTGGATCCACCAGTGCTCTGTAAATGTCCATCCCACTGTTTCTTGGTCTGACGGATCCTCCAGTGATTCGGATGTCTATCGGCGGCGCATTCCTTGTTGGGCAACTAAGCACCACTTGTTTTCTGTTGTCAAAAAAAAATCCACTAGATCTATTTAAAAAAAATTTTTTTGCCTTTATCTCTGGTAATATCTGGTCGACGTAGTCACCTCGATACCCGATCTGTTTAATTTGAAGCATTCTGAAGCAATGTCAGATGTCCCCCAAAACTCAAGTGTGGTCGCAATCATTAGATGTGAAGACAACACTAGACTTCTGCAATCTTCGGCATCATCCTGGTGCAGGGAATTGCCATGTGGTGGGTTTCCCTGGTCATGAATTAATTTATGGTGGTTGTGTGGCGTTGGGATTACAAAATCGGTTCTCAGGCACATGAAAATCAAAGAGGCAGCAATCGATTGTAGGATTGGGTATGTGCTCTATACAGTCTTCCCTTTCCCATTGTAGGTTTCCTAGACCCCCCTCTAGTGGCCGTGAGGTGTATTGTTGCTGTCTATTGTTCTGGTTGTGGAATGGTCCTCATCCCTCGACCGTTCTGGGCTAAAATATCGCAGGGCAGGGGGATTTTTTTCTTGTTATAATGTATATTTTTGGGTAAGGGATTATATATGTATCGGATTTGTTTTTTTTACCAATTCTAAATTAAAACCTTGCTTGAAATTTAAACGCATGCTCACCTGCCAAATAATTTTCATAATTCGCTTTTTATTTTCATATTTTTCTAATTAGTAGCCAGACTTGTCGCGTATCTGCTGACTGCGTGGAGTTTTTATAATACAATTTGTGGTTTACACGCATTGTCCAAGTGAAAAAAGCAACCGCTCGCCGTGGAGAGATTGTGATCGCCTCCAACAGACAATGTGAAGCACCCTTCTCAAAATGACATTTAGCCATGCCTGCCAAATAACCCTGAGAAACCAATACATACCAAACATCAGATCTTTTTTTTTTTTTTTCCACCTAGCCCAGTTGAAAATAACCGCTGTTTCCCTGCGATAAAATAATCGTTATTGGCTATTGATTGATTTAACCCTTTGCTATCTGGTGTTCGACACACTCCTCATGCGTGGAAGAAGTCAAACACCAGCTTTTCTTTTAAAAAGTCAGATTTTTTTAACCCGCGTATTTGCATATATATTCAATATTTACACAGAGTCTTCGTTATTTATTTTTTTGTACGACATTTTAAATTTCAATATTATTATTATTTTTTTGTACAACATTTTTAATTTCAATATTATTATTTTTTTAAATGCTGATTTATTAAACGATGCGCCTTTTTAACTCAATCTCGGGAAAACACGTATTCTCCCCCTGGCGTCACGTAATATATTGTTAGATTATATTTTATTTTTTTAAATATAAATAAAATAAATCCTTTCATGTCTTTTAATATTAATTAATTTAGATTTTTGTACTTAATTTTGTGGTCTGTAATGTGGATCCTTTTGGACTAAAGGGAGGGGGGGGGGCGCGACCAGAACCATATTCCGGTCACGTAAATAGTGAGAGGGACGTTTAGGACGCGTCGGCGCTCGTGCTTCTGATTTTAATCACTCGGAACACGTTAACATCGATACAATATTTAAAACCGCAATAATGTCGCCAGTTTTACCGGGAACCAATTAAACAATTAAAGAGTCGCCGAATGGGACGGGCATGATATCTGCATGACGCGTGCAGGGCAAGCGAGCTTCTTATGCCTGGATTGTATTAACCCTTTGCTTGCAGGTAAAGTCACCATGTCTAGGTTCCTTGGTTTTAAGTGGTGCAGGCGCCGCGCGTTCGCGGTGTTGTGTAAATGGCATTTTGCGTAACAGGGAACGCTGGCAGACGTGCGGGAAGAGAGCGCCGCGCGCTGGGCTTAGCTACGGGGAATTCAAGGAGAGAGAAGAAGCCATTCCTATGAATTATTGATAGAAATCTCAGATCTGGAGAGACCGGTGTCACCGAGGTTTGAGTTAAACAGGCGCTATCCTGCCACGTCGGGGGGGGGGGTGTCCTGCAGATCAGAAGGGTTTCTGTAACGTCTCCCTACACCCCCCACCCCCTCCTGAAGCTGAGAGACCCTCTCAAGGTAAATCTCTTTTGTTCCGTACCCTTTGCAGAGCGGATCCCTTCCGGGAAGAAAATCCCCGGCTCTCCATGATTTATACATGATGTGTGAAAAAAACAAACCATACAAAGTCAATTAGCTAATGAGAATCAATAATATTAAGAGGTATAATGCTATATCTGGATACAGTAACATGGAATGAAAATATATTTACAGTTAAACAAAATATATTTGTCAAGTGACAAAAAAACATCAGCTGATACAGAGAGAAGCAGCAAACTATGAGCGGCTGAAATAATGCCACGAAATGCACCAACAAACAGAAATACTTATGCATCATCTTCCTATTTATGTATTGTTTGTCTATTTATCTGTCTATATCTATTCCTCTATCTCTGTATCTATCTCTGTATCTATCTCTGTATCTATCTCTGTATCTATCTCTGTATCTATCTCTGTATCTATCTCTGTATCTATCTCTATATCTCTATCTCTGTATCTCTATCTCTGTATCTCTATCTATCTCTGTATCTCTATCTATCTCTGTATCTCTATCTATCTCTGTATCTCTATCTATCTCTGTATCTCTATCTATCTCTGTATCTATCTATCTATCTCTATCTCTGTATCTATGTATCTATCTATCTATCTCTATCTCTGTATCTGTATCTATCTATCTCTGTATCTGTATCTATCTATCTCTGTATCTCTATCTATCTATCTCTGTATCTCTATCTATCTATCTCTGTATCTCTATCTATCTATCTCTGTATCTCTATCTATCTCTCTTTCTATATATATGTATATTCTTCTATCTCTCTCTATATCTATTCCTCTATTTATCATTCTATCTTTTTAATGATCTATGTCTATATCTATTCTTCTCTATCTCTACCATCCACCTCTCTAACTTTTTAGTCATCTGTCTATATCTATCTACAGTATCTCTCTTTATACATATATATATTCTTCTATCTATCTCTCTCTTTCTATATATATATATATATATATATATATATATATATTATATATATATATATATATATATATATATATACACTTCTATCTCTCTATATCTATTCCTCTATCTGTGTATATCTATCTATCTATAGCTATTCTTCTATATCTATCTATTTTTTTAGTCATCTGTCTCTATCTATCTACCTCTCTTTCTATATAGCAATCTTGATCTCTGCACACCCAATGACGATTGAATCATGCTCCGGTGCAGGAACTTGGTATAAACTCCTCTGTCTATATCTATCTATCTACAGTATCTCTCTTTCTATATATATATATATATATGTATATTCTTCTATCTCTCTATATCTATTCCTCTATTTATCATTCTATATTTTTAATGATCTATCTATCTCTATTTCTATATATATATATATATATATATATATATTCTTCTATTTTTCTATCTCTGAATATCTATTCTTCTATCTCTCTATTCGTCTGTCTGTCTATCCTTCTATATATCTAGTTATCTATCTGTATGGACGGAGAGAGACCTCCGTTGTATTTAGTATTTTGTTTGTATATTTTGACGAGCCGCGAGATTGATTTTTCTTGGATGACATTGTTGAATATGTATTTTGTATCGAGTGATCCCTGTCGTATCATTACACTGCACCTTGTTTTGCTTTTTTCCCCTCCTTTTGATCCTCCCTATAATTATCCAAACAAGGCATTTCTCCTTTTCTTCTGATTATTCTAAGAACCTCTTGTCCCGGATCAATGCATTCATCCCAGCCTACACACTCTGCATAAATTTATTGACCCAAAGGGAACCCCCCCTTTCCAACAGCCCTTGTAAGGACCCCCCACCACCACCCCGCACTCCTGAAAGCCTGATTGCATCAGTAAGTTGGGGGCGAGAGTGAGTGTCATTGACCTCAACACACCTTGTTTGTTCCATGGTCACCGGACGCTTCCTGCAATCTTCCAGCAATGATTCAGTTACTACAGGTTTCATTTCAACGATGCATACCGGCACGCGCCCGACAGGACAACGCTATTTTATTGGCTATTGATTTTTATATTTAAAATACATTGCGCCCGGCTGGAAGCCCCTTCAATCTAATGCGAAAAAAAACACCTGTTATTTACATTTCATTACCATACATAAAGGGTTAACAGCTGTGCCGCTGATGAATTGCACCTCGGAGGTCGAAATGCTAAAAAAGGATTGGAAAATAATTTAAAATTCAGTTGTTTCGCACTAAAGATGGCGATTTTTCAGTAATTCGCAGCAGAGCAAGCACTTCCGCTATATTTTTATTTTTGGTAAACTGAATAAAGATCCAATTTTTTAAGTGAATAAAAAAAAAAAATATATGAGACTACACGTAGAAGATAAACTGTATCCTTACAACACATGTTCCTCCCCATGGGAAGGTTCTACACGGATAATCAAGGAACCCACGACTTGACGTTCCCATTGACAGCCCTTACGATCACTAACCTAGTCTGTAGTATGTGTCAGTGCGTATGGGGCCTCTGGAAGGATAGGCCAGAGTACGGCACGGAGGTAAACCTTGTGTGTCATGGGAGGACTCGCCATAAAACCATAATCTACCAGATAAAATACCCACAACCTGCTTCTATTATTACTTCTTTAAAATTAGATTTTCTTACAAAAAAAGTTGACGTTGCCATTCTACTTCCCTCCTACAAGGCCACCATTATCTTTGATTATTATCTATTATAATTTTTATTATGCCGGTATTTACGACAGTGTGAACGTTGAGGTGCCATAAATACCCCCAAAAAATATATAACCACCACAATAGAAGGCATTCTGGCCACCTTGGAATCCATGATGCTTCACATTATGTTATATTTTCAATATTTTATTCGTCCGACACCAAGCTGGTTTATCCCATGACATATCTGTACGTTTTATGCTGTTTGCCGTCGGGAGGCCGGCTGTTTGTTTGGTTAGTGTGTTTGTCTTTGGAATGAGCTGCTCTTCTCTGATATACTTTAACCCGGAGTACGTTGACACGGCATGTTCGGTGATCCCCCGAGTGAATGTCTTGAGTTCAGTGGGTGTCCCCGTCCACCTATAGCCTCCCAATATGGTACGTCACTTCAGAATTTCACACGTTTTTTTGCACCGCGCCGATCGATCCTCGACAGTGTTGAGAAGATTAAGAGAACACTAATTCTACACGTGATATTACAATGGTGCAGATCCCGGCTCGCTTTTTTTCTTCTTTCGATTGATCTGGAAAAGCGATCTGCCTGGTTTCCAGTAAAGCAAGACGTATTCCCATCATGTATTCCTCCTTCCCTCCCCCCCATCCCATCCGTGCGTCTCTCCTCCCGTCCCGGGACTTCTTCAGGTCTCAGGGCTCAATCCGTTGAATAAGCAGATTGGGAGAGATAATTGCTCCAACGTGGCACTTCCTCTTTGCTCCACAATCCATGTCGCTTCTCGCACACAAGAGATACGTCGATCTCAGACAACAAAGACACCGGGCCACCCCTTTGCTCTTTGTGACCTTAGCGTTAGAAGACGACAGTGTTCCTACACTAAAGCAGCTACTGGTCAAAGTCCCCTTTGCTTCCCAGAGTTTACTTCGTTCCACAGCAATACGCACACGTGCTACAACAAGCGTTATAAAGACTCGCCAGCGCCCGCCAGTCCGATGGAGCAGATATATGAGCTGGAAGCACAACATTTACATAGATCTAGAGATCTCGTTATGTTTGCAACCATTGGAAATATCTAGATGTGTGATAGTCGAGCCATAATGTCCAACAGAATATCTTTAAGTGTTATAACAATGTTTTGCGTGTCCTTCTAGAATATCTGTACGTGTTCTGACCATTTTAATAATGTGTCCTACAGAAATGTCTATAAAGACTCCAACCAGGCTAATAATGTGTCTTACAGAAATATCTATAAACACTCTAACCAGGCTAATAATGTGTCTTACAGAAATATCTATAAACACTCTAACCAGGCTAATAATGTGTCTTACAGAAATATCTATAAACACTCTAACCAGGCTAATAATGTGTCTTACAGAAATATCTATAAACACTCTAACCAGGCTAATAATGTGTCTTACAGAAATATCTATAAACACTCTAACCAGGCTAATAATGTGACCTACAGAAATATCTATAAACACTCTAACCAGGCCGTTTCTGTCCTACAGAAATATCTATAAACACTCTAACCAGGCTAATAATGTGTCCTACAGAAATATCTATAAACACTCCAACCAGGCTAATAATGTGTCTTACAGAAATATCTATAAACACTCTAACCAGGCTAATAATGTGTCTTACAGAAATATCTATAAACACTCCAACCAGGCTAATAATGCGTCCTACAGAAATATCTATAAACACTCTAACCAGGCTAATGTGTCTTACAGAAATATCTATAAACTCTCTAACCAGGCTAATAATGTGTCCTACAGAAATATCTATAAACACTCTAACCAGGCTAATAATGTGACCTACAGAAATATCTATAAACACTCTAACCAGGCTAATAATGTGTCCTACAGAAATATCTATAAACTCTCTAACCAGGCTAATAATGTGTCTTACAGAAATATCTATAAACACTCTAACCAGGCTAATAATGAGTCCTACAGAAATATCTATAAACACTCTAACCAGGCTAATAATGTGACCTACAGAAATATCTATAAACACTCTAACCAGGCTAATAATGTGTCCTACATAAATATCTATAAACACTCTAACCAGGCTAATAATGTGACCTACCGAAATATCTATAAACACTCTAACCAGGCTAATAATGTGTCCTACAGAAATATCTATAAACACTCTAACCAGGCTAATAATGTGACCTACAGAAATATCTATAAACACTCTAACCAGGCTAATAATGTGTCCTATAGAAATATCTATAAACACTCTAACCAGGCTAATAATGTGTCTTACAGAAATATCTATAAACACTCTAACCAGGCTAATAATGTGACCTACAGAAATATCTATAAACACTCTAACCAGGCTAATAATGTGTCCTACAGAAATATCTATAAACACTCTAACCAGGCTAATAATGTGTCTTACAGAAATATCTATAAACACTCTAACCAGGCTAGTAATGTGTCTTACAGAAATATCTATAAACACTCTAACCAGGCTAATAATGTGTCTTACAGAAATATCTATAAACACTCTAACCAGGCTAACAATGTGTCCTACAGAAATATCTATACACACTCTAACCAGGCTAACAATGTGTCCTACAGAAATATCTATAAACACTCTAACCAGGCTAATAATGTGTCCTACAGAAATATCTATAAACACTCTAACCAGGCTAATAATGTGACCTACAGAAATATCTATAAACACTCTAACCAGGCTAATAATGTGTCCTACAGAAATATCTATAAACACTCTAACCAGGCTAATAATGTGTCTTACAGAAATATCTATAAACACTCTAACCAGGCTAATAATGTGACCTACAGAAATATCTATAAACACTCTAACCAGGCTAATAATGTGACCTACAGAAATATCTATAAACACTCTAACCAGGCTAATAATGTGACCTACAGAAATATCTATAAACACTCTAACCAGGCTAATAATGTGACCTACAGAAATATCTATAAACACTCTAACCAGGCTAATAATGAGTCCTACAGAAATATCTATAAACACTCTAACCAGGCTAATAATGTGACCTACAGAAATATCTATAAACACTCTAACCAGGCTAATAATGTGACCTACAGAAATATCTATAAACACTCTAACCAGGCTAATAATGAGTCCTACAG
Organism: Leptobrachium leishanense; assembly: GCA_009667805.1. NCBI lineage: Eukaryota > Metazoa > Chordata > Amphibia > Anura > Megophryidae > Leptobrachium > Leptobrachium leishanense. The sequence continues at coordinate 65,238,064 of CM019063.1, forward strand.
AAATATCTATAAACACTCTAACCAGGCTAATAATGTGTCCTACAGAAATATCTATAAACACTCTAACCAGGCTAATAATGTGTCCTACAGAAATATCTATAAACACTCTAACCAGGCTAATAATGTGTCTTACAGAAATATCTATAAACACTCTAACCAGGCTAATAATGAGTCCTACAGAAATATCTATAAACACTCTAACCAGGCTAATAATGTGTCCTACAGAAATATCTATAAACACTCTAACCAGGCTAATAATGTGTCCTACAGAAATATCTATAAACACTCTAACCAGGCTAATAATGTGTCTTACAGAAATATCTATAAACACTCTAACCAGGCTAATAATGTGTCTTACAGAAATATCTATAAACACTCTAACCAGGCTAACAATGTGTCCTACAGAAATATCTATACACACTCTAACCAGGCTAACAATGTGTCCTACAGAAATATCTATAACACTCTAACCAGGCTAACAATGTGTCCTACAGAAATATCTATAAACACTCTAACCAGGCTAATAATGTGTCCTACAGAAATATCTATAAACACTCTAACCAGGCTAATAATGTGACCTACAGAAATATCTATAAACACTCTAACCAGGCTAATAATGTGTCCTACAGAAATATCTATAAACACTCTAACCAGGCTAATAATGTGTCTTACAGAAATATCTATAAACACTCTAACCAGGCTAATAATGTGACCTACCGAAATATCTATAAACACTCCAACCAGGCTAATAATGTGTCTTACAGAAATATCTATAAACTCTCTAACCAGGCTAATAATGTGTCCTACAGAAATATCTATAAACACTCTAACCAGGCTAATAATGTGTCTTACAGAAATATCTATAAACACTCTAACCAGGCTAATAATGTGACCTACAGAAATATCTATAAACACTCTAACCAGGCTAATAATGTGACCTACAGAAATATCTATAAACACTCTAACCAGGCTAATAATGTGACCTACAGAAATATCTATAAACACTCTAACCAGGCTAATAATGTGACTACAGAAATATCTATAAACACTCTAACCAGGCTAATAATGTGTCCTACAGAAATATCTATAAACACTCTAACCAGGCTAATAATGTGACCTACAGAAATATCTATAAACACTCTAACCAGGCTAATAATGTGTCTTACAGAAATATCTATAAACACTCTAACCAGGCTAATAATGAGTCCTACAGAAATATCTATAAACACTCTAACCAGGCTAATAATGTGTCTACAGAAATATCTATAAACACTCTAACCAGGCTAATAATGTGTCCTACAGAAATATCTATAAACACTCTAACCAGGCTAATAATGTGTCTTACAGAAATATCTATAAACACTCTAACCAGGCTAATAATGAGACCTATATAAATATCTATAAACACTCTAACCAGGCTAATAATGTGTCTTACAGAAATATCTATAAACACTCTAACCAGGCTAATAATGTGTCCTACAGAAATATCTATAAACACTCTAACCAGGCTTATAATGTGTCCTACAGAAATATCTATAAACACTCTAACCAGGCTTATAATGTGTCCTACAGAAATATCTATAAACACTCTAACCAGGCTAATAATGTGTCCTACAGAAATATCTATAAACACTCTAACCAGGCTAATAATGTGTCCTACAGAAATATCTATAAACACTCTAACCAGGCTAATAATGTGACCTACAGAAATATCTATAAACACTCTAACCAGGCTAATAATGTGACCTACAGAAATATCTATAAACACTCTAACCAGGCTAATAATGTGACCTACAGAAATATCTATAAACACTCTAACCAGGCTAATAATGTGACCTACAGAAATATCTATAAACACTCTAACCAGGCTAATAATGTGACCTACCGAAATATCTATAAACACTCTAACCAGGCTAATAATGTGTCCTACAGAAATATCTATAAACACTCTAACCAGGCTAATAATGTGACCTACAGAAATATCTATAAACACTCTAACCAGGCTAATAATGTGTCCTACAGAAATATCTATAAACACTCTAACCAGGCTAATAATGTGTCCTACAGAAATATCTATAAACACTCTAACCAGGCTAATAATGTGTCCTACAGAAATATCTATAAACACTCTAACCAGGCTAATAATGTGTCTTACAGAAATATCTATAAACACTCTAACCAGGCTAATAATGTGTCCTATAGAAATATCTATAAACACTCTAACCAGGCTAATAATGTGACCTACAGAAATATCTATAAACACTCTAACCAGGCTAATAATGTGTCTTACAGAAATATCTATAAACACTCTAACCAGGCTAATAATGAGTCCTACAGAAATATCTATAAACACTCTAACCAGGCTAATAATGTGTCCTACAGAAATATCTATAAACACTCTAACCAGGCTAATAATGTGTCCTATAGAAATATCTATAAACACTCTAACCAGGCCTACCATAACCAACTCTAAATGTTCTTATTTCATAATATTCCAGCTGGAATAACCTGTTTAAGTGTCAGGAGCCGTCCCTAAGTTTTATTTTTTTTTATTGAAAATCTTTAACTTTTCCCTTTTAAATTGTTCAACGGGACCAGGTTTTAGAAACTTCTTGCTCTGACCAAGCTTTCTATATAATTCCATGGGATTTCATCATTTTCTTGGTAATGTTGATGATAAATCTTGGTATTGAGCAGCGCAGGAATACATATCTCTGGTTCCATCGAGCTCCGTCTTAGGCCCCCAATACTGGCGATAAATCAGGTCTCTGGGCCTTTATGACGCCGCCTGGATGTGCGTATCATGTGAAAACACATGAGATACATGAAATAATGTTCTAACAGGGACCGGCGCTGTATGTCGCGTTACGTGCTTTGTTTCTTTGCTGGTTGGACATAATAAACATAGTAATGTATGTAGGAGAAATCCGAGTGTTGTTTGAGAAGGCCCCCCCACCCCTCCGCATAATATCACTGTGGTTCATGGTGTATTTTTGGGAGTGGATGGTGGCCGGAGAGGACACTTCCGTGGCTTCATGTTTCCATCCTGGTCGGTTTGTGATTGGGTTTCAGAGCTTGACGCGCAGACCTCGGATCTCTCTCGTGTGCCGCGGCCGAGGAGAGGTGGTGGTTGGATGCAGTGTGATAAGATTTCCGTTTCACCCCGCCTCGCCGTTTGCTAATGGGCTGTGCGGTACAGCTGATTAACCCTTCTTTTACCAGTCAGGAAAGCAGAACACTCATCAGGGCATCAGACCATTGCGTTGTTATGTAGAGTGGCCGATGGTGGCAGCTCGTCTTTTAGAGTACAAAGTAATGGTGTTATGGTATTGCTGTCCTGGTGTGTTGGTAAGCCGGCATGGTCCTGTGACCTGGGCCTATAGCTCACGGCCAACCAGAAGAATCCTGATTTACATTGAGGAGTCAACAAGAAATGTCATTTTCTCCTTTCTTTAATGGAAAATTCTTATTTGTCGGTTCTCCTCCTCGTTACGCAGCAGTCACAGATATAGAAAACCTTGAATGTGATGGACACAAGTCTTTTTTAATAATATCTATATTACGATGTAACCGTATAACTGGAAACAATGTGTGATGTAATAGATTGCCTTTCAGTTCTGCTACTGATTGACTATAGAACGAGATGGATGAGCAACAACTAAATAGCAAAATGGGTTTTTATATACTGTATATATGTATGCGTGTGTACATATATCTATGTGTATGTATGTATATGTATATGGTTTTATATATTTGTGTGTGTGTATATATATATGTGTATATGTGTTTCTATATACATCTACTGTATTTGTGTATGCATGCTTGTGTATATATATATACTGTATTTGTGTATGCATGTGTGTATTTGTGTATGCATGCTTGTATATATATATACTGTATTTGTGTATGCATGTGTGTATTTGTGTATGCATGCGTATATATATATATATATATATATACTGTATGTGTGTCTTTATATATGTGTATTTATAGATGTTATGTGTGTCTTTATATTTACTATATGTGTGTGTGTATATACTGTACATTTGTGTGTATGTATATTTATGTGTGTGTATATATATATATGTGTATATGTGTTTCTATATACATCTACTGTATTTGTGTATGCATGCTTGTGTATATATATATACTGTATTTGTGTATGCATGTGTGTATCTACTGTATTTGTGTATGCATGCGTATATATATATATATATATATACTGTATGTGTGTCTTTATATATGTGTGTTTATAGATGTTATATGTGTGTGTTTATATTTACTATATGTGTGTGTGTATATACTGTACATTTGTGTGTATGTATATTTATGTGTGTGTATATAGATGTATATATGTGAGTGTTTATTTTGTATGGGTATATATGTGTGTATGTGTATATATATGTGTGTGTTTCTTTATACATATGCCGGATGTGTGTGTGTGTGTGTATATATATATATATATATATATATATACTGTATGTGTGTCTATATATATATATATATATATATGTTTATATTATATGCGCGGGTTTGTGTATATATATATATATATATATTTATGTATGTATGTGCTTATTATATGTGTTGTTATGTGTGTATATATATATATATATATGTAAATATAAGAAAAGCTAGTGGTGGGAGGCACTCCGGGACTTAGTAAAATATCAAAGTTTATTAATTATTACATAAAAAAAAAAGATGTTCCGGCCCAAAATGGGCCTTTTTCAAGGTGTAAATAACGTTAAAATACTGACAGTACATAGATGTATATGTATGTGTTTATAATATGTGTAGTTATATATATATATATGTGTTTATTATTGCAGAAGCCAATTGCACATCACAGCAATTCAAAGAATTGCATCCCAGAGATCCTGTGCCACATTCCCCATATGCAGCACGGAATTCTGGGTAGGATATGCAAATGACACTCAATTTTTGTCCTCCACCACAACCCTTGTAAGTATATATATATATATATATATATATTTGTGTGTATATATAACCATGGATCCAGCACACCTCAAGACAATCAAAATTCTAATTTAGTGCACAGATATATATATATATATATACAGTGAGAAAGTCTGCACAGTACCTAAACAGAGTATTAAAGGAGGTGCTTCTAAGACAAATAATTAAGACATACAGAGGAAAGAGCACTTCTGCACAGTGCTTTTTTTTCAGTATTTATATATATATATATATAGTTGTTATGAATGAATGGACCCCATTAGAGGATCATATGGAGCAGCGCAACTCCTACAGATACAAAGTCCCAGAATGTCTGGATTAACAGGTTATGAGCCGGTTTCTTCTTTTCATCCATGGAAATCATTTGTATGTTCTATCCTTTTTCCCTTAATCTTCTCCTTTAAAGCATTGATCCCCCTGTGTATCCGCACTGGTATTGTATCAGTGTGTATTATACACGTTAGTGACACTTTCTTACTATTTATTCTTTCTCGTTTTGTGTTCGGTCCATAAACCTAAACATTGTGACATGTTCACACTCACACTGCAAAGAAATGTCAGAGACGGGTCACGCGGGAGGCCTTTATCAATAGTTCTGTTTTTTTTATTACTTATTTTAAACATTTAGATGAAATAACCACAAACGTGGTGAAAATCAAAAGCCATGCACACACACACCTGTGCTATTATTTTACCTGCATTTTTTTATTTGCACCGACACTGGGCTCTATTCCACTCCTCGGTTTTGCACGCACGCAAATGCGCATTTGCGCGAGGCCAAAACCATTTGCGCAGAACGTCGTATTTTGATGTCCGTGCAAACGATGCGCGTAATCGTCTACCGCGATTGACCGAGCGCAAGTCCGTGCGTGCATCCTATACTTAACATTGACAGCGCAAATGCGCTCGTGCGCTGGTATGCGGATGGTATTACAATCTTTGCGCAACGAAAGTTTGCGCGCATTTTCGTAACGTCTTTGAAAAGCAGGCGGTAACTGTAAATTTGATCGTCCTGGCCGAAACGAAATACACCAGCACGAAAAAAAACAATACAGCACAGTACAGTTACACATTCTACACATACCCAAACAATAAAATTTATAAATTGTGTCATTGTTAATTTTTTCCTTTTTTTTTGGCTGGTGGTTGTTAATTTTTTTTTTTCTCCTTTTTTTTTTTTTTCTAGTTTGTAAATATTTTATTGGAAATGGGTGATTGATGTTGGCTGATTCCCGTGACAAAACAGTCTGCCCACCGATTCCTGCACGCAACGTTCATTTGCAAACAGCTTTGCGCGTCGGATTTGCGCACGAAAAATCTTGAAGGAACAAAAAATGCGCTCGGATCGGAATACCACGTTAATTTGCGCGCGATAACGTTTTTTTGCGTGCGCAAAAAAAAATGCATTTGCGCGAAGATTGTAATAGGGGCCACTGTGTGAATATATATATATATATATATGTATGTGTGTGTAAATATAATAGGGTTACACTAAAGAACAATATCAAAATAAATAATATTGTTTGATCGTATACATATAAGTATGTTTTCTGTAATATTTATACTCAGTGCTTTAATATATCGTGTGTATATACAGTATATATATATATATGTTCATCGTCTCTTACCTATTTATTGAGGTCATAGAGACAGACGGGGCTTTGTGTAGGTTCTATAGACCGTAAGATAATTTAATCATTGCTGGACTTTGACTTTTGCTAATCAAATACAGATATTTTTTTTTTTTTTTTTCTTGCGCGGGGTGGGTGGGTGGGGGGTGTATAGAAAAATAAATAATTCCAACGAGCCTTTGTGTTTTCTTTGCAAGCCGTTGCATAACCGGACGAATGTGCTAAGAAAGGAAAGGAAGGGTTAAATTACACGATCAATATGTCGGCCTTTTTTTTTTTTTTTTTTCCATGCGATTCTCAGACACGTCCCTTTCCACCCGTTACTGTCCTCAGCCTTAGAAAATGATTGCAAGCTCTTTGGGGCAGTCGGGGGTCCCTGTGGCAACAGGAAGGCCAAACGACGTGCCAAGGTAACGCAAGAGGACGAATTGCGTGGGAAGTGGGAGGGCTCGGCCTGTTACAGACGGCCGTAAACACATATTCATTGATTTACATTTACCAGTGAGGAAAGTTAACGCCGTGAATAGAAAAGCGTTAACGTTTTATGCCGGGCGAGGGAAACCTTCCCTATTGATCTTATTGATGTTTTCTATCCCTTTTGCGAAACCGCACGGTTAAAGACCCCACGCGCTCAATAGATTTACCTCTCACGCTAAAGACACTCACTTTAACTGCCGTAAGGTTACCAGAGCTCTGATCAAAAGCGCGGGGGCGGCGGGGTCAGTGCACCACTGGATTTTATGGTGGGCCCCTACGCTCCAAGCAATTATTATTCTTTTTTTATTTATTTTTTTTGAAGAAAAAAAAATATTTCTAATATTTTACATTTTCAATATGAAAAAAAATGCATCACACAAAAATATATATTTATAATATTTTAAATTTAAATGTTCAATATGAAAAACAATGCATCACACAAAAATATATATTTATAATATTTTTAATTTAAGATTCCAGTTTGAAAAAAATTAATTAATGCATCACACAAAAAGATATACATTTATAATATTTTAAATTTAAGATTTCAATACGAAAAAGTAATGCATCGCACAAAAATATATATTTATAATATTTTAAATTTAAATGTTCAATATGAAAAAAAAATGCATCACACAAAAAATATATATTTATAATATTTTTAATTTAAGATTCCAGTTTGAAAAAAATTAATGCATCACACAAAAAGATATACATTTATAATATTTTAAATTTAAGATTTCAGTATGAAAAAAGTAATGCATCAAACAAAAAATATATATTTATAATATTTTAAATTTAAGATTTCAATATGGAAAAAAATTAAATAATGCACCACACAAAAATATATATTTATAACATTTAAAATTTAACTTTTCCGTATGAAAAAATTGAAATAAAATAATGCACCACACAGAAATATTTGATATGAAACGTTTATTAAATAATGCAGATTAAGAGAAATAAAGAGCGTCTCATCATTTCACTAGGTTCGCTAGTGCAGTGCCTAATTATTTAATCCTAAAACCTCCAGAAATATCACATGAGACTGCAACAGAATACACGATAAGACTATCCTAAATAAATAAATATAAATAAAATAGAAAAATAATATATATATAATATATATATATATATTGTATTGTATTGTATTGTTTGGCAGCACTATTAAAATGGAAGGAAATTGTGAAAACACAAAAACATAACTAGAAAGGTTGATTAGGAGGTGCTAATAAAGACAAAGTTGCTTAAGTCAGTTAAGTGTTTATAACATGCTCCCCTAAAAAAAGGATTATTTTCTTTTATATTATATATTTTTGATTTAAAAAAAAAAAGGAAATAGTTGAATATTTGAATTTGTTATATAGGAAACTGGAATGCTGGAAAAAGTATTAATTTGTGTGAGCCGTGTGCTGTTTAAGACTTATTTTTTGATGGAAAAAAAATCTATAAATAGGTCAAAAGGGAAATAATAAAATCAAAGTGTAAATATGCCTATAAAAATGACAGATATAAGTTGTTCCTGCAATTTATATATATTTTTATATTGATTTTCTTCCTTTTGTTTTGAAATGTAATATTTTTGTCATTTTACAAATAATCAATATGTACGTTTTTTAAATTTATTTTTTACTTTCTAAGAAATTGATATGGAATAGGATTTTTATTTTAAATTATAGAACAGACTCTTTTAATGTTATCAAGATTATCAGAAGCTTAATTACAATACACACAGTAACATTGTTACATTGTAACATTGCAATATGGTAAATTCCTTTTATGCAAGGACAGATTCTCCTTGGGTCTATGTGTGGATTTATAAATATTTACCTCTCATACAATGTAAAACGTCACAAACTGTCATTATAATTTGTATTTTCATGATAATTCAATGTAAGGATTATTTGTGGGGCAAAGCTCTCTAGTTGGTGCAATACAGAAGGATTCCATTGGTTACCACGGTGATTGCTGCACTTTTAGAACTTTGTCCCAGATTTGCTATTTACACAAATCTCTTAAATACCCTGTACCTCAGAATGACTCCAGAAATGGTCTTTATTATTGCTGTATAATTGCATAACTGTTTCAAATTAGCCAGAATTTACACTTAATATATTATTCATCTAAATACATAACATACCTTTGCTATATTCATTAATATTATATTATTATTATTATTTTGTATTATATTATTTTTATTAGATTTTTTTGTATTTATTATTGTTGTTATTATAAAATGTATTACTGTTATTATATAATAATATAATTATTATTTTACTGTGATAATTTAATGTAAGGCTTACTTGTGGGGCAAAGCTCTAAAATTGGTGCAATCCAGAAGGAATTCATTGGTTCCTTCTGGATTGCACCAATTTTAGAGATTTTCCCCACAATTAACCCTTACATTAAATTATTATAGTCTATAGAAAATACAAATTATTACAGTTTGTTACGTTTTACACTGTATGAGAGGTAAATATATATAAATACACACATGGACCCAACCGGCTGGGTGGAGTAGAGGTAACATCACCGAGCAACCTCTCCAGTGAGTGTCCTTGGGCAAGACACCGAACGGTACCTACTCGCCACCCAGGACATACTTGAAAACGAGAGAAATCTCAATGTATCCTTCCTGGTAAAATACTTTCTCAAAATAAATAAAGGAGAATCTGTTCTTGCATAGGAGGGATTTCTATCCTATTGTAAATTGCTTCAAAATGTTGGGTATATTTCACTGTCCTTTAGCTCAGCTGCAGAAAGACAGATAGGAAAGGTTATTATCATTATTATTTATATTATTATTAGATTTATTTGTATTTATTATTGCTGTTATTATTAAATGTATTATTGTTATATAATAGTAAAAATAAATAATAATATTATTATCTTTTTTTCTATATCCCAGTATTTGAATTGAAAAAAAACGAAACGAAAAAAAAAACGTTAAAGAGGTGAGACATTGGAAAGTCACCTGCCTGAAGCCCTTTAAGGCCTCTAGCTGAGCCCCCCTCCAAGCCTCCAAGCTTCTGCCTGAGACTCTTTTTATCCGTTTGGACGAGACCTAACCCAGGCCTTTGGCCGAGACCCCTCTAGCCGTCTGATTGCGATCGCTTCAGCCTTCCTGCTCAAACTCCTTCCATCCTCTAGTCTAGATGAGACGTTTCTAGGCCTTTTTAGTTGACACTCTTTCAGGTGTAAAGTCGAAACACTTTCATGCCATCAACTTTACATCCATATGTTCTCTTGACTTGAGACCCCCTCCAAGCTTCTGCCTGAGACTCTTTTATCCGTTTGGACGAGACCTAACCCAGGCCTTTGGCCGAGACCCCTCTAGCCGTCTGATTGCGATCGCTTCAGCCTTCCTGCTCAAACTCCTTCCATCCTCTAGTCTAGATGAGACTTTTCTAGGCCTTTTTAGTTGACACTCCTTCAGGTGTAAAGTCGAAACACTTTCATGCCATCAACATGTTCTCTTGACTTGAGACCCCCTCCAAGCTTCTGCCTGAGACTCTTTTATCCGTTTGGACGAGACCTAACCCAGGCCTTTGGCTGAGACCCCTCTTGACTTGAGACCCCATCGTGCCTCTAGATGACCCCTCCGGAGCTGTGATTGTAGACTCCTCTGAGTATCATGTGTCTAGCTCTCCCCACTCTCCACCAGTTGAACCTTCCTGGATTTTTCCAACTGGTGGTCCACCATACTCTTTCAGAGTGGGCTTGTTCTTTATTTACCCAGGGCTGTACCTCTGTTATGTGTCTAGAATATATATATATATATATAGATACCCACACACACATAATTGGTAGGTGTAGAGGTATGGCCACGGCGTGCAGGAACATGTCTTATCTTGCACTGGTAGCTGTGATCTTTTTATAGAATATAAATACGGTTCCTCCTCGGCTAATGATAGGAGTCTGTTTGTTTTAGTGCGTTCAAAGAGCACAGTTTGGCCCGGGATTGTTTGAAATGTGCGGGCAGGTTCGTTCACGCAGCACATATCTCCCCACTACGGTATATTCTCTTATTTTCCACCGGGTACAAGGCCTAATAAAAAAAAAGTGAGAGACATCACCAATGTTTCGGCTGCCAACAAAGTTCCATCATGTCACTGCTATCCCACAACCCCACGCTCAAATGATATGTTAATATATAATGTATGATAATGATATGAATCATAATGATTCCCTAAAACCCAGTGTGTGTATATATATATATATATATTCAGTTTTATGTAAACACCGGCTGGGTGGAGTAGAGGTTACATCACTGCTCTATAACCGTGGAGATACAGGTTCGTATCCCGGCCAGAGCACCTCTCCAGTAAGTGTCCTTGGGCAAGACACCTAACGGTACATACTCGCCACCCAGGATATACTTGAAAAAGAGAGAAATCTCAATGTATCCTTCCTGGTAAAAATCCTCTCTCAAAAAAATAAATAATAATTATTCTCTGCCTGTTGAGGTGGTTGGGTAAGAGACCGTAAAGACTTTTTAAACCGCGACTGGATGACTTCCTGCAGACACAGAATTTTAAGGGTTATAATATTTAATATGTGGGTAAAAGCTTCTTGATCCAATGAGAAATCTGACGCCATCTGGGGTCAAGAAGTAATTTTCCCCCAGTGTGTTGCATATTCGGCGAGCGCTTCAGACTGGGTTTTTTACCTTCTTTTGGATCAACAGCAGTAGTTGACGTGTGAAAGGCTGAACCCGATGGACGCACGTCTTTATTTAGCCTATGTAACTATTATTATGCATAAGGAAATATATAATTGAACTACATAAAAGCTTCACAAACGGGGCGATTGGGAACCCTGTTCTCTCTGCAGAAATAGTGGGGGACCTAGTTTCCCAGGGGTTCCCACTCGACTTGATCCCGGAGCCAAGCTTTACTGGATATATCCCTCTTTGTCTTGTTGCCATACAAAGCATCCCCACAGCCCACCCCCTCCAAATCACACGTATGCACATAGAGGCGCTTCAGTTCTGTGCTTTTATTCATATATATACAGTGTATATATATATATATATATATATGTGTGTCTACATACAGTATATTCTTTATATTATAGTATTTTATTACAGTGTTCTCCTTGTTGTTTTATTGTAAGGTGTGCCGTGCTGGAGGATTTCTCTTGTGTATGTCATCCTCCATTTAGACCCAGATCATTTGACCTTTCACTCGCCGTTCTGTGTCACATGCCAAAGTCTGTCCTTTGTGTAGGAAGCTTCAAAAAGCTCCCTCGCACCCCCTCCCCCCCCAAACTGAGCTCCTCTACATGACAATGACACACAAACTAATCTGCTTCAATGGATCAGCATGAAAGGGTCAAATCTCCACGTGCCAGGCTGAATATTTGAATATATTATTATTAGTAATAAAATAAAATAATAATAAAAATAATAATAATAAAAAATAATTATATATATATATATATATTAAAAAAACAGAAAAAAAAGCACTCAGTCCTGAACGAATTAGGAAAAATAATTGTGTCCAGGTGCTGCACACAAGAGGTAGATGTAGAGCTGCAAAAAAATGGGAGCACAGCGAGACTTATAAAATAAATAATTTTATTTGGTGTGTATTAAAAAAATAAGTTACAAAAAAAACAAGTTTTTTTAATACACACACAATAAATTAATTTATTTTATAAGTCTCGCTGTGCTCCCATTTTTTTGCAGCTCTACATCTACCTCTTGTGTGCAGCACCTGGACACAATTATTTATTTTTCCTAATTCGTTCAGTGCTTTTTTTCTGTTTTTTTTAATCTATACATATATATATATCTTTTTTTATTATTATTATTATTTTATTTTATTAATAATAATAATAATATATTCAAATATTCAGCCTGGCACGTCTATCTAATAAATGTGTGTGTGTGTTTTACAATTCCTCCTTTTATTGGATATATTTTATAGATATATATATTATATATATACTGGGTATTAGGGAATCATTATGACGCTACATATCATTATGATTTATATTACCAACAAGAATATTTATGAATTGTTTATATTATGATGTTTAGATGTTTTTCGCAATTATTTTCGTTCTTATTATTTTTTTTACTTAATTTTGTATTTTTCAGGTTTTTTTTTAAACCAAACTTATTTTTCAATTACTATTTTATTCTTTTTTTTGTTTGTTTTCTTGTGTGTATCTATGTAGCTGCAGAGGAAGTTCGGGTGCACATACATACATTGCTGAGCAAGGCTCGGGTAACGCACAAGGCAATATCAATATTAATATTAATTAATAATAATAATATTAATAATATTAATATCAATAATCAATATCTTTACTTTTTGACTCTGGGAACCCTCTCCCTGCTTGTAAACACACACGGAAATAGATTTGCATTTGTGATGTATGTTTGCGTGATAATAATTGCTTGTTTCTATTTCTGTGCGTGTTACCGTGTTCACTCAGAAGTCGCAGAAACGTCAGATAATAGAAAGTTGAAAGCGAACATTGTTTTATTGTGTTTAACCATTCCTTAACCTGAGAAGATGCTGCTGTTAAGATTTGTGCGTGTGCGTGTGCGTGTGTGTGTGTGTCGAGGGTTATTTGTCTTACAATTAGCAGTATTTAAAAAGGGAACATTCAATAAATACAGTCCTGTTGACACGAGAAATGTAGGGCTCTATTACACTCTTCGCGCAAACGTTAACGCGCGCGCAAAAACGCATTAACGCGAGGGGTAAAACCCTTTGCGCAAAACGTCGTATTACAATGTCCGCGCAAAAAATGAGCGTTCACGTCTACCGCGGGACAACCTGCGCGAACCCTTTGCGAGCGTAATGTACTGCGCGTCCTATACTTAACATTTGTGCGTTGGTATGCGGATGGTATTACAATCTATGGGCAAATTTTAACGGACAGCCTTTGCGCCCATAATTTTAACGTCTTTTAAAAGCTGGTGGTAACGGCAAATCTGAACGTCCTGGCCGAAACCAAATACACCAGCACGAAAAAAAAATACAGCAAAGTATAGTTACACATTCTACACATACCCAAACAATAAAATGGAGAAGTCGTGCGTGTTTTTATTATTGATGCAGCATATATGCGCAGATTGACTTTGACAGGCTCAAAAACTGAACGGGAGACAATTGTGGTTCTTAATTCAGATTGGCTGAATCGCGTGAAAAAACAGTCCGCCCACCGAATATTTCTGCGCGCAGCATTAATATGTGTGCGTTTTTGCACATCTTTTTAACGCGTGTTATTTTTTGACGGATGGAAAAATGCGCTCGGATTGTGATACCAGCGTTAATTTATGAGTGTTAACGTTTAATGCTGCCGCAAAAAAAAATTGTGCTGCGCGTACGAATTTGCGCAAAGAATGTAATAGAGCCCATAGTCTTTTGGTTTTTATCAGTTATACAGCAACATGTTCCGCAGTATTTCTGCATTTAAAACATAGAAACATAGAAAAATGTCGGCAGATAAGAACCTTTCGGCCCATCTAGTCTGCCCAATTACATGGATACTTTACCTGGATTTATCTTTTGTTTAGGATAGCCTTATGCCTATCCCATGCCTGCTTAAATTCAATTACTGTTTTGGCCTCTACCACTTCTACTGGAAGACTGTTCCATGTATCCACCACCCTCTCAGTAAAATAATGCAAACTGATGTTACTTTTAAACCTTTGCCCCTCTAATCTAAGACTATGTCCTCTTGTTTTGCTACTTTGTTTCCTTTTAAATATACTCCCTTCCTCTACCTTGTGGATTCCCTTTACGTATTTAAATGTTTCTATCATATCTCCTCTGTCTCGTCTTTCTTCCAAGCTATACGAAAAAAATACAGTAATAACAATAAAATGACAAACCCTTTTTTGAAGATAGGAGTGGACGGTATAGAGGACCCTGCGCCAATGTACATACAACTCTTCTTTTTTTTTTTCATTTTGCTCCCCATGATATGATCCATCCACATGGGACACATCCAACCGTAGATGGCTCGTAATTTGAGGGGTGCGTTTTGTAATAAGTACTGGACGAATGCAGCAGTGCAAGGGTTACCAGTTTTAGGAATGGTTTTGAGGGTTGGTGGGTGATTATTTTATAGAGATAGACATCTGTGATTTTGGACGGAAGTTACAGGGCGAGTATGTTAATAATAATATTATTATTGTTATTATTGGTTAATTCGCATATCCATATTGCGCAGCACGATACAGGGGTTACAATAGTGCAGGAGGGGTGGGGTCGCGCCTATTCCCCGAAGGGTTGGCTGCAACCACCAAATGCATCCAGCCCAACAACATGTGTAGAACACAACAAGGAAAAAAATGTCATCTGCGCTTACTCCAATTATACCGTGTGAAACTAAACACAATTAGAGGTTTGGTTTCTTATCAATGGCAATTATAAGACTAGCTCGCCCGCCAACGTCACGGCACCTCTAAAAGGGCGAGTCCTAACCAAAATGAAACCACAGGCTGCTACATAGCAAACCATACCTGCTCATGCTGCTTGTCAAACATGAGGTAGACTGGTGGGCCTTTATTTATGCTCCCCCAGAAACAAAATCCACTTTGGGATCAAAACAAAGACACGGAGCGGAGTCTTGCTGCAGGGATGACCTTGCTGGAAGTACATTGAAACATACATAGTGCAGGAGGGGTGGGGTCGCGCCTATTCCCCGAAGGGTTGGCTGCAACCACCAAATGCATCCAGCCCAACAACATGTGTAAAACATAACAAAGAAAAAAATGTCATCTGCGCTTACTCCAATTACACCGTGTGAAACTAAACACAATTAGAGGTTTGGTTTCTTATCAATGGCCATTATAAGACTAGCTCGCCCGCCAACGTCACGGCACCTCTAAAAGGGCGAGTCCTAACCAAAATGAAACCACAGGATGCTACATAGCAAACCATACCTGCTCATGCTGCTTGTCAAACATGAGGTAGACTGGAGGGGTTACAATAACCTAGGGAAATACGTAAATTAAAGATGGCCCTATTCCCTAAAAAACTTCCATTCTGGCCAGAATGCAGCCTTGGTGAACCTGGTGAATTGTGAGTGGTCGGTCGCCTCTTGAAATGCACCAGTATGGCCCTGGGTTGTTGAAGAGATTGCGAAACCGGAGTAACCTTGACCCAGTTAGGTGTGTGGCTAATTTATCCTATCAGGGTTATTCGAAGAGATCCGAATTGTGGCCGAAAGGGAACCGAACTCTGAAAATCAGCGTACGGTTACCTTTCCTGGCCATTCGGCTATTCAGAGAGCAGGCGGTTCACCAAATCCTGGCGAATTGCCTGCACATACGGTGCCTGTTCGAGGGCAGTGAATCCCCATAGAGAAGCAATGCTTCATCTATTCAGAGAACAGAAAGCTGCAGTGAAAGTTGCCGAATTGCCCTGCTATTCAGTGGTTTCATGCGGCAGATTTATTCAGGAGAATCCCATAGGCTCGGTGTCGGGTTTTTCCGGCGTCTTCGCTGCGTGTGATCGGCTCCTGCTCAGGTTTTTCTGGCATGTTCGCGGGGTTAATCCAGATGTTTTTGCGGGTTTCGGTGTGCGTTCGCCAGGTTTTGTGGCGACTTTTCCCTGCGTTACGACGGCCCTGTGGTGCTTGCTGAATACACCGCAGGGTCGCCGAAATGGAATCGCCAAATCGCACCGAATGGAAGAGAACGAAAAGTCACCGAACGTGCGCTGACTTTTCGATTCTCTTTGAATAACCCTGTATCTCCTTTCGTAGCTTGATGTGATTGGATTGGAGCACCATGGAACCTCCTTTCAGTGTCTTTTGGACCTGATCTTCCCTCGGTGTTGGCCTGTCCTCCTCGATGTGTGTGTTCTTCTGATCCACACTTCACCACATGCCAGTGCTCCGTTGATAGATATGTGTTGGGTTGGTTTCCGTAAGGACTGCACATGCTTTACTTTCGCAAGCGAATGGTGGGCCTGTTGTATTCGATAGATCGGCCTTGAAATATTAGGGCCATGGTCACAATCTTAATCCCTCTTTAACCACACGATGAGCATGTTGCCATGGCTACTTTTTCTTGAAGGTGTCATTCTTGAAGGACCAACACTTTATGGTAGAAGTGATCTTCTGGTGCCATCAAGCTCAATACTGTTGGTAGAGGTCACGTCTAGAATGTAACCGTGTGTATAGATGGGGGACAACATGTCCTGTACTATGGAAAATTATAGGTGGCAAGGCTGTTCTTGGGTTGTGGCTGTCCTTCAATCCAATGGACGCCATCTACGTTCTGTAGTCACGACCTGATCACGCCATGACATGTATGAAGTCATGCCATGAATCGAACTCTCCGAATCTCATGTGCAGTGACGAACTGTGATTCCTTAACAATTCGCTCAATGCATTCTGGCTCGTGTCTGTGGTGGTTTCTCCTTCTGGCCCAGGTGAGCGAAGTCCACTTATTTGTGATTGTGACCGTGTTGTGCAGCCGATAGCTGCAGATGCAATGACACGAGGCCAAGTGACACGCGTTATGTAATGTCCACCGCAGAGCGTCCCATCATTTATTTACATTTCCTCGTTGCTGACTCTCACCAGGAGGAGTGAAGCCATGATGTCCATCAGCTCCTGGAAGACGTTAATTAATCAATACGTTAAGAGATGGAGGCGCGACACAGATCTATATTCTGACGTTTAGGATATTTAACGTATTACCATGCAGCGACGGTAAGAGTCTCTCGGCAGAAATGTCTTGGATGAAGATCAGTGCTGAAGGAACCTTAAATCTGTCGAGGGGAAAGAACACTAGAGAGGTCCGCGATCCGATCTGAGGACAAAGCCTGGTTTGGCATTGTACTGCCGTATTCATGGAAATTTTGACAAGAGTGCCATCTACTGGTGCAACGTGGCCACTGCTCGCAGAGCCTCGTGGTTTAAGATTTTTTTTTTATTATTATTATCATTATTATTCTTTATTTATAAAGCGCCGGCATATTCCGCAGCGCTGTACAATGGACACTATAGACAGGGTTACAAGAGGAAGCCAGGGCTCTATTCCTGTGGGAACTCACAATCTACTGTTTACAAATAAAAATGCTCTATTTGAAGCAACACTGTTGCTCGGCATTATTCCCTGTGTTGCATTCGGACCAGAAAAACATCCAAAAGGCAGTGAGAATGTTTACATTATATATATATCATTTTATACATGTTTTAATGAACGCATTTCTCCAATCACAATATTCTTTGATTTTCTAGTTCTGTTTTTATTCTGCTTTTCTTTTGTTTTCTTTCGTTGTTAAAGGGATTGGTTTGGGGGCAGTCGGCTGCAAGGTCCTAAAATCCTAAAATCACAAGAGCTTCTTTGCAAATTCGGACGCCTTGTCGCTCATTTTTGTGTAACCAGGTGATGCAAGTGATCGAGTTGCAAAAAAGCGAGTGGGCGAAAGAAGGAAAAACGCACCCGGAGAATAGGTTATTGGTGCATCCTGAACCATTACACCCAGTACATGTCTGGAAGAGCTGAAGATCTCGTGGTGGACTAGACCAGTGTTTCTCAAACCTGTCCTCAGGACCCCATAACAGGGCATATTTTAGGCTGGGGTCAGACGAATGCAGTGCGAACGCTCGTGCAGCCGCACTTTATCACGGCCGTAGTAGTAGTAAATGACGTCCAATGACGGTCAAGATACGAAGTACGGCCGCCCGAAAGTTCCGCCGCGCAACACAAGCAGCTTATGAACGCATTTTTTCGAGAACGTGGAACCGCTAGTACTGACGCACAGAGTGCGCTGCGTCGGCATAGCGGCGTGTGTGCGTGATTAGGAGACGTCAGACGCTCCACCATGTCCGGCCAACATGACGTCCAGAGACGCAAACTTTGGTTACTCAGATTTCTCTTTTTTTTCTAGCTCCGTCAAAAATCACGGCCGTAATTGCGTACCGTATGACCGCTATCGCGTTTTCTGTGAAAAAGTGCGTCCGGACGCACTTTTTTTGATGGTAGACGTGAAAAATGCGTTCGTCTGACCCTAGCCTTAAGGAATCACAATCACTGAGCAGCAAATCATATCACCTGTGCTGTGCTTCACATATCCTGCAAACCTGGCCTGTTAGGGGGACCTGAGGACAGGGTTGAGAAACACTGCACTAGACAAACTGATGCATGGTGGGATGATGCACTAAATCAGTGTTTTCCCAACCCTGGTCCTCAGGTCCCCCTAACAGGCCAGGTTTGCATGATATCTGAAGCACAGCACAGGTGATATAATTTGCTGCTCAGTGATTGCAGGATTCATAGAAACATAGAAAATGTCGGCAGATAAGAACCTTTCGGCCCATCTAGTCTGCCCAAGGTGATCCTGCAAACCTGGCCTGTTAGAGGGACCTGAGGACCGGAGTGTTTGGAAACCACTGCCCTAGACTATCTTTGGTATAAATGGGTAATTACAAGCGCTGTACATGTGTCAGGCTAAATAAATCCTGATTTAGAGCAGGGAGTGAATGCAGAGCGTGCGTCGAATATTTCAGCACCTCGGACAGCGGCAGACATTCTCTAGGAAGTCCCCGTTCCCTTAGAAAGGTACCTGTGACAACTTCACTACAATAATGGTACGTGTGTCTGGTGTGCTGGGATTTAGTATCCTTGCAGCGTGTTTACGGCAAATTATTTAGGCTCTTTTTTGATAAAGGAA
Organism: Leptobrachium leishanense; assembly: GCA_009667805.1. Taxonomy (NCBI): domain Eukaryota; kingdom Metazoa; phylum Chordata; class Amphibia; order Anura; family Megophryidae; genus Leptobrachium; species Leptobrachium leishanense. Next base: position 65,257,805 of record CM019063.1, read on the forward strand.
GGCCCAATTAATCACTCTTTACCGTCGTATGAAAAACACTGTTTATAAAGGTTTTGGGTAAAAAAGAGATTCTAAGATTTGATGTTAAACGACCTGCGTCTTCTTGGGTTCATAGTAATATTTGGCTGGAACACAGGCATCCACACTAGTGTTGCCAAATCGACCATGTTTACCTGGACACATATCGGGCCCTATTACATTCTTCGCGCACAATTGTGCACGCGCGCAAAAACGCATTAACGCGAGGGGCAAAACCCTTTGCGCTGAACGTCGTATTACGACGTTCGCACACAAAATGCGCGTTAACGTCTAACGCGAGTGACCCTGAGCGAACCCTTTGCGAGCGCAATTTAGTGCGCGCGTCCTATACTTAACACTGTGAGCGCAAATGCGTTTGTGCGCTGGTGCGCGCATGGTTTTACAATCTTAGCGCAAAATTTAACGGACAACGTTTGCGCACATAATTTTAACGTCTTTGAAAAGCTGGTGGTAACGGCAAATTGTAACAACCTGACCGTACCAAACGGCGGATTCACAAGGGAGAACCTCGATGCGCACGTTTTTTTTTTTTACTAGATCCGTCAAAAATGACGTTCCGTCAGAACGTACGTCTGTTGTGGGACTCACGTTAAAAATTATAGTGCGCTCACTGATTTCTGCGCGCAACGGTACTTTATGCGAGTCGGTTTTACGAGCACAATTTCCCGACGGATGAAAAAATGCGCGAGGAATGTAATTCCAGCTGTGATTTTCGTGCGTTAACGTTTAACGCTTCACGCAAAAAAAAAAACACGCGTTTAGCATACGTTTTTGAGTTAAGAATGTAATAGGGCCCATAATTTATTCACGCTGACAGGCCGGGCATGAAATATGCCACCCCGCAACATGTAGAATCCATACACTGCAGGGGAGAAATCAAATGGGAATCCCAGGTGACCTGCCTTGATTTCCATCCTGCAGCATATGAATTATACATGTTGCAGGGCAGCACTTTTCCCTGTGCTACCCTGTGCATGAAATAGTGATATGTGTCCAGAAAAACATGGCCGACCTGGCAGCTCCAATCCACACCCGTCAGGTCCAACGTTTCCTATACTTGATAAAGGCTCGTGTATTGAACTGAAACGCGTTATCTCCTTGCACTGATTAAAGCACCTTATTATGACGCCGCCGGGTGACCAGCATTCCTTTCTCCCCGGCTACCAACCTTTCCTATGTCAATTATTAATGGGGAGCCAAAGCAAGTGGAACAAAAATCCTCATTTTTGAAGCAATTTATAATATTGTCCCCAAAACTCCTTAATCATAAAAATAATCCGATTTTTTTCTTGAACCAAAAAGTTGTTTTCATGAATTTACTATGTAGTTACTACATGCTGTGTTTCCAAACAGACTCCCAGTTAAGAATTAGTTTGATAATTTAGTGCCTTTTTGTTGTTTGTGTCGTGTTTCCGACCATAGAACCCGCTTGAGGGCTATTTGTTCTTGCAGTTGCCCTAATCCGGGCTGGTTCTTCCCCTACTCTGGTCCATGGACTCCACTATTCCGGGGTTTATGTCCTCTGGCTGCTACTCATCTGGTACCTGTTTGGAGCTGGTATTTAAGCAAGTTACACCCATCTCTATGATGCTCTAGCATTGAGTCACAGAGGAGGTGTTGGTCCGGATTCATTGTCTCCTACTCTGCTATCCTGGATCGTGCCCTGCTTTGCCTAGTCTCTGTTTACCTTCATCACCCTCAGCCGTTCCTCGCCTGGTTCCTTTGACTTTGTCCTGCCAAGCTGTGAGTCTGCTGTTTCACCATCCATCACTACAGAGCCCATTATCCACAGCCTTGCCGTGCCTTGCTCCAGCCAGTGATCCTGAGACCTGCTGTTTCTGCTAGCTGTGAGTCTGCTACATTTCCTGCTGTATCCCCCTGCACTTAGGACTTATTATCATTATTTTCGGGTCGCACCTTGGCTTATGTCGGGTGTCACCTAAGCTTATGTCACATGCCACCTTGGCTTATGTCGGGTGCCACCTAAGCTTATGTCACATGCCACCTTGGCTTGTTTCGGGTGCCACCTAAGCTTATGTCACGTGCCACCTTGGCTTATGTCGGGTGCTACCTAAGTTTATGTCACGTGCCACCTTGGCTTATGTCGGGTGCCACCTAAGCTTATGTCACGTGCCACCTTGGCTTATGTCGGGTGCCACCTAAGCTTATGTCACGTGCCACCTTGGCATATGTCGGGTGCCACCTAAGCTTATGTCACGTGCCACCTTGGCTTATGTCGGGTGCCACCTAAGCTTATGTCACATGCCACCTTGGCTTATGTCGGGAGCCACCTAAGCTTATGTCACATGCCACCTTGGCTTATGTCGGGAGCCACCTAAGCTTATGTCACGTGCCACCTTGGCTTATGTCGGGTCGGGTGCCACCTTGTCTTATTTCAGGTGCCACCATGGCTTATGTCACATGCCACCTTGGCATATGTCGGATTGGGTGCCACCTTGGCTTATGTCGGGTGCCACCATGGTTTATGTCACATGCCACCTTGGCATATGTTGGGTTGGGTGCCACCTTGGTTTATGTCAGGTGCCACCATGGCTTATGTCAGGTGCCACCATGGCTTATGTCAGGTGCCACCTTGGCTTATGTCGGGTCGGGTGCCACCCTGACAGTTTGCTTTTTAAAAACTCTGCAATTGTTGACCTATAAACGGTAATATACGGCTATAATTCACAGCGCGGAAGTGAAGTAAACACAGGTCGGCACGGATTGCACTCGCAAACTTACTCCGTCCTTCCCGATTGCAATTAAATTTGTAATTGCGGTTTGCCAAATCTTGTATCTATTGACTTTTTTTATTAAGACGAAAACCCGATCTGAAACGTGGGCCTAAATTAACAGAATAACTTTTTGAAAAACATCACGGATCACGGAGCTAAACGACGGCTGGAAACCTGAGTATGTGCTTGCGAGAGGCAGCACGAGAATAACGTGTTAAAGTGCGCAAATATCTGAAGAATGAAAATGTATCTAAGGGGATTTATCAGTGTAAGATGCTAGTACTTAAATGTTATGATGACATAACGGGGGCAGGTGTTTTTATCTTCATACTGTCACAGCGTTTGATACTACAACAGGCCGGCCACACGCTGTAGTGCGCGCACTAATTGCGCGCTACAGCGGCCATGCTGAAAGTCTCCCCTTCGTAGCGCTACGACAAGTGTTTGACGGGGCTGCAAATGTTGATGACATTCCAGTGCTCTCTGAATAACCCTGTAAAGGTGAAAACCAGGAGAATGACTGGAGAAGTGAAAATTCTAGGTCAAAAAAGCCAAACCAGAAAAATTCTCCCATTTATCTCCCTTTCCATATCGGCTATTTGGTCTAGATTGTTCTCCTCTCCTGCCAATTCTCCTGAGTTTCACCTTTTAGTGAATAGACCTGATAATGAATTTTGTAATCTGAGAGGTGGGCAGAAAAGAGGGATTACTGGATGATATGACTATACCAGGGGTCAGCAACCTTGGCTTCATGTTTTGGGAACTACATTTCCCATGTGGCTCAGTCAGCCTAACGGGTGACTGAGCCTCGTGGGAGATGTAGTTAGCAAAACATCAGGGAGCCAAGGTTGCTGACCCCTGGACTATATAGACACACAGGGTTATTCAGAGAGAATCAAAAAGTCGCCGCATGTTCGGTGACTTTTTGTTCCCTGCACTCCAAGGCAATTTCTAGGTTGCCGACCCTGCGGTGTATTCAGAAAGTACCGCAGGGCCCCCATAGTGCAGGGAAAACTCACCGAGCACTCACCGAAAACCCGCAGAAACCGCCGCAAAAACCATGCCGAGCACGCCGGAAAAACCCGACTAGCAGACGAATGTGGTGGGAAAAAAAAAAGTTTGAAAGTTTCAAAATTGAAACGCTGTTTGCAAAAAACTACTGAACGAAAATGTCTGGAATTTACATATAAAGATCCAATGAATGATAATAAAAAGGGCTGTTACAGAAAAAAGAAAAAACAATAAAAAAAAAAGGAAAAGAAATTTGCAGAAAAAATCCCGAAAAATGCCTAAAAGATTCTAAAAATAAAGAGACTTTTTGCTGCAGAATAAAATAATAAACGGTTTATTAGATATTGGATTAAAACGGGAATATTTTTAACATTGAAGCCTATGGGATTCGCCTGAATAAACCTGTCGAATGAAGCAACCGAATGGCAAGGCAATTCGTCAACTTTTCAGTGCTGTTTGGTGTCTCTGAATAGACGAAGAATTGCTTCTCTCTGGGGGATTTCACTGCCGTCAAACAGGCACCGTATGTGCAGGCAATTCGCCAGAATTTGGCGAACTGCCTGCTCTCTGAATAGCCGATTGGCCCCGAAATGTCCCCGTTCGCTGAAATTCATAGTCCGGTTACATTTCGGCCACATTTCGGATCTCTCTGAATAACTCCCATAGGGTTATTCAGAGAAAGGTGAAACTCAGGAGAACTGGCAGGAGAAGAGAACAATCTAGACCAAATAGTCGATTTGGAAAGTGAAATAAATGGGAGAATTTTTCTGGTTTGGCTATTTAGACCTACAGGGTTATTCAGAGAGAGGTGAAAAGCAGGAGAATGACTGGAGAATGGAAAATTCTAGGTCAAAATAACCGAACCAGAAAAATTCTCCCATTTATCTCACTTTCCAAATCGGCTATTTTGACCTAGAATTTTCCATTCTCCAGTCATTCTCCTGAGTTTCACCTTTTAGGCTGGGGTCAGACCAGCGCACTTTTAACGTGCGTTCTGGCGCACATAATTACGGCCGCACTAGCAGCAGATGACGGGCAATGACGGCCAATATACGATGTACGGTCGCACAAAAGTCCGGCCGTGCAACGCAAGTGGAATTTGAACGCATTTTTCTGAGAACACTGAACCGCTAGTACTGACGTACAGAGTGCGCTGCGGCATAGCGGCGTGTGTGCGTTATTAGGAGATGTCAGACGCTGCTAATGTCCAGCCTACATAACGTCCAGACGCAAAAAGAGTTTTATTGACGATCCGTACAAAATCACGCCCGAAAATGCGCGTCGTCTGACCGTTTTTGCGCATTCCGTGAAAAAATACGTCAATGCGTTCGGACGCACTTTTTCGCGTTCGCGGGCAAAAATGCTTTCGTCTGACCCTAGCCTAAGTGAATAGACCTGATACTCTTCTCTTTGGTAATAAAAAGAAATGTATCGGTTTTCTTGGAACGCTGATCAGTTCAGTAATCAGGGAGTTAAAAACGAGCCGGAATATAATATAGTATAGACGTTTTCATAGTTTGTATCATTTTATGTTTTGGTGTCTTGTTTGTCGTTTTACCATCATTTCATTCCTAAAATAAACCCATCTGCCGGCTATCCGCATTAATGGGGAGAACTCACAGCTGAGGCGGAACACAATATTGTTGAATTTTTGGTCGCGCGGCCAACGCCAGATAAATTATTCAGAGTGTAGAAATCCCAGGCTTTTGGCCCAGATGTATTTTTGTCATCATCTCCTTCATCGCATATTGACTCAGAGGGCACCTCTTGTATCAGACGGGAAGGAGGGGGGGAGGCGAGGGCCGTCCGTGACCGCGGACTTTATTAGGTCCCACCTCAATGTGAAAGCTCATTTATACAGCAAATACAAGATCTGTGGATTAGTATCAAGGTTCTCAACACGACTGTCCTCGCGACAGGAGGATCGCTTAAAGACTCGCGTGTAAATAACACAAACTCCTCTCTTAAATATAATTTTGCTTAACCCCTTCACTGCTGAGCCAATTCACCGCTGTGTGCTGAGCTAATTTTTACTGCTTTCGCTCGTCATGTTTAAATGCGATTTGAAGCCACATTTTATTATACAACCCAGACATTTTATATACCGTTCTTTCCAGCAGACTCGACAGATTCATAATATATCATTATTATATGTATACGTCACGTCCTGCCTGAATAATATAAAAAAAAATGCAATAACATTTGAATTTTCAATCATCTACAGAGTGTAAAGTGTTTTTTTACACATTTTATCATGCGAGCCTTTGCGGTTATATTTTCTCTTTTCTCTTGTTCGAAAAATTAGAAATAGGGACTAGTTAAATTTTTTGGGGGGGAAATACGTGATTTTTAGCAAACGTCCCCATAGAAAAAATCGTTAGTGCAGCATCATTGTTCACATTATAATTGAAATGGGATCAATATTGCTGCATTAATAAAAAAATAATTTTTTATTTATATTTTTAATAATTTTCCCTTTAAATGTAACATGGTCAAGTTTGGTATCATGGGAAAGGCTCTGGCCTTTCCAATGCTACCATACATTAACCCCTAGCTGCTACGGATAGGAAGATACGGGGTTCAATGGAACCCCTATCTCCACCATAGGTGGCAGCTAGGGTTCAACTTCCGAACTGACATCATCGCGCCATGCGCAATGATGCCAGTCAACAGGGGGAGATCCTGGAAGCTTGGCCAACATCCAAGATGTTGGCCAGTTCCAGGAGGGGACCACGATCGGGCGCTTGTTGGTGCCGAATCGGAATCCAGCCCGCAAGGAGTTAAAGGCAGCCACCGCTTCGAAGGGCAGGCTGTGCCCTTCAAAGAGGTGCCTGCCTTTTTTTCATACCCCAAGCAGATCTGGAGGGAGAGAGGTCCTTTGGACCTCCCCTTCAGTCACCTTCTCCGCACTGGCGGGGGGGGGGGATGCCTGGAATAGACGTCATCGCGCCTGGCGCGATGACGCTATTGCTGCCCGCCGTGGTCCCGGAAGCTGGGCTGACATCAAAGATGTCAGCCCGCACCGGGGGGCCGCAGCGATCGGCCAGAATCCCAGCCGATCGTGGCTGCAAAGGGAGGACACGTTCTCCGCAGCTGGACGCGCTCAGCCGATGTGGCAACCCTAGCTGCCGGGTATATTTGTGGTGTGCAGGTGTCTTTTTAGGGGTTCCTCTAGTTCCTCTATATTTTTGGGGTGTTCAGGTGTATAACAGAGCTGCAGAGCAGCTTGGTGGGTCGATTCGCCACACTTCGGGGACCCTGCCGTGAATGCTGAATTCACTGCAGGTTTGAAGAATCGAACTCACCGAAGTACGGCGAATGGGAGAGCACCGAAATGTCGGTGACATTTCGGTGCTTTCTGAATAACCCCGATAATATTGTATTACGTGCCTAATAGTTTCCAACCTCCAGCCGTTAAAAAGGGCGATAGAGAAAGAAAACGTCACTCGCCAATAGAAGACGGTACGGTCGGGGAGCCAATCACTTCTTCCATACAGTTCTTCTGTTGCTGAAGTCTCGTAACTCTGAGCATGTAACGCTGTTTAACAAAATAAACATCTTTATGGTTTGGTAAATGTCCTACAAAGTCAACTGCTAGGTACAGAGACTGGCTGCCGGTCCTAATGAGGCGCGGGCGTCTCGGCACCGGCACAGGTCAGGTTAACTTCTTTTTCACGGGACTAATTGAGCAATCAGATTACTTTAATTACTCCTCACTTTTACACAATGGTAGCCATCTAATTGTAATTTCTTTGAGATCAATTCAATTAAGGCCATTTTTGTGCTTAAAGCAGATCCGTTTGATAGATACTGTTGACTAATATGTACGAAGCCGCCTTGGCCGGGTTGATCAAATCTGTGCAGGGAAAAAAGGGAAAAGCAGCAGAAATTAGCTACCAGAGAAGCCGAACACTTTTTTCCATTTAACTTCCACGTCCACTTTCGTAAATAATATGAAATTTTTAATTTAACCGGTTCACTGCCAGAGAAGACTCCATCGGCCAGGTCCATACTGCACGTGTCTTGGGCTTGGCCGATTGCTACACAAGTGATGTACAGCCGTTGACCCTCTAGCTCAGTGTTTCCCCAACCCTGGTCCTCAGGGCCCACTAACAGGTCAGGTTTTTTTTTTTTTTTTTTTGTATTAAGATTTTTTTTTATAAGCGATAGTCAGCAAGACAGACAGATAATAATGGCCTCGCAGGGCCAAAACATGACATCAGAAACAGCCAAAAGTGGTCACGCAGGACCACAGCAATAGTCATCTGAGAAAAGAGTATGCACATCTAGTAAAGGTCATCTTAGAGAAAATTGGGGGAAAGGAAAGACATCTGAGAGCAAAACATGTACTGCGGAGAAAAAAAAGTTGAAAAGCAATGTTCATATAGAGGATCAGCTAGAGACATCCAGTGACACGAGGGGGGGGGAGATAAAAACAAAAAAAAATAATATAAAAATATATAAAAATAAAAAAAAAAGAGGAAAGGGGATGAAAATGGCAAAAGCCGGAACTGTGCCGTCCCCAGCATACTCCCGTGTAGTCAAGAGGTCATGGGGGGGCCGAGGGGGGTGAGTGGCACCAGGCCCGGGCACTCGTGGGTCAGACCGGGCACCAGGCCTCAGCTGCATTCCCTGAGTGAACCCGGATATGCCAGAGTAAACAAAAGTGAAGGGGGGGGGGGTGGCAACAAAATAATAAAAAATAATAAAAAAAATAGGGGGAGAAAGGGACAGCAAAGTTTGTCTCTAAGAGGCATAGAGGTCAACCCCAGCCGGCGTACATCAGCAAAAAAGTCATCAAAAGGTATAATAGAAAGTCTCAGCGAGGGAGGGGGACAAACAAAGTCCACAGGAGGGGGTGCCTCAGGAAAGGTACAGGTCTGTCTCAAAAAGAAAAACCACACAGCAGAGAAAGCGGAAAAAATGCCTCAACCAGTGTCCTGACACGGGGGGGGGGGGTACAGGTCAGGTTTTAAGGATTCCCTTGGGGAAATGCAGACTGAATCCTGCAATCACTGAGCAGCAAATCATATCACCTGTGCTGTGCTTCAGATATCATCAATACATACAATAAAGAAGAAGGTCAAGGCGCTCCATGTAGGCTTTATATACCATTGATTTATTGGAGAACCATTCTTTCCCCAGACCATGATGGTCAAAATGCTCTTTGTCCAATAAACCAATGGCATTTAAAGTCTACGTGTAGTGCCTGGACCTTCGTCTTCATTGTATTTTGACTGTCTAGCTGTCATAACACCGCTTTTTCTCATGGTACGTTTCTGGTCAATCTGCAGAATAACAAGACATCCTGGGAAATGTAAACCATTCTCCACGTTCTTCCTGTTATAAAAAGACAAATGCCATATAGACATAAAACGGCAACAAATATCCACCTTACCATTTGAGATGTTCCAATACTTCATGGCATGTGCAATGGGATGGTACACTCACTAAATCAAATATTAAGGTTATCGCCATGGGCGCCAACATGAATCAGGGAGGACCAGTCCCAAACTTCACAGAAAATGGAGAAAGGAGAGACCGGCACACCAGGACCTCTCCGAACAGGTTTATTAGGATGACAATATATTGGCTCGTCCAAGAGTTTCTCAAGGCTTCAGAAAGGCTTGGTTGAGCCAAAATGTTGTCCTAATAAACCTGTTTGGAGAGATCCCAGTGGGCCCATTCCTTGTTTCTTCATTTTCAGTAATTATGGACATTACACTGTTTGTTCTCTGTAATTCTTCTTGAATTGCGAATAAAAGCGATGCAAACGTTTGATCTGGAATGGATGGCTGCTATTGGTTTCGTCCGTGTTGTCCTGATTCTGGGCTACACCTGAGTAGGTCACCAAATAACACAGAATGAGTGTTCAGTGATTCCATGGTATGGTATTCCACTGGTAAAAAATCTAGGACCTTGTTGCCGCTGGCTACTAGACGTTTCCACCTAGCTGCTAAATTTCTGGATTGTTTTTTTCTTTGTAGGCAAATCTATGTGCAAGACTTTATCTGTTTCGTAAAACATATGCAGTTGGCTCTGAGGTTTTCAGGCTCCTGAGATTGATATGCAGGTTGAGCACCTCTCAACTGGTATTCTGCTGACCCCCCCCGACCTTGGATGCTCGATTCTGAGGATTATGTTGGTACCGATGGCAGCTAGAAGTACTGTGCTTCCACACCTACCTCTGGCCAAGTCAACATTGTAGTGTGATGTGGGTCTCAGAAGCATCATCTTGCCCCTTGGGTCAACTTCTATTTGGTCTTGCTGGCAGCCACGTCTGGAAGACCGGTCAATGTCAACAACCAAACCCGCTGTTTCTTCCTGGGATCCCTCCAATGTTTGGGCCTCTTCCAAAAATAGTTACTCCGTAATAAGAAAAAATCCAAAATGCTCCTTTGTTCCAAGAATTTTGGATGAGGGTCACTCAATCTGTGCATTTGCCATTGTCCAGTTTATTGACCGTCGTTAGAGTGATGACCCCCTCTGCGTAAGATGAAATGCATGTCCGTGGGTATTGCTTATGGCGGACGCTTTTGGCTGAAACACACACTCTCCCTGAGTACTCTTTAATATGAAGTCTTTTATGTGTATTACAGCCTGATGTTCTGCAATGTGTGTGCAAGTGTTTTGATTCTCAAGTTCTGTGATCTTGAACGTGTGTGATGATGCCCGACTCCCCGCCGGCTTACGCGAGAAGCAATTACAGTAACGCTGCAGCTTCTGCCATGCCGTTTGATGATTTATCTTCCTCCAATCTTTGTGATTGTGTAATCATGGTCTCACAAACCATATTTCTGAGTATTCACAGGACTGTATGCTGCTCTTCTAACCCAACTACCCCCCACCCTCACACACACACAGACACACAAACACAAACCATCCAGATCTGAAGCAGTAAAAATACTTGGATAAAGTGTAGTGTTTTTTTTTTCTTTTTTTTGTCACTTTTTTTTAAAAAAAAAAAAAACAACCTTTTTATTTACGTATTCAGGTCATAAAACAAAATATTTGAACAGTATCACTCACACTCCCGTATCAATTTGCTATTACCCCAAAACATTACCTCCTAAACATAAAAGGAATCCCAAGAAAAAAACTTCAACATGCAGAGATTATCTCAGAAAATTCGGCACTCAAATGGGGTTGGGAAGGCGGTAGGAGAGGCGTGGTGGTTAGAGAATTGGACATATACCAACATATAGAACCAAAGTCCCTTTTCAGTTTCAACAGTACAGTCTCCGGCAGGTAGGACATAGAAACATAGAAAATGTCGGCAGATAAGAACCTTTCGGCCCATCTAGTCTGCCCAATTACATGGATACTTTACCTGGATTTATCTTTTGTTTAGGATAGCCTTATGCCTATCCCATGCCTGCTTAAATTCAATTACTGTTTTGGCCTCTACCACTTCAACTGGAAGGCTGTTCCATGTATCCACCACCCTCTCAGTAAAATAATGCTTCCTGATGTTACTTTCAAACCTTTGCCCCTCTAATCTAAGACTATGTCCTCTTGTTTTGCTACTTTGTTTCCTTTTAAATATACTCCCTTCCTCTACCTTGTGGATTCCCTTTACGTATTTAAATGTTTCTATCATATCTCCTTTGTCTCGTCTTTTTTCCAAGCTATACATGTTAAGATCATTAACCCTTTCACTGCTGAGGACGTGTGGGGAACGTCCTCATTGACTCCTAAGGAAAGATGGGGTGGAGATAGGCGGTTCTTTTGAACCCTGATATCTCCCGACTGTTGGCAGCTAGTAGGGTCATGTTTGATATCATTAGAAAGGCCAGAGCATGGCCTTTCCAATGATACAAACATGACCATGTTTAAATTAAAGAAAAAATAAATAAAAGTAATAATAAAAAAAAGAAAAATGTGTTTTTTTTAAGACGTAAATTGGCTCAGCAGTGAAGAGGTTAAGCCTTTCCTGGTAACTTTTCTCCTTCAAGCCGTACACCATTTTAGTAGCCCTTCTCTGAATTCTCTCTAAGATGTTGACATAAAGGGTAGCCACTTGTCAAAAAACTTGTACCTTTATGGAGAGTGGTTTCCGCCCAGTCATTCTGGAAAATAGCATAAAAACGCGAGTAAAACATTGGAAATGTGGGGGGAGAGGTGGCAATCCAATGGCCCAGTATATCTTTTTTTCGCCGCTGCAGATAATACACCTAAAAGAGTCTTCTGGACTTTAGTCATTCTGCGGGTCTCAGTGTCGGAAAGGAAATTAAACAAAGCCCAGTCCAGGGTAGAGGGGACAGTCAAATTCAAAATCTGGGAGCCAAATCTCCGTATGGAGTCCCAAAATAATGAAATAAAGGGGCCGGACCATAAACAATGAAAGAGATCGGCATTAACGTGAGAACACTTAAGACACCGGCCCGAGCTGAGGGGTGTTGCTTAGGAAAGTGTATTCACCAATTAGTCTATCCCGAGGTCATGACTGTCCAGTCAAATTGAGGTCTCAACAAAGCACGAAAGGCTGCAGTGGACGGGCCTAAAGCTGTCTGGTTGTTGAGGGAATTGAGAAAGTCGCGTGGTTGTAGAAGACTCCGCTGAGATGAGACAAACTTCGAGTTGCATATAGTACACCGAATGAAGGGGCGCCGGGTCCGTCAATGAAGATAGGTCTCTATAAGGAATAAGGGTTTTTGTCACTTTTTAAAATACAGTCAGGTCCAGAAATATTGGGACATCGTCACAATTCTAACATCTTTGGCTCTATACACCACCACAATGGAGTTGGAATGAAACAAACACAATGTGCTTTAACTGCAGACTGTCAGCTTTAATTTGAGGGTATGTACATCCAACTCAGGTGAATGGTGTAGGACTTACAGCAGTTTGCAGATGTGACCCCCACTTGTTAAGGGACCAAAAGTAATGGGACAGAATAATAATCATAAATCAAACTTTCCCTTCTTAATACTTGGTTGCAAATCCTTTGCAGTCAATCACAGCCTGAAGTCTGGAACGCATAGACATCACCAGACGCTGGGTTTCATCCCTGGTGATGCTCTGCCAGGCCTCTACTGCAACTGTCTTCAGTTCCTGCTTGTTCTTGGGGCATTTTCCCTTCAGTTTTGTCTTCAGCTAGTGAAATGCATGCTCAATGGGATTCAGGTCAGGTGATTGACTTGGCCATTGCATAACATTCCACTTCTGTCCCTTCAAAAACTCTTTGGTTGCTTTTGCAGAATGCTTTGGGTCATTGTCCATCTGTACTGTGAAGCGCCGTCCAATGAGTTCTGCAGCATTTGGCTGAATGTGAGCAGATAATATTACCCGAAACACTTCAGAATTCATCCTGCTGCTTTTGTCAGCAGTCACATCATCAATAAATACAAGAGAACCAGTTCCATTGGCAGCCATACATGCCCACGCCATGACACTACCACCACCATGCTTCACTGATGAGGTGGTATGCTTAGGATCATGAGCAGTTCCTTTCCTTCTCCATACTCTTCTCTTCCCATCACTCTGGTACAAGTTGATCCTGGTCTCATCTGTCCATAGGATCTTGTTTCAGAACTATGAAGGCTTTGTAAGGTGTTGTTTGGCAAACTCTAATGTTGCCTTCTGGTTTTTGAGGCTCACCAATGGTTTACATCTTGTGGTGAACCCTCTGTATTCACTCTGGTGAAGTCTTCTCTTGATTGTTGGCTTTGACACACATACACCTACCTCCTGGAGAGTGTTCTTGATCTGGCCAACTGTTGTGAAGGGTGTTTTATTTACCAGTGAAAGAATTCTTCGGTCATCCACCACAGTTGTTTTCCGTGGTCTCCTGGGTCATTTGGTGTTGCTGAGCTCACCAATGCATTCCTTCTTTTTGATAATGTTCCAAACAGTTGTTTTGGCCACGCCTAATGTTCTTGCTATCTCTCTGATGGGTTTGTTTTGTTTCTTCAGCCTAATGATGGCTTGCTTCACTGATAGTGACAGCTCTTTGGATCTCATCTTGAGAGTTGACAGCAACAGATTCCAAAATGAACTCTGGGCCTTTTATCTGCACATTGTAATTGGGGTAATGAGGGAATATCACACACCTGGCCATGGAACAACTGAGAAGCCAATTGTCCCATTACCTTTGGTCCCTTAACAAGTGGGAGGCGCATCTGCAAACTGCTGTAAGTCCTACACCGTTCACCTGAGTTGGATGTACATACCCTCAAATTAAAGCTGACAGTCTGCAGTTAAAGCACATTGTGTTTGTTTCATTCCAACTCCATTGTGGTGGTGTATAGAGCCAAAGATGTTAGAATTGTGTCGATGTCCCAATATTTCTGGACCTGACTGTATTATTATTCCTCTTCTACTGAAGTTTGTACGTCATCGACATGTTAATCCAGGGCTGCCACCTCTGGATGACAACCACATATCCTGCCAGCTGCCGGCACTAAGAAGGGTACATGCCCCATCCAGCTAATGCCTGTCCATTGGGTTGCTGAATCCAAGTCCGGCTGCTGATTATGCTTCTACAGAGGCTGTACATGGTTTCCTGCTAAATCTGGCTCTAGGTCCCCTCAGTCAAACCACTGAGTGACAGCAGTGTCTCCTTAATGGTGGCATCTGTCAAAAAGTAAAATTGTAGCTGAATTCTCAGCTTTGTCTTTTATTAGTGTACTTTTCTGTTTTGTGCACAATCATGATAAACACGACATAAGAGCAAACCCGACAAGAGAAATGTACGTGTTTAAAGCTAAGATTTGCATATTTGGACGAACAATAAAATTAAACATACGCCCATAAACTATACAAGTCTATATATTAGTGTGTGTGCTCAGTAGGGTCCGAATAACCCAGAAACGGCTTGAAACTAGAGCCAGAAATACATTAACCAATAGGACCAGTTTTCACAGACTCAGATATATTGCAACGTCTGTTATTGAGTTTATACTCCTCTAAAGGTTTAGAACAACAGAGGGGTTGCAGGGAGGGTGGGGGGTTAATATTTAGCCCTTTTGCCCCCCCCTGTTTTACTCTAGTTGTCAAACTTACGCCAATGCAAAAGATAGCGAGGGAATCATGAAAGTTGGTAGTTCAGAAACATCTGGGAGGCCGGAGTTTGGCAGCCCTGCCGCAGAGTATCAGTTTTAATTAGGGATGCACCGAAATTTCGGCCACCGAAATATATTGGCTGAAAATGGTGTTTTCAGCTTTCGGCCGAAAGGAAAATTCGACCAAAAACATCAGCCGAAAATCGATCGTCCAAAACTGGCAGTCTCAGCCGGCCTCCAGGCCCAGGTGGTACAGAAAACCCGGGATTATATTGCCACACATATCAGGGTAGTGTTACAGCACAGAGGAGGAGGAGCACACCATTGAGCTCACCATGCAGGAAATCATGCAGACATGTGTGTTGGGTGCCACTTTATCAGCGTACAGCCGACAGGGCCTTCCCTGTGAAATGACACACTTGGGGACCAAAGGGGTGCAGATTGGAGATCCATTGCAGCTCCTGGGGATCTCTGCTCTCCCTCTGCTCACCGCTGCCTGGATGCCGGCCGAGCTGGTTACAGGGGTCTTACACACATGCGGTGCCCCCCCTCCCTGGCCTCACCCCTTGGTATGCTCTGCCTTGTCCATCCTGTACCTGTCCTAGTCGTCCAGCTCCAGGCTCTGCTGACTTGCCATAGACTCATTGTCCTCTGCCATCACGGTGCAGACACAGAGAGAGCCAGGGAGGGGAACAGAGTGGACTGAAAGGGTGCACCCATCCTGCAAAATGTACATCCCCATGCTTTGCCTTCTGGTGGTCAGTAGAGGCACTGCATTCCGTGTCCTCCAGGCGTTTGGGGGGAGGTGAGTGCTCCTGTCCTGCTCTTGTTCTCTATACCCCACAAGCATCTCTATTAGGGATGAGCCGAACACCCCCCGAGTTCGGTTCGAGCTCGAACACGAACTTCGTATATATTCGGGTCCGAACCCGAACTCGAACCCAATGCAAGTCAATGGGGCGGAAAATTCGGTTTTTAGAGTGCCCTCCAAGAGGGCATATATGCTACATATTTGCCATAAAAGGTGTATGGGGGTCCGGGTAGTGCCCTGGGGGACAGGAAACAAGGACAAAAAGTTAAAAAAACATTTTTAAAGGGACAGTGAGTTTTCCATGAAATAAGGGTTAAAAATAAAAACCAAAAATTCCTTCAAATATCGTGCCTAGGAGGTCCCCATAACCTGCCCGTGAAGTGGCGGATTTCTAGGATGTATAGAAACACTTAAAAACAAAAAAATTACATTTCATATGACGGTAAATGCTTTTCCTTTAATCTATCCATAAACAACTGCTTGGGGCGGCAGTCTGTATGAAAAGAGGAGACATTTTCGTACACGCAGAAAACGTTTACTGATTTTTTTTGGGCTAAATTATTGTGAAACTTATGCAGGCTTTGGATGAAAGTAACAATAGGTGCTTTTAAATTGGTCCTTTAGCATCCCCAACAGTGCCGTCACACCGTAACCCCTCTAAGGATATGAATCTGATACAGGCGTCAGTGGCAGTGCACCCAAATATTGTGCTTTTGGTGCCAGGCCTGCAAGTACTATCATACAGTAACCCCTCTTTGGTATTGTGGAAGAATGCAGGGGTGAACCTTGCGGTCCTATATTAAAAAGATATGCATCTGGTAAAGGAGTCAGTGCACCCAGATATTCTGCCTTTGGTGCAAGACTGCCAGGCCAGCAAGTATCATCATACAGTAACCCCTCTGTAGTATTGTAGAAGAATGCAGGGGTGGACCATGTGGTCCTATATTGAAAAGTTTTTGATCTGTTAATGGGCATCCGTGCACCCAGATATTGTGCCTTTAATGCCAGGCCAGCAAGTATCATCATACAGTAACCCCTCTGTGGTATTGTGGAAGAGTGCAGGGTTGGACCCTGCGGTTCAAAAAATTTAAATGATATAAATCTGGCACAGGCGTCAGTGCAGCCAAATATTGTGCCTTTCATGGCAGCAAGTGCCTTCACACCGTAACCCTTTTGTGGTATTGTGGAAGAGTTCAGTGCTGGAGGTTTTGTGAATGCAGAAGAGGACATCCCCGATCTATTCCATTACTTCAGCATCAGGGGATTGATAGCTGCTGATCCAGGACTGATTCATTTTTATAAATGTCAGCCGGTCTACAGAGTCGGTGGACAGACGCACTCTTTTGTCTGTGACAAAACCTCCAGCGGCACTGAACGTCCGTTCGGAAAGCACGCTAGATGAAGGGCAACCTAGTAGCTGCATAGCATATTGGCTAAGTTCTGGCCAGTGATCCAATCTCAACACCCAGTAAGCCAGTGGATCATCTGCTGGAAAGGTATCCAGGTCTGCCCTTGCCCTTAGGTAGTCCTGCACCATATGGTGAAGACGCTGGCAATGGGTGCATACATTTGACGTCCCTGGGCGTCGAGGACTAAAAAAATTTAAAAAAGCATCAGTCAAGCGGCCCTGGCCTTCACCACTATTTCTCTGATCACCCGCAGCTTCAGAAGCACGTGTGTCAGCACTTGGTAATCTACCAGTGCCTGGAAAGGTGTTACACAAGTGTCGCTTTAGAGCGTCCTCAAGTTTTTTTCATCCTGTGCTCCCTCTGTGCGGGCAGGATGAGCTCTGCAACTTTCCCCTTGTATCGTGGATCAAGAAGGGTTGCCAACCAGTAATGATCCCTCTCCTTGATAGCACGAATCCTGGGGTCCTTTAGCAGGCTTTGCATCATTAGGGAGCCCATGCAGCGTAGGTTGGAGGTGGCATTAGCTTCCGAGTCTTCCTGGTCAATGAGGATGACCGTATCGTGCACTTCCTCCTCCCAGCCACGCACTAGCCCTTGTGTTTCTGGGCACACAAAACCCTCCCTTGAGGAATCCCCACCTTCAATGCCCCCACTACTTAAATATTCCTCCTCCTCCTCCTGTCTGATCTGAGTAGGACCCGCTGGAATGCTGGCTGCGGAAAGACTGGGGCATTGAGAGCTAGGGAAGGACTCCTCTTCCTCCCGCTGCTCTGCCTCTAGAGCCACATCTATAATTCCCCGCAGAGTGTGCTCCAGCAGGAACACTAAAGGAATTGTGTCACTGATGCATGCACTGTCCCTGCTCACCATCCTCGTTGCCTCCTCAAATGGTGACAGTACAGTGCATGCATCCTTGATCATCAGCCACTGCGGGGGGGGACCAAGTTGACCTGAACCTGTCCTTGTTCACACAGGTACTCGTTGATGGCCCTCTGCTGCTTGTGCAGACGCTGCAGCATTGCTAATGTCGAGTTCCACCTGGTGGGCATGTCACAGATCAGACGGTTTGTGGGAAGGTGGAATTCTCTTTGAATTTCTGCCAGGCGAACGCTTGCTGGGAATGACCGTTTGAAGTGGCTGCAGACTTTTCTGGCCTGGATGAGAAGCTCTGGCAGCCCTGGGTACTTGGTTAGGAAATGCTGTACCACCAGATTTAGGACGTGTGCTAGGCATGGTACATGTGTCAATTTACCCTTGCGTAGGGCGGAGAGAAGGTTGCTGCCATTATCGCAGACAATCATTCCCAGCTCAAGCTGGCATGGTGTTAACCATCTCTGCACCTGCCCCTGCAGAGCTGACAAAATTTCTGACCCAGTGTGGCTCCTGTCCCCTAAACAAACCAGCTCAAGCACAGTATGGCATCTTTTTGCTTGAGCCAATGCGTAGACCCTATCTGGCGTCGGTTTATCTGCCACTTCGCCAGAGACAGAGAAGGAGGAGGAGGAGGAAGAGGTGGTCGTGGTGGTGGTGGAGCAGACAGACCTCATACAAGCAGCTTTCTGGAGGCGTGGTGGATGAACAAGCTCCAGCACAGAGCCCCATCTTGGATCCCTCCCAGCTGCGATCAGAGTTACCCAGTGTGCCGTGAAGGAAATGTAACGACCCTGTCCATGCTTTCTGGACCACGTGTCTAAAGTCACATGCACCTTGCTGCTGACTGCTTTTCCCAATGACTGGATAACATTGTCTTCCACGTGCTGGTATAGTGCTGGAATGGCCTTGCGTGAAAAGTAATGGCGTTTTGGAACCTGCCACTGTGATACAGCACATTCAGCAAATTCACGGAAGGGAGCAGAGTCCACCAGCTGGAAAGGCAGCAGCTGCAATGCGAGTAATTTTGCTAAGCTGGCATTTAGACGCTGTGCTTGGGGATGGTTGAGACTATATTTTTTCTTTCGCTGCGGCAACGTAATCTGACTGCGTAAATCTTCAGCTACTGGGATGATGTCACATTGTGAGGAAGGACCTGGTACATCCATTACTGTAGCATCATCCCTGTCGGTGGAGGTTGTAGGCAATGACATGGCAGGACATACAGTGGGGGTAGAGACAGATGAGGAGGAGGACCTATGCAAAGTTTTGCGCCAATGGGATGTGTGGCACTTGTTCATATGTCGACTCAAGCACGTGGTACCCAAGTGTCCGGTATCTTTCCCACGCTTAAGCCTCATCTGACATAGATTACAAATAGCAACGCTGCGCTCTACTGCACATTTGTTAAAGAACTCCCAGACAACAGAGTTCCTGCATGTGTTCTTTGAGACAACAGCGCTCTGCACCGGAGCAGCTCTGGCATGTGATGCCTTGGACTGGCTAGTGCTACGGTTGGTCACAGAGGATGTTGTGCCTCGTGTTTGCTGTGCCTCCTCCTCCCCCTCTTCCTCACTTAATTCCTCTGTTTGATCTGACACCCAGGTGGAGTCAGTGACCTCATCATCAATGTCATCTTCACCCCCTATCTCCTCGTCACTGGAGCCAACTTGGCAGTATGCTGCAGCTGCTGGGGCAACATGAGTGCCAGTTATTTGATTTTGTGTGTCATCACTGGCACCCCCTTCCTCTAGGTTGATTATACTCCCTTGCTCAACCTCAGAGATTGAATCAGAGCACTGTACTTGCTGCGCATCCTCAAGCAGCATGTCACTCTCATTGTAGTCAAACAATTCAGCTGACTCCTCCGTGTGTGATAGTGAGGCTACGGCAGGAGTAGCTGTGGACATGGAGGCTGCATTAGATGCTTTGGCAGCTGAGGTGGACTGTAAAGCACTAGAAGCCTGGCTGGCAGAGGACTCGGAGGATGAGGATGGCCTGGTTAGCCAATCCACCAAGTCCTCTGTATGTTGCTGCTGCTTAAGATGGCCAGCACCAGTTACAAAGGACAAGCGTGCCCCTGCAGAGGATGCACCACGTCCACCACGACCAGAGGCACAGCCTCCTCGACACAGGGGCTGCTTGCCCTCTTATCGGTGTCTGGGAGCGTCTGCCTGTCCTTTTTGTTCTTTCAGACATGGTGAGTGATATATAGATTAATATATACAGAACAATTCACAAATGTTTTGTAGAAATTAGTGAGCCCCAAAAAACTTGCTGGCTTTGTGACAAGACACAGAAGATCACCTCAATTCACAAATGTTTTAAATAAATTAGTGAGCCCCAAAATACTGCGTGGTACTGGATGTGTGACGAGACACAGATCACCTCAATTCACAAATGTTTTAAAGAAATTAGTGAGCCCCAAAAAAACTTGCTGGCTTTGTGACAAGACACAGAAGATCACCTCAATTCACAAATGTTTTAAATAAATTAGTGAGCCCCAAAATACTGCGTGGTACTGGATGTGTGACAAGACACAGATCACATCAATTCACAAATGTTTTAAAGAAATTAGTGAGCCCCAAAAAACTTGCTGGCTGTGTGACAAGACACAGAAGATCACCTCAATTCACAAATGTTTTCAACAAAGTTGTAAACCCCAAAAAAAATTGCTGGCACAGTGACAAGACACACATCACCTAAATTCCCTGATATTTGATAGAAATGAGACACCCCCAGACCCCCCCAGTAGCGTGGCAGACCGGCAGTAACAAGACACAACTATCTCCTCTGAAATCTCCTCTGAAATGCGTGCAGAAGCGCTGCGTGGTAACGTTATATAGTGTGCTGCAGGACTTAGCTCTGTGAGCCCATGATTGGGCAAAATTTGCCCAATGAGGACTCTGAGCGGTGATTGGCATAGTGTTGAACCAGTCTTGCACCAGACCTGTGGTCAGGTGCAAGGCTGTAGCCAATTACGAGCTTCAGGCCAGTGGGAAAATGCATTGTGGTCGAACATGCGGCGAACACCCGGAAATGTTCGGTGTTCGCGATCTGCTCGAACAGGCTAAGTTCTGGTCGAACCCCGAACCGTCCGAACCCGAACAGCTCATCCCTAATCTCTATTCAGGAGGGACAGTGCCTATTCTCTGTGCAAGGAAAATGCAGGATGAGCTCGGCCGAAACCGAAAATCAGTCATCCGAACCTGGGCCTGGAGGCGGACTGAGCCTGGGGCCCAGGTTTGGATGACTGATTTTCGGTTTAGGTTTTCAGCCGAGCCCATCCTGCATTTTCGGTTTCGGTCCCAAATTTTAATTTCGGTGCATCACTACTTTTAATGGTTTTCGCCAGCAATCATCCACCATTCAGTGAACTCCTGTATATTATGAATAAATTGAGTTCCTTTCCTGAACAATGCCAAAGACGGGGCGCCGGTGATGCCAAGTCACCGTGTCTATCAACTGTAAGTGGTAATTCTGATTAAAAAAAATTAAATAAAATTTGGTAATGCAAAAACAAACCCCTCCCCCAAGCTTTATTACTCGCAGTGCTTTGCACCAAATATTTTAAATAAACGGACTTAAAATTACGACTGATAAGTGAAAAATGTTAACGTCAGCCACGAAATAAAACTGAATATTCATGCCCGCATATTGTGCAGATGCAACTTTTCCAGTAACCGGTTAATAAATCCTTGCAATTAAAAATTAAAATTAAGATTAAAAATTAATCAGCAGTACATTGACGTCAAGCGAGCATCGTGCTTGCACAGGCAGTCTATTATACCGGATAATATGCCGCGCGGTCTATGGTGCTTTCCTATATTAAAATGGTTAAAAGTCACAGGGGTGCCACAATTTAATACATACATAACCAAGGGTCACCATATGGAATCCATGCGAAAAATCACTTGCAGGGTTAAGCACTGACGTCAGAATTTGCCACAGAATTGCACCGAATTGTGAATTTCACTGTAGGTGCAATTTCGGGGCAATTAGTCTATTCACAAAGCTGTCAATTTGGCAAAATACAGGCGAACTGACAGCGCATTTCGCTGCAATTCGCGACAATGAAATTGTCCCATTGAATACTATCGATTCAGAGCGCTGAATTGCACCTAAACTTCAGCAGAAATTCCCTGGTTTTCGGTGTTTCAATTCCACGGGTTTAAATCATCTGATAGGTTTCAATGTAATAATTGTAATATATTTTTAAAAAATTTAAATAAATTAAATTTTAATTTAAATATTTTAAAAATATTATTTAAAGACCATTTATTATTTTTATTTTTTACTACAGTTCCAATTATTTATAAAGTGCTAACAAGTTCCGTAGTGCTGTACAATGGGGTTAAACACATTTTTTTTTTTTTTTTTTAAACACCTTTTTGTATTTTTTTTTGGTTACTTTATTTTTTCAAAAAGACGTTTTTTATTATTATTTTTTAACAGACCTTTTAAGTTTTTAATGGACCTTTTACATTATTTAGACGCATTTTACTAAATTTTTATTGCTTTTAAGCTTCTGTTAGAGTAGGCTTTTCGCCGAACGTACGATAACTGCTATGGCGACTCCATTTTTGGCAAAATAGGGTGAATAGTTCTATAAATAGTGAATTCACCGAATTGCCGAAAAGCACAGAAATAGTCGGTGATTTGTGAATAGAGCCATTGGTTTTGTTTGTTTAGTAGAGAGGTGGGACAGGTTAATCCCGTGGTCTGTTTACAGACGTCCGATCCGCCGGGTGGATTTTAGTAGTGATTTAAATGCACACGCACAGACAGAGAAGGGTTTTTATTGATTTTTGATTGGACGAGACTAGAGGAAAATGCAATTTATGGAGCATATTGACTCATCAAATGCCAGCTTACGCTCGATCCCGAAATCACATAATTTCCTCAGTTTAATTGTCGTGTGTCTGTACAACGCCATCGACCTGTTGTAATTAGCCAGTAACTTTCTTTACTCGTTCTTCATTCGCGTCACGTTTTCGGAGGTTTATTCAATTAGTCGTGAGAGGGGAAATTTTGAAAACCACTGATACTGTTGAAGGGGTTAGGGACGGAGAACTGCGTTGGGAATTTCTTAAGAACTGAAGAGGTACTGCATATTTTAGGCTGAAAAAAATGGGCTTTAAGCTGGGACCACAGAGAAGCCAATGTGGAAGGCCATTTCGGACTTTGTGTTATCGGCCAGTCGGTACGTCAGCAGCTCAGCTGGTCATTCCAGTTCTGCGTCACTTGTATCCACTGCCGATGCCATGAGACTCCAGGGAAAGTCACGTGATATTGTGGGTACAAACACTGAGCAGGACCAGCACACCACCCTTGGTACACCAAGTTCCGGAGAGGCCAATTCCCACAACACATTGGGGTCTATTCACTGAATTGAACTCAATTTCGGTACTTTGCATTTCGACTCACTGCGACGATTCCATTTCTTCGAAATTTACGGGGGAATTCACGATGTATTGAATGTTCACCGTAGTTTGCTGAAAATTGAGTCGCTAAAGCAGTTATGGGACGTTGACAAAAGCTTCCGAATTGTACCGATAAGCGCCGGGTTGTCCACGGCGAAATCCACCAAACTTGAAAAAAAAAGTCTCCTGTTCTCCTAATAAGAATTTAAATCAATTAAAATGTAGGGGAGAATGTATAAAAATAATTTTTTTAAAAAAGTTCCTTTAAATATTATATAAAAGTCTGTTAAAAAATATTTTAAAGTCTTTACAAAAAAACAAAACACAAAATGTCTTTTGGGAAATTCAAAAAGGTCTTTTAGAAAATAAGAAAAGGGTTTTGTAAAAAATCTAAATTATAAATGGTCTTTTAAAAATAAATTCATTTATTCACAAAACGGAAAAATTACCTGATTTCGGTATTTCAATTCAACTGGTTTAAATAGGCGAATCTAATAGGTTTTAATGTAATAAATGTAATATTGTTTTTAATTTATTTTTAAAAGACCATTTATAATTTTGTAAAAAATCTAAACTTTAAATGGTCTTTTAAAAATAAATTTAAAAAGAGGTTTCAATGTAATTGTGACGGAACCGTTCTCTTCCGCCTGTCCTGACTCTCCAGACACCCCTTCGTTGCGGTCAGCCCGGCTACTGGGAGCGCTGTCCTCAGCGCCTCGAGCAGCTTGACCCGCCTGCTTCTGTTCCTCTGCCCTGGAGCCGTTAGGAATTTCCAGAAGGCCGCTCGGTGCCTTCTGATGTTGAGTATATAGTGTAGCGTAGCTTGTAATAAAGACACCAGGCGCAGCTGTATGCTTTAAAACAGGATTCT
The DNA here is from genome assembly GCA_009667805.1 of Leptobrachium leishanense. Taxonomy (NCBI): domain Eukaryota; kingdom Metazoa; phylum Chordata; class Amphibia; order Anura; family Megophryidae; genus Leptobrachium; species Leptobrachium leishanense. The sequence goes on from CM019063.1 coordinate 65,281,977, forward strand.
CTCTCTCTGAGCTCTGAGTTCTCTGAGTTTTAATGAACAAAACACCACCATTTATGATGAAGTCCAACAGTCATAATTTGCATAAAATGACGCACCTCGTCCTACCAATATACTAATTACATTATGTCAGTTATTTACAATAAACATTCTTTACATTCTTTAGCCTTCAGCTCACACAACATTTGTATAATCCATTGTTCTAACACATCAGATTAAAGACAAACACTGATAAAGGGAAAAGCCCTGTTGCATAAATTACACAGCAGTAAAGCTTGTTTACTGGCTATACAGAAACATCTTTACCTACAGGAATATAAGTATATTTAAAACTAATTTAATTTTAAACTAAAACCAAACTATGTAAATTATATTTAAAATCACACGATACAATTGAACATAAAGTCTCTTGGGGTTTGAAGCATGGAGCGTTACATCAGCTCCATGACAGTAATGTATTAGATTCACCTATTTATACCAGTTGAATTGAAACACTGAAATCAGGTAATTTTGCCGAAATTTCAGTGCAGTTTGGTGTTCTGTGAATAAATGAATCATTACTTCTCTATGGGACAATTTTGGTGTCGCCAAACACTGCTGAATCATGACAAATTGTGGCAAAATGCACTGCATTTTGCTGTCAGTTCGCCTGTATTTGGCAAAGTGACAGCCTAGTGCAGGGATGGCGAACCTTTTTGAGCCCGAGTGCCCAAACTGGATCGCTGAACCAACTTATGTCTCTCAGTGCCAACCCCGCAATTAAATCTGAATACTGATTTATTTTAGAAAAAACCCTTCATACGACTGTCCTAATTATGTGCTTAAGTCTTAGAAGAAAAATACAGTATAAGAAGATAAATATATTACTCCCGGCTCACACATGGATATATTTGTCCCCAGCTCACACATGGATATATTGCCCCAGCTCACACATGGATATATTGCCCCAGCTCACACATGGAAATATATTGCCCCAGCTCACACATGGATATATATTGCCCCAGCTCACACATTGATATATATTGGCCCACTGCTCACATGGATATATATTGGCCCCATGCTGACATGGATATATATTGGCCCAATGCTCACTTGGTCCTCCCATCTGCCAGGCGCCTCACAGCAAGTTTGTTCCTCCCAGCACGCGCCTGCAAAGGATGTTGCCCGGCCGCTCGTTGAGATCCACTCCGAGTTAACTCCGCGATCTCACGAGATTGCGGCTGGTGGACCTCAACGAGCGGCCGGGCAGCATCATTTGCTTGCACGCGCGCTGGGAGGAAGAAGCTTGCTTGAAGCGGTACCGAGGCAAGCCTATGGCTTGCGTGCCGACACAGTTGGCCCCGCGTGCCAGGTGTGGCATGGCTGCCATAGGTTCGCCATCACTGGCCTAGTGAATACCCGAATTGCCACAAAATTGCACCTACGAGGAAATTCACCTTTCAGTGCAATTCCGTGGCAAATTTGGACGTTAGAGAATAACCCCTGTAGTCTGCAAGCAAAAAAGGAACAAGCCCTCAGTCTTCCAATATTTGCAGATTTATTGGAAAAATTGGCTGGCAACGTTTCGGCCCATGTAGATATTTGCAGATTATGTGGTATTTCGGGGCCCAGTCTTGCAGGATTGCGATGTTCCAGCCGGAGGACACCGGAGAACTATTTGTTGTGTTTTGCATCAAGAGGAAGCACTGGATCATCAGCTGCCCTATGCCAGGTCAGCACTTTAGTTAAAGCCATGTGAGGAGATCTAAACATCTCTGCTCTTTTTACTTCTTCTGTGCCATATTCTCTCCCTGTGAAACTATCTCCCTTGCCGTATCACCACCAAACCGAGTGACAGAAATTCCAACCCCTTGCTATAAACCAGGAAGATCATAGTCAGGGATCGACTGGGCCAGTAAAGCTGCTCAGGATAGTCGAGGATGGGAAGGGAGTGAGACCCAGCCGTCAGGTGTCATGAATCTAGTATGCATGGGTGGGGGCCCTAGCCCATTAAGACAGAACAATGGTGGATTGTGATGTTAAACGGGATTCAGATTATACAGCATCACATAATGGGGCAGTGTTTGCCATACAACAGACCAACAAAGACCACTCAAATGTTCAACAGATCCAAACACATTCCAGATAGGGGGAGTTGGGAATGACCACAGTGACCCACACAGTAATCATATAAACATAGGTAACAATGACAATAACTTTATTGATGCATAACACAGATTACACAAACCCTTCAGGCACAGGTTGACTTAAACATAGGAGATAACAGGGAAACCGCATAGAACATCCAGCCTGCACCTCCCAAATACATCCGTAGGCCCAGGTACCCCAAGTTCAAAGTGATGCACGTCACAGGCTATGTATTTTTTGGCATAAATTTCAATATACTTACAGGATTAATGGGTGAGATTTTTTTATATAGTGTTGTTTTGTTTCAATTTTAAATAAATAAATATATTTAGCATTGAGCCCAGCCAAATCCGCCATAAATACATATGTCATCGCTAACCTTGACAATGTGTTTATTTTCATATTCATTCGCGTAGCGTCTTGTTACATGATAGTTTCATACACAGCGGACTACTTAACTTGATTCTTATTGATCTCAATTGCTCTCAGTTATGCATACTTAATTCAAAGAGGTAATCAAATTGATTTCTAAAGCCTGTGAGCGGAGATCATAACAACATCTGAATCCACACAACTTCCCCGTCTGTGTTCCACAAGATGCCATTCCGGCTACAAAACCCCTGGATGGAGGAGGGTACCAGGAAATCCCATTTATTATTCTGCATGAGTTTGATACGTTGGAGCTTTTTATTTATTATGTAATATCTGATTTTCTATTTCATCATTTAATTTTATTTTTTTTAAAAATAACTTTTTTTCCTGAATATCTTTATTATAAATGGCTGTGCTAATTACTTAACATGACTATGTAAACGTACATTGACATAAATATAAAATCATTAATAATTCATGGACGACATATGCTTCAAACATGTTATGAGGTGTGTGTATAGAACTCAAGCCTCGAAGGCCTGACACTAGGGAAAATCAGTCCCCATGTGAGTTCACCTTTTGCATAGGGCTTGACTGGAGGGTTATTTCCTAACCACTGTTCCTTCAGAGACAGAACGGAATTGGGATTCCACCAGTGGTTCCATTGTCATTTCTGCCAAAGTTGTTCAACATCATTTGCAACCCAATTGAAGACTACACAAGAACCTCAGCAAAAACTATGGGGGAGGAGGGTGAAAAAGTTCCCAAAATAGTGAATTCACTGTAGTCTGTGGAAGTAAAACAAGTGTTCTGTCGCTGAAGGAACAGTGGTTAGGAAATAACCCTCCAGTCAAGCCATATGCAAAAAGTGAACTCACATGGGGGCTGTATTGTAGTTCCTGACGAAGTACTTCACCATGGTTTTCACTGAGGCTTCCACAAGTGTTTCCCCTGTAATTTTTGCCAAAGTACTTCAGCATGGTTTTCAATAGGGTTTACACCGGTGTTTGACCATAGTTTTTGCTGAAGATCTTCATTGTAGGTTTTCAGTAGAGTTTCCACCAGTGTTTCTCCTGTAGGTTTTGCTGAAGTTCTTCAGTGTAGCTTTTCAGTAAGATTTTAACCAGTGTTTCCTCTGTAGTTTCTGCTGAAGTTCTTCAGCGTAGGTTTTTAGTGCCCCCCCCCCCAGTTTCTAATGAAGTTCTTCAGTGTCGTTTTCAATAGGGTTTCCACCTGTGTTTCCTCTGTAGTTTTTGCTGAAGTTCTTCAGCGTAGGTTTTCAATGGGTTTTCCCTTTTGTAGAGAATTTTGGGGGAAATCTTCAGAGTATGTTGCAGACACCAGTGAAACAACAGTAAATGTAGAATAGTCACACTTGTAATGGAAGAACATTGATGGTATCGTTGTTCGCCATAGTTTGCAGGACCCTTGCCTGCCATTGTAGCTGAAACGGGACTGTAGATTGTCTAGATATTTTATTCAACATGAACCTCATGGGTGGGGTTTTATAACTTGATAGGGAATGTGATTTATAATCAACTGTATTGGTTTGCATAATGTTATCATTGGCAAAATCCATTTTGATGCTCTATATATATATATATCATGTATATGTATGGTGATCTGGATTCAGCTGATTAAAAAAAAGTATTGATGAAAGTTCTTTAATTAATATACATTTATTTGTATTAACTTATTATTAAAAATCATTTTGTTTGGCTACACCATTATGTGACATTTAGATATTGGGATGGATTTGCCTTTGTAGATGGAAGGGGTGGAAGATAGAAGGGGAAGAGGCCAGATTTCATTGGAGGACTTGGCAAAGGTGACCTCATTTGCCAACATTATCATGGATTCTATTAATTTCAACCTGGAATTATTTCATTAATATTTTTTTGGTTTGTTAATCCTTTTTGGTTTGCCGTTTCTCTTTTAATAGACAAGTTGAGTATCCCTTATCTGAAATCCAGAATGTTTTTTCTTTTTTTTTTGATCAATCGCCAACATCACACCAAAGGTGGAAAATGCCTCCCTGACCTCTTGGGACAGGGGTCGCAATTCTTAAAAAATATAATAATATATAAAAATTTTAAAATATTGTATAAAATGCCCTTTAGGCTGTGTTTATAAAGGTGTGTATGAAACATTAATGAATTTTGTGTTTTGACCTGCGTACAATCAACAAAAGATCTCATTATTATATGCAAATATTCCAAAAATCCCAAATCCAAAACACTTCCGGTCGGGTGTTTCGGAAAAGGCATACTCAACCTGTATTGTGAATGTCAGAAATTGAAAGTATGTAGCTATAAATCCAGAAAGATAGTTATGTTACAGACAGGAAAAAGCATGTAAGATTTTGAGTAAAATGCTAAAAAGTACATTTTGTAATTATATTTTTTTTCTTTTCATATTTACACTTGATGTTACCGCGCAGCTCCCGAATTCGCCGGTATCTTGCAGTCCTGTAAGTGTTTGATCTTATAATACCAGGCTATTCCATTGGGTGGTAATGGGGGGGTAGACTAGTATTTCCATTAGAATTCTTTGTACCTGTTATTCACTCACTCATCTGTTTTTATATACGGTCATATATATCCTTAATCACATTTACATTTTCCTTTTTGTCTTTATACTTACCGTAAAACTAAAAGGACGTATGAAAAATATGCTCTCTTTTTAAGTATTGTTGATTATTTTATTTTTTTTGTAAATACATTTCCTATTTAGAAATTTATATTTTATTCATTAAGTCTTTTTAATTGTTTTTTTTTTTTTTTTTTTTTGAGAATGCAATGTGGTGTTTGATGTACATTTATTTATTAATTAATTTTATAATCTATTAATATCATTTTGAAATTTAAAAAATCTGAAATTTAAAAAAATCTACCCCAGAAATTTACTCTGATTTGTCTTGTGTGTAGTAAGAGAAAAATTCATTTTATCAGGAAGAAATCTTTCTAGTTTACAGGTTTTCCAGTTGAGTGTCCCTTATCCAAAATACAAGCTGAAGTCTTTTGATTTTTTGTTCATATTTTGGAATATTTGCATATAACAATGAGATATCTTTGGGTATAGAACCCGAGTCTAAACACAAAATCTATTTATGTTTCATACACACCTTATACGCACAGATTGAAGGGCATTTTTACAATATTTTATTTTTTCGGAAAATTATAAATTTTTATTACATTTTAAACAGGGATACAAAAAAAAGAAGGGAGGGGGGGAACAAGACACACAAAATATACAACACAGTCATATAAATATATACATAAAGTGTCAAGGCCAGATTACAATACTCTTGGAACCATCAGATCCCCCGTGTAATGCCCAGTCGACTCAACCGTGCCATCAAGTTGCATATAGGGCACCTCAACTTCTCTTATATACACAATTTTTAGAATATGTTTAATAATCTTGCCCCCTGGCACATGAGGGGAGGGGTAAAATTTTCCACTTTTGGTAAGCATTTTGTAGTTGGCTCTCTGGTTTTCTTATAATCTACGGAATTATGGGATATGCAATTCAACTCTCAACAGCAATTCCATTTTTTTGCATCAGAATGATCTGATTGATTTATTACCTGAGAGCAGCCGCACTGTCGCTACCTCCAGGTTGCACTCTTTGATGCTATAGGGACTGTGCTGTGCGAGAACTCAAGCCTCTACGTGCATGAAGGACGCTAGAGGTGGTACACTCTATCTAGTAATCTCTGTTTCTTTTCCTTCATGACTGATCCACATAGTGCCCACCATAGAGGTATTTATTACTTATTTCTCCCTTTTGAAATATATATTTTATTCTACTTTAGTACACATTTAGACACGCTCTTTTGATGGTTTCCTTTCTTAATATATAGAAGTTTTTTCAAATTTTATCTGATATTTCTGGTTACATTTTCTTACTCGGTGTTTGAGTTTGTTACATCTTTTCGACACAAGCCATTTGAAAAAATAGTGTATAAGCGTCACTTTGGAGTTAGTTGTTGCAGGCATGTTGTTATTTTCATGGCATGTGACCATGGCCATTATTGGTCTGTACTAGCTGACCTAGAGCCAACATTTTTGCTCAATCGAAATTTTGCTAGGAGCTCTCACTTGAGGCAAGATTTTAGTTACCACCCAACTGTGAATGTCTCAGAAAGTTTGGAAATGTGACTTGTATGGAACCCCACTAATTCCCTCTCTTTTCTCACTACTCATGTGAGCTTTAATGAGTCTAGGCTGTAGTATGTGTGGGTATATGGCAACTGGGGTTTGCCGAGAGCTGGAAACTACCCTTATACCATTGGGTTTCTTTGTCTTCTCTAGCCGTAGACAACCACACATTGCCTGACTCAAGACTCTTGTACAATAATGTTCTCTTCCTATGAGTAACCATATGATTCCTCCCTTCCCTTCCTTCCTTTCCTCCCTTCCTTTCCTCCCTTCCCTTCCTTCCTTTCCCCCCTTCCTTCCTTTCCTCCCTTCCCTTCCCTTCCCCTTCCTCCCTCCCTCCCTCCCTCCCTCTTTCGAATATATGAACACCTTCCTGCCTGGAATCTGCTGTTCCTTAAACTATAGTGGGATTATCATGCTGCCGGATATTGCCTGCATCAGTACCAGTCAGTGGTTACAGTAGTAAGCACCAGTTGTTGGGTGAAATAGTTGAGCCGGTAACTTTACCATTGAGTTGTTAACTCTAATGGCTTTCCTCCTGAATGTTAGTGGTTCGTCTTCCCAAGTCAAATAACAACTTCTTTTTCAACAAGACGTGTAAGGCACCTGATGTTACATATACACTCCCTGTACTTTGTATAGGAAGTGCATACGCAGTGGAGGTTGGTGACTAACAATCAATTCCCAGCCACTTTTTTTTTCAGTTGAGCAGCCGAAACAAAATTGATTCGAGTGCTGGTGTTAAGTGATTTTGTAGCTTCAAAATCACTTAACACCACCAAGAAAACAAAGTTAAGTTAATTTAAAACTCACGCATAAATTGCTGATGAGGATGGCGTGATCCACCACCTGCTCTCACCTAAAAGCGATGGCTTCCTTCTACCATAAAGCATGATCCAATAAGATCGTGTGACTCTCCAGAGTCCCATGGATTCAACGAGTGAGTACCACCTTGTTTCCATATTAAGTGGAGAGGTGAGTTCCAGTAGGAAAAATCTACTAGAAATACTCATGTATGTTCCTGTAGCCCCAAACTTTTTTATAATTTGAGGAAAAATGCTAACAAAGTTAACAAGTCAAGACATTCAACATTTTTGGGTGCCTAACTCTCATGAACGGTTGATCTCTGTACTGGGATCGCATTTACAGTCTTGCAGAAATGATAGAGAGCCATTAGGTTATCCTTCTGTACGACAGTAAATGTGGCAAAGGATAAAAATCATTATTTTCTGTAGAACACTGAGCAATATAGCTTGGTTAGTAATCGTTGGCCGTAACAAAATAGATCAACAAAATAGTCCTCATTTCCAAAGCACTAAACCACATAATCGGCAAAAAGGACATGATTAAGCAGATGCATTTACTTAAATCGAAGAGTGATGTGATGTGCAAATACTCCAAGCAGACACGGTGCATGAAACGCAAAGTAGCAAAATCAGGACAGTCGATATTCATTTTTCTTGCATTGGATGTGGACGTGATCAGGAGGAATCCTCCTTCGAGATTTTTGTAGTTCAGTCACATTTCTAAGCTTTCTGGCTGAGACATGTGGTATTTCCCAGATTAAACTTTATCAGGTATCGGAGGTGGACGTGTTATTGTAATTTAGGTCTTGAAACTTGAGGTCCGATTACACGCAAATTACAAGTGATCTACCCATTGGTATATGTCACAAATAGAAGATTGAGTGGTTGAAAGTGGAGATAAGAGGAAGATCAAGGTATGCGGAATGTGGTTTACCAGGGAAAGTCGTTTTTAAAAAGTTAGATCCCATGTTTCTTCTAGAATCTAGGGAAATCTTCATTCATACTTTTGTTTGTAGGCAGGTTCGGGCATCTTCAAATAAGTTCCCTTCCACCACTGGAAATTCGTTGACTACCTGGTACAAATTCATTGAAGGCTACTAACTCATAATTTATTGTTCCCTAGTGAAATATCCTACCTAAAGTTATCCCAAACAGGAGGAAGTCATGAATAGTATGTTTGAGGCCTGACACTCAAATATGTAAAGATGGCCTAAGATGGTCTCCACATTTTTTTGGTCGGAAGCTTGAGCTGTCCACAGTCATAGAAGTGTAACTTTTAAAGAGGGAACACCCTATACTCAACATACTCTAAAGCAGGTTCTCATAGACCTCCTTGAAGAGTTGCCATCAAGGAATATTCTCAGGATCTTCTCGTGATGGTGAGATTTCGGATTCTACCTCCAGTCTTCATGAGGAACCTCCAATGTCTTGTAAATAAGGCTTGCGCTCTGGAAGGTTCCAAGTCCAAAGAACCAATTAAACCTTATTCACATAATGAAGAAGCATATTAATGCTCTTTTAACATCAACTTGGCTTGAAGCCCTATTAAATGCCAACATTTAGGTAGAGGTTTTGGACTGTATTAGCAATGTAACCACCATGTTCCTGCAAGTTGTTTATTTTTGTTTCTGCTGAGAAATAGCGATTATATATATATATATATAATGAAATATCCAGTTGAAATTAAATCATAACAGTTGTCTAATCCATGGAAATATACCTTGTAAGATTTGTAAAATGACCTCCTGTTTGTCTCATTTGTCATATTTTTGTTCATCTGTTTTGTGAATAACCAGAAAAGATTAATAAAGTTTTGCTTGTTTTTCCTTTTTTTTCTCTCTCTCTGCTAAAGCATGTAAACGCAAGGAACAAGAACCGAACAAAGACAGAAACAACTCTCAGAAGAAATCCCGCCTCGTTTTCACAGACCTCCAACGCAGAACGCTGTTTGCCATCTTCAAAGAGAACAAGCGCCCGTCCAAAGAAATGCAGATCACCATCTCCCAACAGCTGGGCTTGGAAATGACCACCGTCAGTAACTTCTTCATGAACGCCAGGAGGAGAAGTCTAGAGAAGTGGCAGGATGATTTAAGTACAGGGGGAAGTTCTTCAAACTCCAGCACTTGCACCAAAGCATGAGGGCAAACAAAGGCTTCTAAATGGGGCACAACTCAAAATCTTACCAAAAAAAAAGAGAAAAAGAAAGGATATATATATATAAATATATATTTTTTGTTAACGGGGCTATTCACTGGTGTCTCCAACCTCTATTTTTGTTACAATACGCCTAGACATCCATAAAGGTTCCTACAAAAGTTGCCGTGCTCCTCAAAGCACCTTTTGTTTGTCATTTGGTGCCATATTGGCCCTTTTGCATCCGGAATGGCGAACCCAACCCTTCCCAACGGAGTAGTCAATGTTACATCATTTCCAGACTTTGCAAAGAAAACCTCCACTCGATACTTCTTAAAGCACTCTCTCTCTCTCATCGGTACAAGGTGTCCTGTTGAATGTGTCGACGAGCAAATAGAAGGATCTCACTGTCTTTGTCTTACGTGTATCTCAGAATGCTTGTACTGTCCATAGCACAAGAAACCAAAGATGACCATCAAAAGTCAGAATACCACTATGGACCATATCAGAGCACAAATTCTCCTGGTCTTCAAACGGGAACCACACAACAAGCTGATTTTTAATTAATTTTTTTCTTCTACTTGAATCATCTTATTTATTATTTTTATATATATATTTTACAGCCTTTATTTATCTGTATTTCCACAGAATCACCTCACTCCTTTCAAATACAGTAAGAAAAAAAAAAATCATACCATAGTATTAAGCACAAAGCCGCACTGATATTTTCCACAAAAAATAACCTCCGTTCTGGCCAGTCCGTTTGACCGAAACGTCAGAATCCACCTCGAGCGTCCACGTACATACACGCACACTCAGGAGACAGCTTCACAATGTTAAAAATAAAAATAAAAAGACGTTCGGCTGGGTTCGCCGATCACGTCGTCATCTGCACCAAATACAGCAAGACGAGCAACCAACTCTTCTTCTGAAATTGTCCGCGCACGAGACCTTTTTTTTTTCTTCCACATTTTCTATTCGTCACTGTTCTTTTACGACCACTCGACCACTTGTTCATCCAACTGCTCCAATGGGACATTACCATGTGTACGTACCATACCCCTCTACCAGTCTGAAGACAATACAGCACACCAAAGAGCCGCTTCTAACCAAAGAAAGAAAACATACCAGTTTTACAACCTACAAATACTGTGATTGCTTCAGAAACCGGAAAGCCAGATGGTTTACAGCTTTTCTTATAGTTTGGGGGTTTTTTTTTACTATTTTTTTTTTTTTTATATATATATTTTCTTTTCGGATTTGCTGGGGGGGAAAAAAAAAAAAAAAAGCAATTATACAATGTCTTGGTCGGACATCTCACGCTGCCGGAGGATTGGCACAGTAAGAAAAAAAAAAAAAAATTACAGCTGCTATCCGTCAACGGGAAAACAATGCTTGTGGTTACTTTATGTTTCTGCGCACCAGTGAATGGCCCCTCTTCGTACATTTGAGTCTGTGTTCCAAAGCTACAGCCAAAGGCTATAATAATTCTTTAAAGACACTTGAGACCTTTTTTTAATGTACTACTTAATCGAAACCAAAGAAACTTTTTTTTTTTTTTTCTGCACCTACTTCTGCAACAAACTGTTCCATTAAAGAAAAGGAAGCACGTCAGGAAAAAAAAAATTTACAACGACAAACGTATAAAAAAACAAACAAACAAACCAAAAAAAAAACAAACTTAACACACTGTGTTTGGACAGACATCTTCGGAAGCAGATCGAAGAATGGGTTGGAAAGGGTTAAACATGAAGAGCAAAGCAAAGAGTACAGTACGTTGTTGCTGCTTCATTCGACGACACACATAATTCTCTTGAAGTTTAAGATTGTCTTTAATTTGTGCCTATGCAGTTTTTTCAAAGAACAAGGAATTCGAGCAACGTAAACCTCAACAGCTACAATACCAAAGATGAGAATTTCTCATGTTTTCCGTTTTTTTTTGTTTTTCTCAATTCACAGTCTCTTCTTGCACGAATTTATCTACCGCTGGTATTTCCACTGATCGATTGTTAACAGTAATTGTGTTTCTTAGAACAAAAAAAAACACGCAGAGTGGTCTTTTATTGCAGGTTATACCCCACCCATGCTTGATACGTCACAGAATTTTGACTCTGGTCTTAAGATGTTGGGATACGATGCACGGTTCTGATGTTGTGGATGGTCAGGCGAAACGCGTTGGATTTCTTCTCAAAACTTACAAATGTTGGTCTTTCTTCCTCACTTTTTTTTTTAAATGTCTTGGAAAACCAACCAAACAATTAAAAATCTACGGCAAAGAAACCTATTATGGGAACCTGGGAGGGGCGCTCATTTGCATAGAGGGCATGTGGCGACTGTCCGAATGTCCTACATATTGTTGGCCATCTTAAAATTTCTAATGTGTTTTTGCTAGAGCTCTGAAGCTAGTGCTAGACTACGATTAGAGTTATTGTAAATTATAGTTTACCACCAGTTACAGAGTTCAGGTCCTTTTATCCATTTAACTCGCCGTTCTGGGTTTTTGTCATATTTTTGGAGCAAGATCCCCACGACCCATGTAAATTCTGAGAAGAAACATTGCTTTACCAAAGAACTCATTTTTCGCAAAAATAAAACACAAATCACAATTGTTTATCTCTTTTCCGTTGGGTTAATAATTTAAATTAAACCTAGAGTTATTCCAACCTTGGTGTGGCCTTAGCCGGAGCTGTTGTTAACTTCCCACAGCCATTAATGTTTATGGAGGTGCTAAGTTTACGACAGCTCTGGCCAAGTTTACTCCAAGGTTGGGATAGGGCCCATAGTATTCTATAACACCTTAGAGTAGTCTCCATACTATTCACTTTGCCAAATGGTTTGGTATCTACTAACCAACCAATAACACAAGTAGCTTCATTGTTTATTATCGTTTATCCGGTTTTCCTTTTTACTTCGTGTTGCCAATATTCTAGGCCCAACGGTGTAATGCGATTTTCACTCTACATGGAATTAATATGAAGGACAGTATAGTCTGTGTATGATCAGTCTAGTTCAAATTATCCTCAATCTAAAATGTGTTACTGATTTGAGAAGCAATTACAGCAGGGTGACACAGGTTGCATAGATTTATCAGTCACCATGGTTGCTTGTAGCCCAAACAATGAGCCAAGCCTCGACTGAACTTTAAACCTCCTCACTTATCTCTTCTTCGAATACAAAGGGATGGAAGTCACCTTGCTTATCAAGCATGTGTACTTAGATATTGGAATTACAGTGAGCAACATGTTCACATGTGCTCGATGAACAAATTACTGGAGCCATACTATAAAAGGACCGGCTCATTATCTTGAGTGCAGTGTAAACCAGTTTAGTAGATTAGCTATACACGGTGTCCAACAAATTCATCAGATTTCACTTTCAACATAAAATTACGAAAGGGAGATAAATGTTGGAATATAGATCGTAGAAGACTGATGTATTTACAACTAAACCTCAAATAATGGAGTATTAACTTGTATTTGGTGTAATTTAATATTATATTTCATCTACTTCACAAAGGTTTGATTTACATGTGTAATTTGGGGGCTGCATAGTCTCTGGAGCAAGAAACATCTTATACTGGTTATAAGTATGGAGAGAATAACAGGGGTAAAATGTCGAATTTGGGTCTATTACCAGGGAGATTAAATTTAGGATTTTCTTTCAATTTGAATTTGAGAATAGCTCCAGACCTGTGCTTTGCACTTGTGGTACATTGTAACAGTCTACAAACCCAACACACCTAGGGTGACCAACAATCATTTATACTCTCGTTCATAATCCTAACACTTTTAGAGTAGCCAATAATTCCAAAATGTCTAGATTGGTCAAAAGACCTATAATTCTAATTTGCCTAACAATTTCAAAATGGCTAGATTAGTCAACAAACCCAACAGTTCTAGGTGGGGCAACAATTCCAAAAGGTCTAGATTGGTCAACAAACTCGACAGGTCTAGGCTGCCTGATAATTTCTAAACATTTAGCTTGGTCAACAAATCCAAAAGTTCTACAGGGACAACAATTTAAAAAGTTTTTGATTGATTTAAAAAAGCTCCACAGTTCTAGGGTGAATATCAACTCCAAAACTTCTAAATTGGTCAATAAACCCAACACTTCAAGGGTGGCCAACAATTCCAAAACTTTCACATTGGTCAACAAACCCAACACTTCAAGGGTGGCCAACAATTCCAAAACTTTCAAATTGGTCAACAAACCCAACACTTCAAGGGTGGCCAACAATGCCAAAACTTTCAAATTGGTCAACAAACCCAACACTTCAAGGGTGGCCAACAATTCCAACACTTTCAGATAGGTCAACAAACCCAACAGTTTGGGCACTTGAGCAATGTGTGGTATCCCAACATCTTCTGTAGGTGCTGAGAGATTTATCATGGGCACATCCAAGATGAGTTCAACTTTTCAAGAATTCTTGGATTTTATATTGTCATCCATAAGAGAACAAAGAATGTGTTTGTTTCTACGGTTCAATAGCTTTATTCCTAATTTCTCTTAACTGAAGCTAAATCCAAAGATCTAAGAAAGACTTAATTTGCAAAAGCCAAAAAAAAACCTTCCTTTCGCCTCTTTACGTGAACACAGATGTCTTTTTTTTTGACACAGCTTTATTGGCTATGCCCACTTTGTAATTCAGTAGAGAGTCATTTTGTTTGTGACAGTATGGAAGTAGTATGTTTCAGGATGTGGGACTCTGTTTTTACGTTTATGTTGGTTGTTATTTATTAATGCATTTAAAACAAATTGTAATTATTTATAATTTAACCTAAGCAGTTCAATATTTGTTATGTAATTATTTTTAAATTTTTCCCTTAAAACTCCGCCCCTACCTTGCCCTCTGTTCCCACAACAATTATTTTCAATGTACAATTAATTTATTGCAATCCGTTTTAGGAAAAATATGTTTTGCCCATTTATGTATTTAATTTAATTTAATTCTTTTGTTTGGATTTGCAAATGCCTCTGCTTATTTATTATTATTTTTTTAAATTTCAGCATCTGCTATGCTTCGATCCTGTATTTTTATTTATTTTTATTTTATTCTTTTGCTGTAAGGCAGCCAAATTCTGTTACATACAGGGAAAAAAATACAGGTTACAAAAATACTTTTCCAAAAATTGTACTTAATCTTACAATGTCTTTCTAAGTTCTATAATTAAGTTATTTAAGTTAAACCTTCCTCCTTGCTACAATTCTGGAAGTAAAAGGGGTTGGATACACTAATTATTTTTTTAAGCATTTTATGCCATCGCGCAACTTATTTATTTAATTTATTCAGCATCCACAAAAAAGGTGCACTTGTATAGTTTATATTTTTTATTTAAAACAACGCAAGCACTAAATTATCTCCTGGTTAGACCAACAGCAGAGCGAAATTTGTAGATGAGCATTTATGTTGACACTGGAATTATTATTTTATTTTTTTTGTAAAAAAAAAAAGGACGAAAATACTGTATTTGTTCACCAAAGATTTTTTTTGCCAGATTCTTTATAGCTTTATGGCTTCCACGAGCTGGAAAAAAAATAATATTAAAACAAAGACATTCCATACCAAAAAAATAAAACACAAAACCCCCAAAAACAAACAAACAACAAAAGAGCAAGAATGAAAAAAAAAAAAAACCCTTACGTTAGCTGCTTCCAAGAATGAACTATGTGTGTGTAATGGAAAAAAATAAAAAAGAATAAAAAAGCAAACAAACAAAAAATATTTCTATTCCAAGTGAGAACCAAAAATAGGCTACCTCACTGACTTTTTTCCTTTTTGTAATTTTAATCTTGTTGATGATACCAAAGATACCAAAGATTTGTTTCATGTGCGGTCTGTCTATTGCATCTGCTCATTTCCAGCCTCTAATTCTCCTTTAGTTGAAGAAAGGCCTGCTTGGCATGACAGTCGGTTGATTCGAAGGTCCTTCTTTAACAAAAGGGAACTTTTCATTTCCTACGAATATTTCCTACTGAAGCTCAGATAACCCAAAGAAAAGTCTGTGTGGAGTTTTGCGGTAGCTGCTTAAGGTTGAACTGCAGGGAGTTGCTAATTCTTCAGGCACCAGATCTTGACAGCAAATTCATTGAGGGCTTTTTAAGATTATATTTCAGAAAAGTGAACACCCAGTAGAGTAAACATTTACTTGACGTGGCAACTTGAAGATGAATAATCAATACGTCATAAGTGTCCAGGAAAGCTTACATTTCTAAAAGCATACTTGATCTACCCAATTGGTAAATTGTTGAAAAATTATATATATATATATATATATAATTTTTTATTATACATATATATATATATAAAACTTGATCATTAATCCCCTTTAGTATTTATTCCATATCATATTGTGCAGCTATTTCTTAATTAGTGGTTTAAATTAGCAATATAAGGTCATCTCATATTTAACCCTTTTGCTACCAAGCACTTACAAAAATTATCATAACATTTATTTGAAATACAGGATGCGTATTTAACAATTAAATGTGGGGTAACAGAGCAATTTTTGCAAAGAGATTGTTATTGTTATTGATACTTAAATATGCAAATATTGTAAATCTGCTCATTTTAAATTTCCCATGAATTTGTTTATCCTTTACAGATATATTGCTGGGATGAAAGGTTCTAAACTATAGATTTCATCCCTTGTCTTACACAATGTCACACGTGGTCTGCATTATCAGCATACTGGCAGAAATAGCCTTTGTGCCAGGTGCAGTAAATGTGACGAGGACAGATAATAAAATGTTCAAATGTCCTGCTTATGAGAATTTGTAGTGATCATAATGAGATCTTAATGAGATTGCAGCTTCTTCAAAAATACCAATATCTGTATGTGCTGCATAATGCCTGTGTATGGGAATTGCAGTAACACCTTGTATCTGTACTGTACAGGGCTTTTCACTCATTATAATACCCTGAAATGTATCCCTGTACAGCAGTGAGTGACCCCTGAGCTCTCCCTGTATTCTGCCCTCTCTCTGGCTGTTGTAATGCAGCAGTAAAGTTTGTTGAGCTTTTTGTTTCAATGGGGCTGGAAGCTTCTCCTTGTAGCTTCTTTACAGTAATACAGGGTGAAAGGAGTGAGATCTCAGAAAATGGTGTTTCTCCTGCATGAATTAAAGTAAGCAAAAGGAGTACTATGTGCTAATTTTTGATATTTAATGTATTATAATGCAAAATCGAGTTTGCAAGTTTTTGGTCGTGAAAGGGTTAAACAATAATAATTAGGATAAAGATATAAAAGACATAACGCATAATTTTATAAAGGGCCAAACATTACTGTTTTGTTTTTTTAACCTGGCACGACGGTTAACCAAGAGAACCTAGTTCATAATTTTCTTTCTATTTTATATATATTATTAAATCATTTACAGCTATCATAAATTAATATTTAAATCAATTGCATATATTTCCACTCCTTTGCCATATCTATAATAAATTATATATATATATATATATATATCCTCTCTTTCTTGTGGGTATTTATCGCTTCTCTTTGATTTATTGTTGCCTTCCTGCCCATTGCTTAATTTTTGGGAAATCCGACCAAAGAAGTGTTTGTGTCGGGGCAGACAAAGGTATAGGGCCAGGAAGCCACAGAATTCTACCTCTGCCTGCTAAAACAAATCAGTGGCTCCTAAAACCATATGGCGGGCTCATACGTGTTGACTCCAACCAGGCATTAAATCTTCATGCTCAGATTTGGTGCAAGAAGACACTAGTAACACCCTGCAGTAATTAGCCCTATAACTGCCAGAGAAGATCGACAAGCATTTACACTGCTCGTAACTTCTTGTACTCTAGAGTTTAATGCCAGGACTGAGAAGTAGAACCACTGAAGCTATTGTTAAACTTATACCATCGTTATCGTCAGCCGGCTGAGCTAGCCAGGGCCGTCCTGGTCCCAGACGATCATCGGCATGTTAACCATTCCTGCCTTAAGTGAAACAGACAGCTGGGTACCATAGCATCCTCCACACTCCTCTCAGCATCACGCTTTACCTGCAGAGTACGGCATAACTATGGGACAAGTGCCTTGCTTGAACCAAAGCAACTGTTTAGTTGATCTAGCCTGCCTTTCCTTCCATTTAACTCCTTGTTGCGCATGACATCGGCACGGAGTTTAAAATATATACCCTGCTTTGCAGAACACATACGTTCACAGATACCAAAGGTTCCTCCTCCTCTCTTTATGTCCTATGTCCCAGGTTGTGCGTTTTTGTGTAGATATATAAATATATATGTATTTTGTTTTTAGTTTCTGATTTTTTTCTTGCTTTTTTTACTCTCTTTGTATCGTTTTTGTTTGTTTTTGTTTTCACGGTTTCAAAGCTTTAACACAGAATTAGGCAGCATGGCGATGCAGACCGCACAGTTCCTTACCGATTTTTCTCAGATATACCTCATAGATTATAGTGTTTAGAGTAAACGTTATTATAGCGTATGTAATATATGGCTCACTGTTCTTTTAGTAACTGTGATTTAAAGAAAAAAAAAAAAAAGCTTTATACGTTCTAGGTTGTGCTTTTGTAATAGTCGAGAAGGTGCGCTTTACAATGAAACAATGTCAGTCTCTCTGTTTTATTATTTTAATTTATTTATTACGGATCGGGGTGGGGGGTTGGGGAGTTGTAGAATAATGCCCAACGTTTACAGGTTTTTATTTTATTTCTTATGTTCTTTTTTTTTCGCTGTTTGAAAAAACAATCAATATTGACGTCTTTACAGTCAGCGGGACTCGCGTTACTTTGCTGAGCAAAGCCTTTTTGTGTTCACTGGCTTGGAAGAGGTTAATTTTCTTTGTTAAAGATAAAGAATCGAAATAAGTTTTTTTCCCAACTTTGTGCTTTTTTTTTTTTTTTTTGCTTTTTGTTATTTATACCTGCTAGTGATTCGATGCATGAGTACAAAAACAAGGTGTCAATTCATGGTACACGACCCCAACATTTTCTGCTAAAGCCGAGCAATTGCTTTTCCTTCTAAATATTTGCGATTTTTAACCATTTCTTATTAATGATGCCATTAGTGTGTGTATATATATATATATATATATATATATATATACTGCTATACTCGTGATTTTTATATATATATCTATATATATAATGATTCATATAGTCTGGAACCCAATGTTTTCATTTTAGAGCGTGCACAAATGTATGGAAGTTAATAAGAGTTTCTGGAAATGTACCTCCTCTTTTGTTAAGCACATCCCATCGCAGCACAGTGCTGGAAGTGGCCATCGTTTCCTGCTAGACACATGTCGACGTGACGCTGCATGTGGTTGCTAATGAGTCTCAGTATCGACTCCTCAATGTTTTGGGTATTATTCCTAATGTTATCCATTGAGGCATAACTCGCGCGGGAATTGTCACGGTGCGGTCGTTCCTTCAGATAGCTCCTCAAAAAGAAGTCCAGGCTGGTTAGATCGAGCGACACGGTTGGCCACAGATTCTTGGAAATGACAAAGGTCCTCAAAAATCTCTGGATTGTTGCCATTGACTCACATGATGTGTGGCATGTCGCGCCATGTTACTTGAAGTAACCCAGTTCTTCCGTGTTAGTGCTATTCTTGCGGCTGTGCTGTTGTCGTGGCTCTGCTGCCACCTAGCGATCACTTCCAACATGTGCTGTGATGGGATGTGCTTAACATAAGAGGAGGTATGTTTCCTGAAAATTTCATTAATTTCCTTCCATTGGTTTACAATCTATAACGGAAACTTTGGGATTGGGACTTTATGAATTTATATATATATATATATATATATATATAACACTCAAAGGTTTAATTCACCAGGGCATTACATTTTAAGGTCAAGATAAAAATGTAAATATATATATTATTACATATATTTTAGGGCAGTTCAGACAGAACTGCGTTCCTCCATCTCTTCACTGACAATACGTCCCGTGGTCCTCATTCGCCCCATAGCCTGTCAAAGGATCATAAAGCAGCAGTATGGAGGCTGCCATCTCTGGCCTATATGACAAATGGCATCTAGTTCACTTTTTCTTTAGTTTAGAACCAATAAGGTACTTTGTAAAATGTTGAAATGCAAATATATATTTTTTGTTATATTACCGGACCTGCAGGTTAATGGTTACAAGGTCAGACATGCCCACTTTTTACTCTGTGCTGCACAAAATTAGAATTTTTGTTCAGATAAAAGCACTTGTACTTTCAGCTGTGAAAGGGAAAAAATTAAACAAATAAACACGTATTCTGTGTTTTAACTCATCGCAATTATAGAAATGTAACGTTAGCAACGTCTCACACTGCTGATTCCACGAGTTATGTAACGACGACGGTATCAGAAATCGAGTATTTTTTGTGCACTGTACCGGTATACCGGTCTGTCCATCGCTAGCTTGTGCCGTGGTTTCTGTTTGCCTTGCCGCACAGAACTCGTGGAATATGTATCATGGAGGATCTCTATAACAACGCGCCGGGTGCCTAGAAAGGAAAAGATATGCGGCGCAGTCCCCGGGATGTGGTTATTATAAAGATTCCCAGCTTGGTCACGGTCAGCCAACACTTGAAAGTACTTAGATGCAGAGCTGTCAAACTCATGCCCCCCCCCAGATGTTGCTGCCTACTGATCCCAGAATTCTTTCACTGCAATAGATAGCCAGGGAATCATGGGAGCTGTAATTCAGAAACATCTGGGGGGCGGAGTTTGACAGCCATGGCAGCATTGACTATGAGAAATGCGTTCTACTCGCAGAATGCTGAGTTACATTGCGCATGTATCTCTGTGCAACATATGTTACGTTACCTGTGCAACCATCAACTACTCAGTCTTGTCCATGCTAATGTTGGGTTCCACAATCGAACGTGTTCCCTTTGTGTTTCCACCCTGTGGGTTTTGTTTTCCTTAAGCCTGTTGGGTGTGACGATCACATCCCTCGGATAAATTTACAGCTATAAGCACCAAAGATATGCATGATTCAATAAGAAAACATTGTGTACAACACAGTGTCCAATCTATCTCTTCACGTCTGTGTTCTAAGAATTCAAAAATTCACGTCGGTGTCGTTTGTTTCATCACGATATTTGTATTGCTTGTTTTTTCTTGTTTGTTTCTGCCGAAGAATACCAAAGGTTACATTACGTAAAATGACATTTGCTGCAAAGAACAGATGGTGGAAACATTTTTATATGACGCAAAACAGATCCCGTGTTCTTCCTCCATGACTGCGATATGAGATCTTCCAGTATAACGGGCCGTGTACACACTGTAAACGCATGGATTTTAGGTTGAAAACAAGTCACTGAATGAATGACGTTTTGCCAAAGATTTAAAAAAAATAATAGTTTTTTGATATTTCATGGCGTATGTAAAAAAAAAATGCTACTGTTTTTTTATGTTTGTCTTTCTTAATTTTATTTGTTGTTGTTTATTATCTGATTCAGTATTTAAACGAATATCCATGCCACGTGGGTGATCACTTAAACATGCTCTTCCTATGTTATTGCCAAAAAATAATCCTTATGCTTTATTTGCCAAAAAAATGTATGTGCGTTTTGTTTTCTTCTTTTTGGTTATTTTTGTAAAAATGTGAATTTCATTTTTTACTTGACTTTAAGGTTGTGGGTTGGGTTTTTTTTATGTAAGTTTTTTTATGCTCATCGTATATGGGGTTTATTCCTCGTTCGAGAATGATTTGTCAAGTCCGCGGAAAGGGCTTCCAGGTTTTATCTTCGTTTGCCAAATATTTCTCCCCCTCCCCAATGCGTAACTCACTTTATTCAGCCTCCATCAGTGTTAAGAAATCTGACAAACAAATGTGGGTCAAATAAAAAGTCCAAAACACAAACATCCTCACTCATTAGAATGACACAGATGACCAAAATGGATAAATTGCTTGACATCTCCGAGGATATATTGTTACTAACGTACACGGATAAACCATGTGCTACTATAGGAAAAAAATTGAGAGTATCGTGTGGGAGGAAAAAACAAAACTACCCTAGAATACTAAACTCCTTCACTACCAAGATCGACTATACTCGATGTGCAAGGCACCTTCTCCAAGGTACAGTCGATATGGTGTTCCACGAGAGCAATGCAAAGGAATTTCATTTACTGCAAACAAAGTTCATTTGCATTTGGGCTCCAGAACATGACCCTAATGTTTTATCACCCGGGGCTCAAGGTGTTAACACCTTTTTAAAACCAGCTGGGAATGTGTCTCAATGAGATCTCCCCAGCTGATCCTGCATGGAGTCCAGAACTGCAGTAATTCCTTTTCGCCAGCAGATGGTGACATCTACCTTCCAAATAGGTTATTACAGTAAGTGATACACTGGGAATATTAAATTTCTTTCAGTATAATTAATTAAAAATGATCTTCCAAAAAAAACAAACCACACTGGTTTCTGACTGCGTTTTACGTAAAAATGCCTTGGCAGTGAAGGGGTTAATTGTATTGACCATAGAAGCGGATGGCTTTCTCATACCTAGACTCTTAAACGTCTCAAGTCACCCTAATATTGTGATAAAGGTGATGGTATGATCTCTGATTCGAAACCCCTACTAATATTAACCTTGGTCCTCGTGGCTGGTGTACGTAGCACAGGAAGGGAGGTACATTGTTGTGTGTTGTATAGCATTAGATGCAGCTAAGATCACTCCTCGAAAACCTACCTTTTCTCTTGATCCTTATGTTCTATGTAACTGGAGAGGTTTTGCTCATATCATACCTTTTGTAGCCTCCTTCACCTGAACAATATGTAATGTCAGTTAGCAATACACCAACGCGTTTCTCACCTCCCTCGCTCTCAACTGGGTTACAAATGAAATTTATGTTTCGATCTTTTTTTGCATTCGACTTGTTAACAAGGTGCGTCCATAACCATCTGTTACTTCTGTTTCCCATTGTTCTTATTTTCTGCTGCTGTTTCAGCTAAAGACTAACACGCCGGTTAGATGAAGACGCGTCGGTACCCTTCCCTAACACGTCGCTAAATTCCCACTCTCCCCCCTTCATTCAGTTCAGTGTTGAGGCGCAATTTTGTACTTGATGTTTTTTCAACATGATGCCATCATTGTTAAACACTAATGTTTTGTCTGCAGTGTCGCTTTAACTGGGTTTTTTGTTCTTTTTTTTTGTTTTGTTTTTCTTATTTTCTTATTTAATTCCTATCATTAAATGGTAGTGCTGTAAATTTCTGCAATTAATGTCAAATAAACCGCTTTAATTCACTCTGATTGAATCCCTTGCCTTCTTTAACAATGTTTTTTTTTTTTACATTATGTGTAATACGTGTTGCACAATTTGAGCCTGATGAATCCTGGCATTGCCATCTTGGAATATGCCCGCTGTGCCATCAGAGGAGAAAAAACCCATTGATGGAAAAACCCGCTCATTCAGTATATTCAGGGAGTCACATAACCTAATTTTTTTGGGCACATAACGTTGCTGAACCTAGACCTGACCAGCAGAAGCCACCCCAGATCATGCCAAACCCAAGAGACCAGCTCATACAGGCTGCCTATACATTTATTGGGATCTGCACTGAATGGATGGGGTTTAACCCCCAATATGTCCTAATACTGTTTGCAAATAAAGCATTGCGTGGAATACAATCATAACAAATAACATCAAACTTTTTTTTTTTAAATGACATCATAGGCTACAAACTAATTATTATGATAGATCCAAAATATTAGAGGACAAGAACATATGATTTTTTAAATACTAAGGTCCAGTTCAATGTCTGACTCAATACCAAAATGTATCTGTGGTGCTGGAAGTGGTCAACATTCTCCAAAAAAACCTTCTATTAATAAAGAAGCCTATAAAGGGTAGTTCCTCTCCTATTAATAAAGAGGCATATGAAGAGTGAGAAGCAGAGAGGTTTGTGAGGATCCTGAGAAAGAGCAATGGGACTAGTGGCCTGCTTTTCGGTGGAGCCCACTCAGGTCTCAGAAGGTTTTAGCTCAATTGTGTCATATCAAGGACAAATGCTCCATATGCAAATCAGACGCTATCACCCAGAAAGGGTGGCCAGTACTGATTGCCAAGGACGTCATCCCTGCAAGAGAAATGCAGCAACCTCCGACGATCATTTCTGCCTTGTTAGGCTTCGTCAGGAGGGTATAGCTGACACCCCTCTAGGCACATTGAGCAAAGGGTCCTGCCTGCGAGACCTCCACTGCCTACTGACGTCATCGTGCATGGCCGTAATGATGTCAGATGTGGGAACCCCCTGGTTGGGCAGGGAATTCCCTATGGAGGAGATACAGTGGTCCTTTGGACCCCCTTATCTCTGGAACCATAGAAGCTAGAGGGTTAAGTGAGGTATTGTTGGAAAGGCCAGAGCATGACCGTTCCAACTATATCAACATGATCAGGTTTTATAGAAAAATAGATGTTGTGGTGGAGAGCAAATTTTCATCGGGGCCCTAAGACAATGTTTGCCCAGGCCCAAGGCAAGATTAAAGAAGGTCCTGCCCCTATTTCATACCTTTTTTAATGCAATATTATTGTGTCCCCTGTGGAGAAAATAAATTCTTTGTGAGATCTCACTCCTGTCACACTGTATACTGTAAAGAAGAAGGAAGGAGCAGCCCCCACTCTCACTGTAAAAAGAGACACCATCTAGAGCAGTTGTGTGTAACTCATTTGTCATGGAGGGTTGAATCTGTTGAGGTAGGAATGGAGGAGTCAACAATAAGGCTAATGGGGCGCACAGATCCCGGTACCACTGGGCAGAGGTGGCTCCAGAGTCAGTGAGGCCCAAGACAAACCTCAACAGTGAGGCCCGAAAAAAATGCCAAAAAAAGGCTAAATGCACCTGACGATCCGCCACAACACCGACCGAATGCACTATGAAAAAAGCCGACGATCCGCCTAACAGAGCGCTGACCAGCTGCCGGAAAAAGCCAAGAAGCCGATGAACGAGGTAAGAAAAAAAACAACACAGTGCAACTTTTAAAAGCTGTTTGCAAAAAAAAATTGAGATGTGCATTCGTTTCAGAAAAATTCAGAATTCGGAACGAAATGGTATCTAAAGAATTTAATTTCATCACATCACAAGTCATCACAATTTCATTATTTTTTTTGTGTTCCGTAATTCGAATCGATATTGAATTATCGAATTGATATTTCAACTATCGAATTGATCTTAAATTAAAATACATACAAGTATACAGTCGGCAAACAACTTTATGAAATTAATTAATTTCGTTTCACTGTTTAAATTGACTCAAATACTAAATCTGTGACACAGCTTAATATTTAACCCTAGCTTGTCTTTTAACAGCAAAATTTAATTAATTGGGGTTTTATTTAGTGATCCAAAATTCGAATTGATATCAACTATCGAATAGATATATGAAATTGGAATCGATACAAAATTTCGAATGGATCCGAACCGAAACGAAACACGAAATGAAATTAGTTCCGAAATTCCGAAAACTAAATAAATTTAAAACGAAATGAAACAAAACAAAATTTTCAGCTGTGCACATCCCTAAAAAAAACTACTAGACAAAAATGTCTGGTATTAACATATAAGGTCCTATGAGACACAGGTTCAATCCCAGCTAGAGCACCTCTCCAGTAAGTGTCCTTGGGCAAGACACCTAACAGTATTTCCATTAAAAAGCGTAGCCGCAAGAGTCGATATTTCCATTATAAAGCGTAGCCGCGACGGCCGATATTTCCATTATAAAGCGTAGCCACGAGAGTCGATATTTCCATTATAAAGCGTAGCCACGAGAGTCGATATTTCCATTATAAAGCGTAGTCGCGATAGCCGATATTTCCATTATAAAGCGTAGCCACGAGAGCCAATATTTCCATTAAAAAGCGTAGCCACGAGAGCCGATATTTCCATTATAAAGCGTAGCCACGAGAGCCGATATTTCCATTATAAAGCTTAGCCGCGAGAGTCGATATTTCCATTATAAAGCCTAGCCACGAGAGCCGATATTTCCATTAAAAAGCATAGCCACGAGAGCCGATATTTCCATTATAAAGCGTAGCCGCGAGAGTCGATATTTCCATTATAAAGCGTAGCCGCGAGAGCCGATATTTCCATTAAAAAGCGTAGCCACGAGAGTCGATATTTCCATTATAAAGCGTAGCCACGAGAGTCGATATTTCCATTATAAAGCGTAGCCGCGAGAGTCGATATTTCCATTATAAAGCGTAGCCGCGAGAGTCGATATTTCCATTATAAAGCGTAGCCGCGAGAGTCGATATTTCCATTATAAAGCGTAGCCGCGAGAGTCAATATTTCCATTAAAAAGCGTAGCCACGAGAGCCGATATTTCCATTATAAAGCGTAGCCGCGAGAGTCGATATTTCCATTATAAAGCCTAGCCACGAGAGCCGATATTTCCATTAAAAAGCGTAGCCACGAGAGCCGATATTTCCATTATAAAGCGTAGCCGCGAGAGTCGATATTTCCATTATAAAGCGTAGCCGCGAGAGCCGATATTTCCATTAAAAAGCGTAGCCACGAGAGTCGATATTTCCATTATAAAGCGTAGCCGCGAGAGCCGATATTTCCATTAAAAAGCGTAGCCACGAGAGCCGATATTTCCATTAAAAAGCGTAGCCACGAGAGTCGATATTTCCATTATAAAGCGTAGCCGCGAGAGTCGATATTTCCATTATAAAGCGTAGCCGCGAGAGCCGATATTTCCATTATAAAGCGTAGTCGCGAGAGTCGATATTTCCATTATAAAGCGTAGCCGTGAGAGTTGATATTTCCATTATAAAGCGTAGCCGCGAGAGCCGATATTTCCATTATAAAGCGTAGCCGCGAGAGCCGATATTTCCATTAAAAAGCGTAGCCGCAAGAGACGATATTTCCATTATAAAGCGTAGCCACGAGAGTCGATATTTCCATTATAAAGCGTAGCCACGAGAGTCGATATTTCCATTATATAGCGTAGCCGCAAGAGACGATATTTACATTATAAAGCGTAGCCGCGAGAGTCGATATTTCCATTATAAAGCGTAGCCGCGAGAGACAATATTTCCATTATAAAGCGTAGCCGCGAGAGTCGATATTTCCATTATAAAGCGTAGCCGCGAGAGTCAATATTTCCATTATATAGCGTAGCCGCGAGAGTCGATATTTCCATTATATAGCGTAGCCACGAGAGCTGATATTTCCATTATAAAGCATAGCCGCGAGAGCTGATATTTCCATTATATAGCGAAGCCGCGAGAGCCGATATTTCCATTATATAGCATAGCCGCGAGAGCCGATTATTTCCATTATATAGCGTAGCCGCGAGAGCCGATATTTCCATTATATAGCGTAGCCGCGAGAGTCGATATTTCCATTATATAGCGTAGCTGCAAGAGCCTATATTTCCATTATAAAGCGTAGCCGCGTGAGATGATATTTCTATTATATAGCGTAGCCGCGAGAGCTGATATTTGCCCTGAATTTTTATCAGGAGTTGAAATGCCGATAAACCAGAATATGAATCTCTAGAACCAAAAACTGGTCAAAACGTGTCAGAAAAAGACGATTTCAGCTTTCGGTTTGAGTTAAATCGAGGTCCTGGTGACCTTATCTTTAGTTCGGTGACATCACTTAAGGCAGTGTGCGATAAAAAAGCGCTTTATAAGCTTCAGTAATTATTACCGCAGCTGTGCATTATCCAGTAACCTCACATAAAAAAGTCATTGACTTGTACCGAGTCCACTCAAACTCTTAAATTAGGAGGATTGTGTAATATCAGGGAAATCTATATCTTTCTATATTTCCGCCATGATACAGAGTCTTCCTGTCTCTTTCAGTATGCAGACTCTTTGCAGACTCTTTGTCCCTATTGATTTAAGCCTTTGGAAGTATTCCCCCTACCACTAGTGCTAATTATATAGAACAGTGGCAGGTCTGGTCTCTCTCCTCTCCTCTATATTTTATGGAGTAAATGAACACATGGAAGGCAGATTTATATTTCATTGATCAGTGCAGACTATTAAATGTAACTCATTGAAGGACTGAAAAATGAAAAAGTAGCAGCAGTATTCTTTTGCTGGTACTGGGATATATATATACACACTGATCAGCTACAACAGAAAAACCACTGCCAGGTGAAGTGAATATCACAGATCAAGGGGTGGGATATATTGTCACGGGGAGGTATATATTGTCACGTGCAGGATATATTTTTACGGAGTGGGATATATTGTCATGGGGATGGATATAATGTCACAGGGCGGGATATATTATCATGGGTTGGGATATATTGTCACGTGCAGGATATATTGTCATTGGGCAGAATATATTGTCACATGGTGGGATATATTGTCACGGGCAGGATATAGTGTCATATGGTGGGATATATTGTCACGGGGTGGGATATATTGTCACAGGCAGGATATATTGTTACGAGTGGGATATATTGTCACGGGCGGGATATATTGTCACAGGGTGGGATATATTTTCACGGGGTGGGATATATTGTTACGGGCAGGATATATTGTCACATGCAGGATATATTGTCACAGAGTAGGATATATTTTTTACTTCTACTTCTACCTTTCTACTTAAATGGAACTCCTGCCCCTCTACCACCGACCCCTACACTATCTGCATCTCTCCCTCCCTCCTCTCGTCCCACATGACGGCCTCGCATGAGCTCCTCTGTTTCCTCAGAACATGGTCTCCCTCTAACTCTCGTGCTGCCAATCACTCCCACTCCCACAAATCCCATTCCCACCTTCTCTTTCTCACCCTCCTGCTGTTACTCTATGCAGGTGACATATCCCCTAACCCTGGCCTCACAACACATCCAATACTCCCCTCTCATCCTATCTCCATCGCACATAAATCACTTCCCTGCAAGCCCAGCAATAATCCCTCAGCGCCTGTCCTCTTTCTCCTGCGCCCTCTGGAACGCTCGCTCTGTGTGCAACAAACTCACAGCAATCCATGACCTCTTCCTTTCAAACTCCTTCAACCTCCTAGCTTTAACTGAAACCTGGCTAACCCCCTCTGACACGGCCTCCGTTGCTGCTCTCTCACATGGCGGTCTACACTTGAGCCATACCCCCAGACCGGGTGAGAGAAATGGTGGCGGGGTCGGAATCCTGCTCTCTCCCACCTGCACCTACCAGCATCTCCCTCCACCCCCATCCCTCTCCTTCTCCTCCTTCGAGACACACTGCATCCGACTGTTCTCTCCTCTGGCCCTCAGGGTGGCAGTCATCTACCGCCCACCGGGACCAACCTCCCAGTTCTTTGACCACTTTGCTACCTGGCTTTCTCACTTCCTGTCTTCTAATTATTATTATTATTATTCTTTATTTATAAAGCGCCAGCATATTCCGCAGCGCTGTACAATAAACACAGTATAGACAGGGTTACAATACATTGAACAACATTTGACAAACAGTACAGGAGGAGATGAGGGCCCTATTCCCGTAGGAACTCACAATCTGGGAGGGTTGGGGTTGGAAACAGGAGGAGAGGACTGCAAGGTGAGAGTGATTGATGGTTGCGTCAGTGAGTTGGGTGGTAGGCTTCCCTAAATAGGAACGTTTTAAGGGAGCGTTTGAAGGAAGAGAAGTTAGGGGAAAGTCTGACAGCGGCGTGGGGGCCTTACAGAGCTGGCGGCGTGGGGCCTTACAGAGTCTAAGAGGAGCAAGAGTGTCTAGAGCAGAGATAAGCGTAGTGTTGTAGTGATTAGTGGCAGCATCAGGGCAGGTGAAGGATGAGGTATGAGGGAGGTGGTGAAGTAGGTTGGAGAATTGATGGGGGTCCACAGCATGTAGATTTCTGCGAGTGTGTGTGCGGGGTGGGGGAGCAGGGTGTTTAGGAAGTCCAGATAGGTTGAAAGAGAGAAGGTGGTGGTCAGAGATGGGGAAAGGGCAACATTTGAACTCAGAAATGGAGCAGAGGTTGGAAAAGACAAGGTCAATAGCGTGACCATCGCGGTGGGTAGGGAGGAGGGAGGATTGTGTGAGTCCAAGGGAGGACGTGAGTGAAAGAAGTTTGGAGGCAGCAGGGGCAGAAGGATCATCAATGGGAATGTTGAAGTCCCCGAGAATTAGGCATGGAAGATTAGAAGGAGTCCCTTCATTGGCTCCCCATCCACTGCAGAATTAAGTTCAAAATCCTTATCCTTACCTACAAAACCCTCACTAACTCAGCGCCCCACTACCTGTCCTCACTAATCACCAAATACACCCCAGCCTGCTCCCTAAGGTCAAACAGTGACCTGCGCCTAGCTTCTCCCCGCATCACCTCTTCGCATGATAGATTGCAGGACTTCTCACGCGCAGCCCCCACTCTCTGGAACGCTCTCCCTCTTACTGTCAGACTTTCCCCTAACTTCTCTTCCTTCAAACGCTCCCTAGAAACATTCCTATTTAGGGAAGCCTACCACTCAACTCACTGACGCAACCAACCATAAATCACTCTCACCTTACAGTCCTCTCCTCCTGTTTCCAACCCCAACCCTCCCAGATTGTGAGTTCCTACGGGAATAGGGCCCTCATCTCCTCCTGTACTGTTTGTCAAATGTTGTTCAATGTATTGTAACCCTGTCTATACTGTGTTTATTGTACAGCGCTGCGGAATATGCTGGCGCTTTATAAATAAAGAATAATAATAATAATATATTGTCGTTAGGCAGAATATATTGTCATTGGGCGGAATATATTGTCACATGGTGGGATATATTGTCATTGGGCAGAATATATTGTCACGTGGAGGGATATATTGTCAAGGGAGGGATGTATTGTCACGGGTGGGATATATTGTCTCGGGGAGGGCTATATTCTCACTGGGTGGGATAGATTTTCACTGGGTGGGATACATTGTCATGTGCAGGATATATTGTCACAGAGTAGGATATATTGTCATTGGGCAGAATATATTGTCATATGGTGGGATACATTGTCACGGGGTGGGATATATTGTCGCAGGCAGGATATATTGTCACGAGTGGGATATATTGTCACGGGCGGGATATATTGTCACAGGGTGGGATATATTTTCATGGGGTGGGATATATTGTTACGGGCAGGATATATTGTCAGTCACATGCAGGATATATTGTCACAGAGTAGGATATATTGTCATTGGGCAGAATATATTGTCACGTGGAGGGATATATTGTCACAGGGAGGGATATATTGTCACGTGGTGGGATATATTGTCAGTCACATGCAGGATATATTGTCACAGAGTAGGATATATTGTCATTGGGCAGAATATATTGTCATTGGTCAGAATATATTGTCACATGGTGGGATATATTGTCATTGGGCAGAATATATTGTCACGTGGAGGGATATATTGTCACAGGGAGGGATATATTGTCACAGGTGGGATATATTGTCACGTGGAGGGATATATTGTCACAAAGTGGGATATATTGTCTCGGGGAGGGCTATATTCTCACTGGGTGGGATAGATTTTCACTGGGTGGGATATATTGTCATGTGCAGGATATATTGTCACAGAGTAGGATATATTGTCATTGGGCAGAATATATTGTCTCGTGTAGTGATATATTGTCACAGGGAGGGATATATTGTCACGGGTGGGATATCTCGTCACGTGAAGGGATATATTGTCACGGAATGGGATATATTGTCACAGGGAGGGCTATATTGTCACAGGGTGGGATATATTGTCACGGGGTGGGATATATTGTCACGGAGTGGGTAATATTGCCACGTGGTGGGATAGATTATCACTGGGTGGGATATATTGTCACGGGTCGGGATATATTTTCACTGGCTGGGATATATTGTCACAGGGTGGGATTTATTTTCACTGGGTGGGATATATTGTCACGGTTCGGGATATAGTTTCACTGGGTGGGATATATTGTCACAGGGAGGGGTATATTGTCACGGGTGGGATATATTGCCAGGTGGAGGGATATATATATCACGGAATGGGATATATTGTCACGGTAAGGGCTATTTTGTCACAGGGTGGGGTATATTGTCACAGGGTGGGATATATTGCCACGTAGAGGGATATATTGTCACGGAGTGGGATATATTGTCACGTAAGGGCTATTTTGTCACAGGGTGGGATATATGTCGTCATGTGTTGGGATATATTGTCATGTGGAGGGATATATTGTCACAGAGTGGGATATATTGTCACTGGGTGGGATAGATTTTCACTGGGTGGGATATATTGTCAGGGAGTGGGATATATTGTCACGGGGTGGGATATATTTTCAATGGGTGGGATATATTGTCACGGGGTCTAGGTCATGGGCGCCCAAGGCTCATTGGTGCACGTGGGGAGTGAAGGCGAGCCTGTCTGGTCCTATCCCACAGAACTGCTATAACTTAAACTGCTGAAAAACCTAATGCCGGCCATTATAGGAAGTTGTCAGGACACACATGAAACGCACCACCTAACTAGAGATTGTTGTAGGCCACATACACCCCTTCATGGTCATGATGTCCCTTCATGGCCATGGTCTCTTTCATCACAATAATGCCCCCAGCCACACTGCAAAAAGTCTTCATGAATGGGTTGAGGAACATCACAAAGATTTCAAGGTGTTGCCTTGACCTGCAAATTCCTCCAGATCTCAATCCTATTGAGCATCTGTGGGATGTGCTTGAACAACAAATCCCATCCATGCAGGCCTAAGGTCAGCAGATATACACATCGACCTAGCATGTACTCGTGAATACTATGGGATGTGGGAGAGGCGTCACTGCTGGTATTACCAACACACAATAATTACGTACTTGGAAAACCAATGGAAACCAAACTCCTCTGCCAGGAACTGTGATTTTGCAATGTGGCCCAGGATTTCAAAGTGCAGGGTGATGAGTATCCGATATCCAAAATGTCGTTACTGGAAGTGCATTGGATTTCAGATTTTGGGGGATTTTGGATTATTTGCATATAATAATGAGATATCTTGGTGATGGGACCCAAGTTTAAACACAAAATCCATTTGTACCGGCTGGGTAAAGTAGAGGTAACATCACTGCTCTATAACCGTGGAGACACAGGTTTGAATCCCGGCAAGAGCACCTCTCCAGTAAGTGTCCTTGGGCAAGACCCCTAACGGTACATACTCGCCACCCAGGACATACTTGAAAACGAGAGAAATCTCTATGTATCCTTCCTGGTAAAATACTTTCTTTAAAAAAATAAATTATATTATACCTTATACACGCAGCCCGAAGGTCATTATATCCAATATTATTTTCATAATTTGGTCCTCGTCTCATCAGGTCAGGGGTGGAAATTTACAACTTTCATGTCATGTCGGCGGTGCAATCTTTCAGGATTTAGGAGAAAGAGACACTCAAATTGTTTATGCATTCAATATCCTAGCAAATATAATAAAATCCGCTTTATTATCATTATTATTTAACAGATATTAAATTTACTGCAGTAAAAAAATAATAAATAAATAAAGGTAAAAAAAAAAGAAATCCAAATGATGAATCAGCAGAATTATGTATCTATAGAATTGTGCTCTAGAAGACGGAGAACACCTGGTAAGCCGTATCTTTGGTGGGATGTGTAAAAATTCCGAGTGATTAATTCAAACGTATCGATCAGCCGATGTAAGACAACGCCCAAGGTATTCCAATTAGATGCGCTCTTGGTAAAAGCAATAATAAGGACATCATAAATTAATACAGTGGATTGAAACAAACAACAGTATCTTAGATCATCAAATTACATATCACTTTCTTCCAGCACGAAAACAAAAGGCCTTCTAGGAAGTAAAAGACAATCGTAGACCATAATGGTCTAATCAGCTTGCAGTAAATGTGCTTATGGGAGTATGGTGGTACAAGCTCAGCACTGCTCAGGATACAGAGCCATCCACAGGGCTTTCCTCTGGAGTATTACAGCTTAAGTGCTCGATTAAGACTTCCTCGAAAAATGCACCGTGCTCACTGGAGGAAGATAATAAGTCCTCTGCAGCGGGTGATATTCACACGTAGTGCATCATACTTAAAATGACAGGGGGAAAAGGATAATGCGGAGCGGAGAGAGAGTGCACTCTTCCACATATACCGGGGACGAAGGAAAATAATTAGCGTTGGCTATAAAAGACGGCCGGTAGCTCCAGGCGATCTGAAAATATCAGAGTGTGTCTCGCATATGCATCTGTTGGCATATTTTCCTGATCGCTATTAAACTATATCTAAAAGCAAGGGTGGAGGACGGGCGCAGCGCTAGGGTTACATTGCATCATTTCATGTTATTAGAATGGAAAGGTCTCTCGATTGTGCAATACGATACCAGGGAACGTGGTTATATGTGATGGCAGAAGGCTGCGCATCCACTCTGGTGGGGCGACGGCCCTTCGGATTACAGACCCTCAACATTCTTAGTTCTCTGGGGATGCAAGTGTTTGGAATTCGGTAGCAGACACAGCAGCCAGAGATTGTGTCAACACGATCTGGAGCTACGCTGTATCATTGCAAATAAAATTAGTTTGTTGCGAATTAACCCCTTCCCGACTGCGGTCGTAGATAGTACGTCCTGTGGGGAAATTCCCTTAACGACCACGGACGTAATATGTCTCCTAACCTCCCTCCCTATACTCACCTCTCTGTCCGGGCTCCCTCGACGTTCTGGCAATAAATTAATAAATAAATAAAAAGAAAATATATATATGTTTTTTTATTTTGTCTGGGGGGGTTTAATAAAATAGTGCTTCACTTGGCGTTTAAAAATGATGATCATAAAACGGTCAAAATGAGCTCAGGGCGCAGAGGTGAACTGGTTCAGCAGTGAAGGGGTTAAAAAGGAAAAACATGTAAAAATTGTGTATTTCTAAACTAAGGACAAAATTTTAGAAACTATTTAGCCAGGGAATTTTTGGCGGTTGTAGATTTGGACGATTAAATTTGGAAAAAGTTTTTTTTTCATCATATTTCCTATTTTTTTTATAGTAACTTATAAGATATGATGGAAATAATGGTATCTTTAGAAAGTCCATTTAATGGCGAGAAAAAAGGCATATAATATGTGTGGGTTGCATAAACGAGTAAGAGGAAAATTTGACCTAAACACAAAAAGCGCAGAAACGTAAAAACAGCAGCGGCCACTAAAGGTGGACTTTTGTAATACTGCCCAGTCACTAAGGGGTTAAAGGTCACGTGTAAAAGCGTGCCTATGGGGTGTCGCCATCTTTCCAATAGCATTGGCATAGCAATCCGAGGTCCAATCAGAGCCGATGATGTTTTCCTGTCAGGGGAGATGAGAGGAGTCGGCCTATCGGACACACTCAATGGCAGCGCCCAGCAGTGAGTATGACGAATGAGCTTTAAGCCCTCCCCCTTTTCTTTCTAATCACATAATGGTTGTTCTGCTGACCTCGGACATGGTATCAATAAAAAGAATTGGTGACCCAGCACGGGTCAGATATGTTAAGGCGCTAGTATTATACTATGAAGTGAATGTAATCCAATAATGTTAGACTGTGAAAAAAAATAAAAATCGATTGATAATCTGCTAGAATGCATATATATATAATTAATATCTTGCATTGTATTACTTTGTATTTCTATAACATTTTAATGTTCTTGAACCCAGGACATACTTGAAAACGAGAGAAATCTCAATGTATCCTTCCTGATAAAACACTTTATAAATAAATAAATAAATATATATATATATATATAATGCTGGAAACATAAAATAATTTCTATATGTGTATGTGTGTGTATAAAGATATATATATTCTGAAAACATAATATACTTACTATATATATATGTGTGTGTGCTTAAACATATACATATATTTAAATAAACACCGTATATACAATGCTGAAAAAAATTCAATAATTCCTTTATATCAACGTGTGTATATATATATATATATATACTGTATATTCTGAAAACATAACATTTTACTATGTATATATATATATGTGTGTGAAGTGTGTACATATATATATTATGATGTAAATATAACAATGACTATATGTATGTATGTGAATGTGTGGATAAATATATATATATTCTGAAAACATAAAAAAATTCTATATATATATGTACATATACGGTATATCAAAAGTAGGTATTGCGCAACACAAAGTCTTGTTCAGTAAAAAAGCGTTATATCTTTTATTGCATCAAGTAAAGCGACGTTTCAGTAAAAAAACTGTACTTTCATCAGGACAACCATGCAATAAAAGATATAACGCTTTTTTACTGAACAAGACTTTGTGTTGCGCAATACCTACTTTTGATATTTGGATTTATACCCATTCTAGCACCAAAGCAATTTGTCCTGATACAGGGTGTGCAAGGATCGTGTTTTTTGTACATATATATGTATATATATATATATATATTATGATGTAAATATAAAATAACTACTATATGTATATATGTGTTTAAATATCTATATATATATTGATAAAGTATTTTACCAGGAAGGATACATTGAGATTTCACTCGTTTTCAAGTATGTCCTGGGTATAAATATATATAAATATTATGATGTAAATATAAAATACTGTAATTACTATATGTATATATGTGTATGTTTGTATAAATATATATCTATATATCTATATATATATAAAACACCAAGAAAGACTTGATTTTTTTTCCCTTTTGTTGCAGCCACGTGCCAAAAGAGCTAAAATGTGCCGTCAGGACTTCCGTTCCAGTTACGCAGCATTTCTCCTTCGCAAGGTGCCTTGTGCATTGTGTAGTAAAATGCTCCGACATGCTGACATTAGGAGATTTCAGGAATAAAACGGTAAAGGAAGCAGAAGGGGCAGCCCTCCCCCCACCGACAGATGTTTGACTTGCGATATCCTTGCATTATTTCCTCCCAATCTCCATCGCACAATGGCGAGGGGTCATTTCATCTGCAGCCGAGACGCGGCCGGAAAAACCTCCTGCACCTTTCATATTTATTTCCACCCAAACCGGGGCACAAATTATTAGGACGTCAAACACATGTCACGTCTGTCACCCGGACAATATTATAAAAAAAATAAATACAGCATTAAATCGCCATAAAATG
This sequence comes from Leptobrachium leishanense, assembly GCA_009667805.1. Taxonomy (NCBI): domain Eukaryota; kingdom Metazoa; phylum Chordata; class Amphibia; order Anura; family Megophryidae; genus Leptobrachium; species Leptobrachium leishanense. The sequence goes on from CM019063.1 coordinate 65,318,551, forward strand.
TCAAATATATACAGGGTTATTCAGAGAGAGGTGAAAAGCAGGAGAATGACTGGAGAAGTGAAAATTCTAGGTCAAAATAGCCAAACCAGAAAAATTCTCCCTTTCATCTCACTTTCCAAATCGGCTATTTTGACCTAGAATTTTCCATTCTCCAGTCATTCTCCTGCTTTTCACCGCTCTCTGAATAACCCTGATTATTTTTTATATATATATTTAGTTCTAGGAATTAAGTCTTACATTTTTTTTTTATTTCAGAAGGGCAGGTTTACACCTTAGTATAATCACTTTTCGGCGATTTGAAGCATTGGAAAGTCTTGCTGAGATAAAAGTAATTAAAAAATATATATTTTTTTTAACCCCTTAGGCTAGGGTCAGACGAGCGCAGTGCGAACGCGCGTGCAGGCGCACTTAATCACGGCCGTAGTAGCAGCAAGTGCCAGGCCATGACGGCCAATATACGAAGTACGGTCGCACAAAAGTTCGGCTGCGCAACGCAAGTGGCAAACGAACGCATTTTTTCGAGAACGTAAAACCGCTAGTACGGTCGTACAGAGTGCGCTGCGTCCGCTAGCGGCGTGTGTGCGTGATTAGGAGACGTCAGACGCTGCTAATGTCCGGCCAACTTAACGTCCAGATGCACAAAGTGTTTTATTGATGATCCGTACAAAATCACGGACGAAAATGCGCATCGTATGACCGCTATCGCGTATTCCGTGAAAAAATGCGTCCATTCGTTCGAACGCACTTTTTCACAGACAACGCGAAAATGCGTTCGTCTGACCCTAGCCTTAAGGACCAAGGGTCTTTATAGTCAATGCATTTATGACGAAACAGTTCCGTCATTGGTCCTTAAGGGGTTAAAAAAATGAAAATAATCCCAACAAAAGCAAAACATATAAAACCATTAATATATATACCTATAATATAATTAAAAAGAGAGGAGAAGCGGATATTTTTTAATTTGAGTTATTACATCTAACAACTATATGCAATATATATTTTTTATTTTAAGGGTTCTGATTAGTAAGTTTTTTATGAGTTTATGACACCTGTCTTGTAAAAATTAAAGTAAAAAACAAACAAACCCTATTTGGAATAAGGCTGGGGTCAGACTAGCGCATTTTTAACGTGCGTTTAGGCGCACTTAATCACGGCCGCACTAGCAGCAGATGACGCGCAATGACGGCCAATATACGAAGTCCGGCCGCACGGAAGTCCGGCCGCGCAACGCAAGCGACAAACGAACGCATTGTTTCGAGAACGCAGAACCGCTAGTACTGACGTACAGAGTGCGCTGCATCCGCTAGCGGCGTGTGTGCGTGATTAGGAGACGTCAGACGCTGCTCATGTCCGGCCAACATAACGTCCAGACGCAAAAAGAGTTTTATTGATGATCCGTAAAAAATCACGCACGAAAATGCGCGTCGTATGACCGTTTTCGCGCATTCCGTGAAAAAATACGTCAATGCGTTCGGACGCACTTTTTGACGGTCGCCGCGAATAATGCGTTCGTTTGACCCTAGCCTTAGTCTCCAAATGAGCATGCGGCCCTCACATCACAACAATTCACAGTTTGGTGAATAGCGTTTTTTTTAAATATGATTTATTATTTCAATGACATTAAATCCTATTTTAAAATGACAAAAATTGATCTTGAAACAAGTAAATCTGTATAAATGCCGGCGCAGTGCTACCATAGACAGGGTTTTATTTACTTAAAGAAAATATAAAAAAATAACAATTTATTTATCTAATGTTTGTTTTGCTCCAGAATTAAATTTTTTTTTTTTTTTTTACCATCAAGTTTAGTTTGGGAAAATAAATATGGCTCTATTAACTGCTTTGCGCAAACGTTAACGCGTGCGCAAAAACGCATTAACGCGAGAGGAAAAACCCTTTGCGCTGAACTTTGTATTACAATGTCCGCGCAAAAAATGCGCGTTAATGTCTACCGCGGGTGAACCTGCGTGAACCCTGCGAGAGCTTACTGTACTGCTCGCGTCTTATACTTAACATTATGAGCGCAAATGCGTTTGTGCGCTGGTACGCGGATGGTATTACAATTAGGGATGTGCGTTTCGGGTTTTGGAATTTCGGAATTTTCACGAAATTTCCCGATTCGTGTTTTTGGATGCGGCCGAATTTCCGAAAATTTTTAGATCCGAAAATGGCAGATCCGAAAAGTTTTCCGAGCCGAAACGAAAGATTTTCGGAATTTTCGAATGGACTTGAAATGTGTCAAATCGAAATTTATTGCTTTGAAACGAGGAGAACAGACGTTCCGAAAAACGAAAATTTCCGAACTTACGAGAAGTCGATACAAAAACCGAGCTAAGTGACACGAAAATACAAAAAATGGTCGATATTCGGAAAATATGTACAATTCTGAAAAACGAAAATTTCCGAAATCACGAAAAGTCGATACAAAAAACGAGCTAAGTGACACGAAAATACGAAAAATGGTCGATATTCCGAAAAAAAAATGTACACGAAAAACGAATCGAGTCGAACCGAATCGAAACAGAAATCGGTCGAAACGAGCCGAATCGAAAAGCTTAAAAATCCGAAACATCGAACCGAAAAAAAAATCGGTGCACAAGCCTAATTACAATCTATGTGCAAAGTTTGACGGACAGCGTGTGCGCGCATAATTTTAACGTCTTTGAAAAGCTGGTGGTAACTGCAAATCTGAACGTTCTGGCCGAAACTAAATACACCAGCACAAAAAAAAATACAGCAAAGTATAGTTACACATTCTACACATACCCAAACAATAAGGCTAGGGTCAGACTGAGGCAGTGCGAACGCGTGTGTAGCCGCACTTAATCACGGCCGCACTAGCAGCAGATGCCGGGCAATGACGGCCAATATACGAAGTACGGTCGCACAAAAGTCCGGCTGCGCAACGCAAGTGGAAAATGAACGCATTTTTTCGAGAACGTGAAACCGCAGGTACTGACGTACAGAGTGCGCTGCGTCTGCTAGCGGCGTGTGTGCGTGATTAGGAGACGTCAGACGCTGCTAATGTCCGGCCAACATAACGTCCAGACGCAAAAAGAGTTTTATTGATGATCCGTACAAAATCACGGACGAAAATGCGCATAGTATGACCGCTATCACGTATTCTGTGAAAAAATACGTCCATTCGTTCGAACGCACTTTTTCACAGACAACATAAAAATGCGTTCGTCTGACCCTAGCCTAAAATGGAGAATTTGTGCGTGTTTTTATTATTGCTGCAGCACATACACTCAGATTGACTTTGACAGGCGCAAAAACTTAACTGGAGACAATTGTGGTTCTTAATTCTGGTTGGCTGAATCGCCTGAAAAAACAGTCCGCACACTGATTTCTGCGCGCAGAGTTAATGCGCGCGCGTTATTATTATTTTTTACGCGCGTTATTTTTTGACACATGAAAAAATGCGCTCGGATCGTAATACCAGCGTTAATTTACACGCGTTAACATTTAACGCTGCGCGCAAAAAGAATAGCGCTGCGTGAGCGTTTTTGCGCGGTGGAGTTAATAGAGCCCATAGTTTACAAACATGACAGTTGAACACTATCAGGGTTATTCAGTGAGAGGTGAAAACCAGGAGAATGAGAATTGGCAGGAGAATGAACAATCTAGACCAAATAGCATCATGGGACATGTAGTTCTGAAACGTCTCAGGCGCCATCGTTTGCATCACAGCAGAGTCATGATGCCAGGGACCGAGGGGTAGGAGGGAGCAGGAGAATCCTCCTATAGACGATCCTTTTGCTGTCTGTCTGTCTGTCTGTCTTTTAGATGCTCAGTGCAGGAGATCGATAACATATTCGTAGCTTAATGAGATATTTGCACCAAGGACAAAAAGTTCCAAGACCGGTTCACTTTAAAGGGATACTCCCCGTTTTGCCTAATTACTTTTTATTTATTTATTTTGATTTCAGGTTGTTTTACTCACCTTTTCTACCTCGTCTCGCACAGCTCCTCCTCTACGGGTCATTGGCTCCCGGACCCAGATGTCCCCGAAGCTTTCTAACGCAATTTGAGCTCATATGCAATTTCTGTAGCGTTGCAATCGCAAATTGCGCACCGCTATGGACCTGTGCACTTTACGACCGCAAGTTCAGTACTGGATCAGAGATGCGCGCATGCACAGAAAAATGGCTGCCTCTCTGTGAACATCTGTTATTGCCGGTGGTCTCAGAGGGTGATGTCTGTACGCGCTCTGTGCTGACATCATTAGTGACCGATCTGGTGACCAGCAGCCAGGAAATTTATTAATCCTGGCTGCTGGTGACACTGGGTGGGGTGGAGGAAAATCCTCCACTTCACTCAGGAATTTCTGCCAGATCGGTGGATGGGGGGAAGGGGCGAAAAGCTTAAATAGTCAGGATGACCAGAGTGTCCCTTTAAAGATTTAATTTAGAGCAGGGATTGAAGGGTTAAGCCCAAGTGGTGGCACAAAATGCATTTGGTGCTCTTTTTTGTTTTATTGAGGGCAGAATTGGCAGGAGAATGAACAATCTAGACCAAATAGCCAATTTGGAAAGTGAGATAAATGGGAGAATTTTTCTGGTTTGGCTATTTTGACCTAGACTTTTCACTTCTCCAGTCATTCTCCTGCTTTTCACCTTTCTCTGAATAACCCTGTAGGTGTCTAAAAAATGGCTACTGTCTATCCAGGGTATTTTTTTTTTTTAATTTGACAATTTTTATTGTGCACAGCATAAAGTACAATAAACATCAATCCAGGGTCTTTTTAATGGATATTTTTAATATTTAATCACCAATTAAATCCAAAATATCTGCAAATGTAAAATGTCTTCATAAAAATCCTTTAAACCCCATGATTTTGCGCTGTGCACTTATTTATATTATTTAATTTACACCATCAAAAACTTGAGAATGTGAGCCCCTCTGAGATGGACTTCATCGTCTCTTGTACCTGTTCATCCTCATTTGGCCTCAGTTTCTTGGATGCTTTATTATTATTATTATCACCATTTATATAGCGGCAACTGTTTCTGCATCGCTTTACATTAACCAATGAGAACGAGACAAACAGGGTTATTCAGAAAGCATTTCGGTGCTCTCCTCTTCGCTGCACTTCGGCGATTTCGATTTGTCAACCCTGCGTTGAATTCAACATTCACCGCAGGGGCCCCAAAACTGCGGCGAGTCAAACCGGGTAATGAATCGAAAAACCGCTGAATCGTTCCGACAAACAGCCGCAAAACCGCCGAATCAATCCAAAAAACTGCTGCAAAACCCCTAAATCGATCTGAAAAATCACTGCAAAACCACCAAACAGAGCGCCAACCACCCGCCGGAAAAAGCCGACTAGCTGCTGAACGGGGTATTAAAAAAAACAAACGCACCATTTAAAAGGCGTTTTCAAATAAAGTACTGCATGAAAATGCCTGGGAATAATATATGAGGTCCTATCAATAATAATAAAAAGAAAAAAATTCTAACAAAAAAATAATAACAGAAAAAAAACGCCATTTAAAAAAAATTGTAAGACTATTTTGCCGAAAAAAAATCCTAAAAAGTATTAATTAAAGAGACTTTTGCTGCAAATAAAAAGAATAAACGGTTGAATAAATATTTAATAAAAACAGGGAATTTTTTTAACATTGAAACCTATGGGATTCGTCTGATTAAACCTGTCGAATGAAACCAGCGAAAATCAGCGCATTTCTCTGACATTTCTCTGCTGTTCGGTGTCTCTGAATAGATTAACCATTGCTGCTCTATGGGGAGTTCACTGCCGCCGAACAGGCGCCGTATTTTGCTGGCAATATTTGGCGAATTGCCCCCCTTTTTGAATAGCCGAATGGCCACAAAATTGCACAGTACGAGGAAATTCACTGTTCGGTGCAATTTCGTGGCCACTTCGGTGCTCTTTGAATAACCCTGAAAATTAAAACCAACTTAGGAACCGAAACAAGAACTGTAGAGGGTCCTGCTTGGGTTAACTTGCAATCTAGAGGAGTTGGAGAAATGAGGAAGACAAGAGGGAAATATTTCTTTGTACTGCGCTGCTGCCTATGTCCACTGAAAAGAAAAACAATAATACTAGCAATCTGACCTTTATTAACTCATATTGCTTATATTGTGTCCCTAAAAACAGGTGAACGTTTTTTTTTTATCAGGCCACCGTGCACGATCCTTCAGAAGAATAACAAAAGAAAAAAACTTGAGATGCATTGTGATTATTATGTTCTAGTATATTGCACTTTAACCCCTTTACTACCAAGTGAATAAAAAAAAAAGCACACTGTCAGTCATGAGTGTTTTTTGTAAAATAGTTTTTAATTAATTATACAGAAAGAAATATTAGGGAATATTCCCAATACATTCCTTCCTGTAATAACCAATTTGGCTGGGAGATGTCGCCATGTGAGCATGATGCTTGAGGCGCAAACCCGTTTTAAAACGAGCTGGGGATGCGTCTCAATGAGATCTCCCCAGCTGATCCTGCACGGAGTCCAGAACTGCAGTAACTTCTTTTGGCCAGCAGGTGGTGATATCTCCTTGCCAAATAGGTTATTACAGTAAGGAATACACTGAGAATATCCCCAAATATTTCTTACTGCATAATCAATAGACATGTGCATTCGTTTTAGTACTAAAACGATTTAGTCAGAATTTTGGGATAATTTAGTTTTCGTATGACTCAAGAGATACGAAACTTCTCAGCACAAAAAACGAAAGAAACTAAAATAAAATGCACTACATTTTAGTTTCAGTCCTTTTTGTGATATTACATTGATGAGTGAAGGAGACCAGCAATGAAGAGCGCAACATCGCAAAGCTACAGAAAAGATTTGTATGCGTAATCCTTCCCGACCCCTACCCGAAAATCTGACGTGATAGATCTCCAGAATACTCACTCGCAGCACAGACAGCCAGCACAGGAGAGGAAACCTTTACTTAACCCTTGCATGTCTATGAGGCAGACAAGATGATAAAAGCAGCTGGAGAAGGAAACCATTCAAATAAATCACACTGAAAGCTAATGACAGAGGAGGGCTGGATAGTAAAAATCCTTTTATAACAAGCAGCGCTGGGAGAAGAGAGGGACTTTATAAAACAGGTGTTATCTCCCCTCCCGCTCTGCATAATAGGGGCTTAGGTCTGATACATTTTATATTATCCAGGAGCACTATCCTCCTTTCCTCATCTATAATACACGTTTTATATAAAGTCCCTCTCCTCTCCCAGTGCTGCTTGTTATAAAGTTTTATTTTACGTCTGATACATTTAGTATCCAGCTCTCACAGTTACTCTGTCATTATGAGCCTTCAGTGTGATTTATTTGAATGTTTTCCCTGGATTTAAAGTGCTTTATTTTACTATAAAAATAAATTTGCACCAGTCATCTCTTCTGAGCTTTCAGACTGATTTACGTTAATATTTTCCCTCTCCCCTGCTTTTATATTCCTGTGTCTCCCACACATAGATACAAAGTTTAAGTAAAAGTTCCCTCTCCTGTGCTGGATAAGCATTGCATTCCGAAGTTCTGCACCCTCCACATGCCAATGCAGTAGGATGTTCTATACAGAGAGGGGCATTAATTAATGCAGGAGGATGCTCTTTACATTATACAGAGAGGGGTATTAATGCAGGAGGATGTTGTATACATTATACAGAGAAAGGTATAAATTGAAGAGGATGTTCTATACAGAGAGGGACATTAATTAAATCAGGAGAATGTTCTATACATTATACAGAGAGGGGTATTAATTAATGCAGGTGGATGTTGTATACATTATACAGAGAGGGGTATTAATTAATGCAGGAGGATGTTCTATACATTATACAGAGAGCAGCCTTTTTTTTAGCCCTTTAAATCCTGTGGCTGTGAGCGCTGAGATCGGCTGCTTGTTATATTATCTCTCAATACAATGTATCAGGCTCAGCTGTTACAGTAACTGACTGTAACAGCGCTCAGAGTTTCAGTAAAACAAGGAAATAATATTGTTCTAACCTCAGTTACTGTAACAGCTTTGCCTGACACATTGTGCTGAGAGTGAGAGATACTGTAACAAGCAGCGATATCAGTCCTCTGATGAGCCACTACAATTGTAATTGTATCCACTAGTTTTCGGATGAATGAAATTAGTTTTCATACTAAAGAACTGAAAACGAATTTCTTTACTAACTAAATAAATTGCATTTTAGGACTAATCCATTAGTTCAAAACGAAATTTTGTGCTGTGCACATGTCTAATAATCAATAAAAAATTATTTCCCAAAAAAGAAAAAACACTGGTTCCTGGCAAGTTTTTCTTAAATCACTTGGTAGTGAAGGGGTTAACCCCTTTCCCACCCAAAATCGAGTTATCTCGATTTTGCATTGCATTCCGGTGAATAGCACTCATTAGCATATCAAAAGACCATTTTCACACCTTTTTTAAAGCAAGATTAGTATGACCCCTGTGGAGAAACAAAATCCCTTTTTTATGTCTCTTAAAGCACCCTGGGGAGACATAAAACCATCTGAAAATAGCAGCCCTAAACCTCACTGTAACAAAAAGTTCAATTAGATACTGCTGCATTACAGCAGCCAGGGATTTGTCAGAATACAGGGAGAGCTCTGGGGTCAATCACTGCTGTACAGGGATAAGATTCAGGGGGTTATAATGAGTGCAAATCCCCGTACAGCACAGATACAAGGTGTTACTGTAATTGCCATACACAGGCATTATGCAGCACATACAGATACAAGTTGTTGCTGTAATTTCCATACACAGGCATTACGCAGCACATACAGATACAAGGTGTTGTTGTAATTGCCACACACGGGCATTATGCGGCACATACAGATACAAGGTGTTGCTGTAATTGCCATACACCGGCATTATGCAGCACATACAGATACAAGGTGTTGCTGTAATTGCCATACACAGGCATTATGCAGCATATACAGATACAAGGTGTTGCTGTAATTGCCATACACAGGCATTATGCGGCACATACAGATACAAGGTGTAGCTGTAATTGCCATACACAGGCATTGTGCAGCACATACAGATACAAGGTGTTGCTGTAATTGCCATATACAGGCATTATGCAGCACATACAGATACAAGGTGTTGCTGTAATTGCCATACACAGGCATTATGCAGCACATACAGATACAAGGTGTTGCTGTAATTGCCATACATAGGCATCATGCAGCACATACAGATACAAGGTGTTGCTGTAATTGCCATACACAGGCATTATGCAGCACATACAGATATTGCATTGCTAATAATCTTATTATGATCAATACAAACCCCCATAAGCAGGAGATCTCACCATTTTATTATCTGTCTGCAGCACATTTATGGCATCTGACACAAAGGTCCTTTCTACTTGTATGTTGATAATGCAGACCCCATGTGAAACTGTGCAAGATAAGGGACACCATCTAGAATCTTACAGAATCTTACATTTCAACAATATTTCTGTAAAGGATAAATGAATAGATGAAAAATTAAAAATGAGCAAATTAACATTATTTAATTTTTTTAACTATCACAGAATAACAATTTCTGTGCGAAGCTTCTATTTTATCCCATATTTAATTAATCCCATGTTGCTCCATATTAAATTAATCCCATGTTTCAAATAAATGTGATGATAATTTTTTTAACAAAAATCGCTTGGCAGTGAAGGGGTTAACTATATTGTTAATAATAATAATAAGAAGAAGAAGAAGAAAGAGGAGAAACCCCGTCTTGCAATCATTATTTCCCTCTGCATAAGGTTCTATACCATTGACGGCAGACCTTGGCATCCTAGATATTTCTGTAGTACTTGTCCCATGATACCCAGCCAGGTTGACTAACAGGGTTATCCAAAGAGATTCGAAAAGTCACCGCACGTTCGGTGACTTTTCGTTCTCTTCAATTCGGTTCCTTTTGCCGATTGCATTTCGGTGACCCTGCGGTGTATTCAGCAAACAGCACAGGGTCCCCGAATTGCAGGGAAAAGCTGCCGTAAACTCACCGAAAACTAACCGAATGCACGCTGAAAACAAGCAAAAACATCTGGATTAACCTTCGAAAAAGCCGAACAGGAGCCGAATCACACAGAGCCGAAGCAGCTGTGACGTAGAGGAGGCAGTGAATAAATTAGAAAAACCATTTGTATGAATCTGGGAAAAAGAAACGCTGTTTGCAAAGAAACTACTGAGCGAAAATGTCTGAAATTTTCACAGGAGGTCCAGGGAATGATAATAAAGAGGGCTGTTACAAAAAAAATAAGCAAACTGAAAAAAAAAAAAAAAAAAATCGGACTTTTAATTTTTTTTTAAAAAATTCAGAAAAATGCTTAAAGTATCCTAAAAAATCTATAAATAAAGAGACTTTTTGCTGCAGAATTTTATAATGAACGGTTTATTAGATATTGAATTAAAACAGGAATATTTTTAACATTGAAGCCTATGGGATTCTCCTGAATAAATTTGCCGAATTAAACCACCGAATGGCAGAGCATTAGGGGAACCTTTCACTGCTGGTTTGTGTTCTCTGAATAGCCGAAGCAGTGCTTTTTGATGGGGATTTCACTGCCCTCGAACAGGGACCGAACAGGCACCGTATGTGCAGGCAATTCGCCAGGATTTGGAGAATTGCCTGCTCTCTGGATAGCCGAATGGCCAGGAAAGGTAACCGAACGCTGATTTTCAGCGTTCGGTTACCTTTCTCAAGCAATTCGAATCTCTTTGGATAACCCTGTAAGCATCATGGGACATGTAGTTCTGAAACATCTCAGGCGCCATCGTTTGCATCACAGCAGAGTCATGATGCCAGGGACCGAGGGGTAGGAGGGAGCAGGAGAATCCTCCTATAGACGATCCTTTTGCTGTCTGTCTGTCTGTCTGTCTTTTAGATGCTCAGTGCAGGAAGATCGATAACATATTCGTAGCTTAATGAGATATTTGCACCAAGGACAAAAAGTTCCAAGACCGGTTCACTTTAAAGGGATACTCCCCGTTTTGCCTAATTACTTTTTATTTATTTATTTTGATTTCAGGTTGTTTTACTCACCTTTTCTACCTCGTCTCGCACAGCTCCTCCTCTACGGGTCATTGGCTCCCGGACCCAGATGTCCCCGAAGCTTTCTAACGCAATTTGAGCTCGTATGCAATTTCTGTAGCGTTGCAATCGCAAATTGCGCACCGCTATGGACCTGTGCACTTTACGACCGCAAGTTCAGTACTGGATCAGAGATGCGCGCATGCACAGAAAAATGGCTGCCTCTCTGTGAACATCTGTTATTGCCGGTGGTCTCAGAGGGTGATGTCTGTACGCGCTCTGTGCTGACATCATTAGTGACCGATCTGGTGACCAGCAGCCAGGAAATTTATTAATCCTGGCTGCTGGTGACACTGGGTGGGGTGGAGGAAACTCCTCCACTTCACTCAGGAATTTCTGCCAGATCGGTGGATGGGGGGAAGGGGCGAAAAGCTTAAATAGTCAGGATGACCAGAGTGTCCCTTTAAAGATTTAATTTAGAGCAGGGCTTGAAGGGTTAAGCCCAAGTGGTGGCACAAAATGCATTTGGTGCTCTTTTTTGTTTTATTGAGGGTCTCGAGCCGTCTCTCCGCTTTCCCGTTATAGTAGTGACTGCTATTTATAATGGATCCGCCAAGATTTATTTTCAGATGATAGCCTTCCACATCGGCTGAAGTGTTTCACTCTCGCGGCAGTAAAGCATTTCCCGTACCACCAGGGAGTGTAAATGTCTCTCCGCCTGCTTCCATGGAAGACCTTTCAGAACCTTTTGCGGAGGTTTTATTCTCAGTTTAGAATATTCAGAGTAATGTATTTTTAAGTCAGGAAGCAGCGCTTTCTGCAGCGTCTTCATTACATTACTGTGATGGAAACAATAGGGGAAGAAAATTGTGTGTGTGCCCACGCGTCATCAAATGAGCAACAATATAAAAAATATGGAATACTGTATATTTCTAGTAAGCATGACGCCCTGCCATTTAGTATCATCCTGCCATCCCGTGTAACCCTTCCATCCGGTGTCACCCTGCCATCTCGTGTCACCCTGCCTCAAGTGTCAGCCTGCCATCTGGTGTCACTTTGCCATCTGGTGTCACCCTGCCTCCAGTGTCACCCTGCCATCCAGTGTCACCCTGTCATTCGGTGTCACCCTGCCTCCAGTGTTACCTTGTCATCCAGTGTCACCATACCTCAAGTGTCCCCCTGCCTCCAGTGTCACCCTGCCATCCGGTGTCACCTTGCCATCCAGTGCCACCCTGCCATCCAGTGTCACCCTGCCTCCAATGTCACCCTGCCACCCAGTGTCACCCTGCATCAAGTGTCACCCTGCTATCCTGTGTCCCCCTGCCTCGAGTGTCACCCTGCTATCCATTGTCTCCCTGCCTTGAGTGTCACCCTGCCTCAAGTGTCACCCTGCCTTCTACTGTCACCCTGCCTCCAGTGCCACCCTGTCATTTAGTATCACCCTGCCATCCGGTGTCAGCTTGCCATCCAATTTCACCCTACCATCTGGTGTCACCCTGCCATTTATTGTCACCCTGCCATCCGTGTCACCCTGCCTCCAGGGTCACCCTGCCATCCAGTGTCACCCTGCTTCAAGTGTCACTCTGCCATGTAGTGTCACTCTGCCTCCAGTGTCACCATGCCATCTGGTGTCACCCTTCCATTTAGTATCACCATGCCATTGAGTATTACCCTGCCATCCGGCGTCACCTGGCAATTCATTAACACCCTGTCAAATGGTGCCAATCTGTCACTCAGTGTAACCCTGCCATCTGGTGTCACCCTTCCATTCAGTATCTCCCTGTCAAACGGTGCCACTCTGTCACTCAGTATCACCCTGCCCTTCGGTAAGTTCAGTGTCACCCTACAATTCAGTATCACCCTGTCATGTGGTGCCACTCTGTCACTCAGTATCACCCTGCCACCCAGTGTCATCACTCTATCTATCTATCTATCTATCTATCTATCTATCTATCTATCTATCTATCTATCTATCTATCTATCTATCCCTCTATCTATCTATCTATCTATCTATCTATCTATCTATATCTATCTATCTTATCTATCTATCTATCTCTATCTATCTCTGTTCTATCATCTATCTATCTATCTTTCTATCCGTATCTATCTATCTATCATCTATCTATATTTCTATCCGTTATACTTATTCAGTCTATATGTCTATATTGTTTATTTATTTATAAAGTATTTTAGCAGGAAGGATACATTGAGACTTATTCTATATCTATCCCGTATCTATCTATCTATCTATCTTTCTATCCGTATCTATCCCATATCTATCTATCCCTCTATCTATCTATCCCGTATCTTTCTATCTATCTATCCCGTATCTATCTATCTATCTATCTATCTATGTATCTATCTATCCGTATCTATCTATCTATGTATCTATCTATCTATATCTATCTATCTATCGTATCTATCTATCTATCTATTCTATCTATCTATCTATCTATCTATCTATCTATCTCTATCTATCTATCTATCTATCTATCTCTGTTCTATCATCTATCTATATTTCTATCCGTTATACTTATTCAGTCTATATGTCTATATTGTTTATTTATTTATAAAGTATTTTAGCAGGAAGGATACATTGAGACTTATTCTAATATTCTATTCCTATCTATCTATCTATCTATCTAATCTATCTATCTATCCCGTATCTATCTATCTATCTAATCTATCTATCTATCTATCCCGTATCTATCTATCTATCTATCTATCTATCTATCTATCTATCTATCCCGTATCTATCTATCCCTCTATCTATCCCGTATCTATCTATCTATATATCTATCTATCTATCTTATTCTATCTATCTATCCCGTATCTAT
>CM019063.1:65342405-65437952 GCA_009667805.1 Leptobrachium leishanense
TGGAGAAGTGAAAATTCTAGGTACCAAACCAGAAAAATTCTCCCATTTATCTCACTTTCCAAATCGGCTATTTTGACCTAGAATTTTCACTTCTCCAGTCATTCTCCTGGTTTTCACCTCTCTCTGAATAACCCTGATAGAGCATTAGGCTGGGTTCACGCCTGAGCGTATCTGTGTTTTATGAGCGTATTACCTGGCGTTTTTGACATTTAGAAACGCGCGTCGTACGCCCGATTTTGATTGACTACGGAGGCGTCCAATGAAAAAGACTTTAGTGCTTTTTGTGCCTGTTGCCATGCGCGGAAAGTGCTTTGATACGAGCGTTTTTGATGACGAAAATGCGCAAACGCCCATTTCAGCGCGTTCACGTTGAAGTCTATGGCCGCAAACGCGCTGTAATACGCCCCAAAAAAGCTCCTGTACTTCTTTGGGCGTAGGACGTTTTACAGTGCATTCCTACGCGCTGTAAAACGCCCAGGTGGGAACCATGCCCATAGGAAATAATGGGATTTCAGTGTTTGAGCGTTTTAGGCTAGGGACAGATGAGCGCATTTTCTGCAGCCACCGTCAAAATGTACGTCGATGCGTGCGCACGCATTTTTTCACGGAATACGCTTAAGTGGTCAGACGATGCGCAATTCTGGACGTATTTCATGACGGTGGGGTAAAAAGAAGTCTAGGGAAATCCGGCTGTTTGAACGTTATGTTGGCCGCACACTAGCAGCGTCTGACATCTCCTAATCACGCACACACGCTGCTATGCGGCCGCAGCGCACTCTGTACGTCAGTACCAGCGGTTTCACGTTCTGATAAAAATGCGTTCATTTGCTGGTTGCGTGGTGTCGGCGCACTTTTGTACGCACGTACTGCGTATATTGGCCGTCATTGGCCGTTATGTGCTGCTACTGCCGCCGTGATTTAGTGCGCCTGCACGCGCGTTCCGACTGCCCCACTCTGACCCTAGCCTTACAGCGCGTAGGAACGCGCTGTAAAACGCCCAGGTGTGAACCAGGCCTCCGACAACCAGATGGCAACATTCATATCACCTATATTATGTGCTGCTGGGCAGGGGTCAAGTCCTAACAATTAAAAAAATAAAAAGCGTGGGAACTCACCAAGATTTCTTCCCCCCCCCCATAGAAATGATCATCTCACACTTAACACACACCCAGATCTGATTTATTTATATATATATATGTGAATTTTAGCAAAATTATATGATAATTCTCTATTTATTGTGAATTAACAGGAAAAACTATGATTGAACACCTGAATAAAAGCTTCATTCAGAGAGCGCCGAAATGTCACTGATATCTCGTTGCTCTCTCGTTCCCCGCACTTCGGCAAGTTCGATTCGCTGACCTCTGGTTAATTCAGCATTCACCACAGGATCACGGAAGTGCAAGGAACAGGCTGCCAAACTCATCTGAAAAACTGCCACGTGGAACTGAAAAACTGCCGAAAAAACACCGAATTGATCTGAAAAACTGCCAAATCGATCTGAAAAACCGCCGAAAAAACACCGAATTGATCTTAAAAACTGCCAAATCGATCTGAAAAACTGCCGAAAAAACACCTAATTGATCTTAAAAACTGCCAAATCGATCTGAAAAACTGCAGAAAAAACACTGTATTGATCTGAAAAACTGCCGAATCGATCTGAAAAACCACCGAAAGAAACGCTGAATCGATCTGAAAAACCGCCGTAAGAAATACCAAATCAATCTGAAAAACCGCCGTAAGAAATACCAAATCGATCTGAAAAACCGCCGAAAGAAACGCCGAATCGATCTGAAAAACCACCGAAAAAGCACCCGATCCGAAAAACCGCCGAATCATTCTGAAAAACCGTTGAAAAAGTGAAGAAAAACCGAAGTGGTCCGAAAAGCCGACAAAAACCCGCCGGATGCACCCATCGATCTGCCGCAAAACCGCCGAACCGATCCAGAAAAGCCAACATGCCACGGGGCAAAAAAATAAATAAAAAACAACCGCAACTTTCAAAAGGTGTTTTCAAACAAAGTACTGCATGTAAATGCCTGGGAATAATAAATAAGGTCCTATGAATAATAATAAAAAGGTCTGTTACAGAAAAAAAAACACCGATAATCTGAAAAAAAAATTAGACGACAAATTCTTGAAAAATCCCCGAAAAAATGAATAGACTGTTTTCTGCAAATTATTATTATTGTCATCATTTATATACCGCCAACAGTTTCCACAGCGCTTTACAATAACCAATGGGAACGAGATAAACGGACATATGATGGAAAGGTGTAGAGGGTCCTGCTCATAGGAGTTTACAATCTAGAGGGAAGAACAAAAGGTTTATTAGATATTGTATAAAAACAGGAATATTTTTAACATTGAAGCCTAATGGATTCGTCTGAATAAACCTGCCGAATGAAAACACCGAACAGCAGGGAACTTTGGGAACTTTTCACTGCTGTTCGGTGTCTCTGAATAGATTAACAGGGTTATTCAGAGAGAGGTGAAAACCAGGAGAATGAGTGGAGAAGTGAAAATTCTAGGTCAAACTATTCTCCCATTTAGCTCACTTTCCAAATCGGTATTTTGACCTAGAGTTTTCACTTCTCCAGTCATTCTCCTGGTTTTCACCTCTCTCTGAATAACCCTGTAACTATTGCTTCTCTATGGGGGATTTCACTGCCGTCGAACAGCACCGTATTTAGCTTGAAATTTGCCGAACTGTCTGCTCTCTAAATAGCCCAATGGCCACGAAACTGCACCATACGGGGAAATTCACTGTTCGATGCAATTCGGTGCTCTTTCAATAACCCTGTATATTGTGTGGGACCAATGGGAACTCCATTCCTGATGGAAAATTAGTGGGGGAACTGCATTCCCACATGTTCCCCTTTGACTTGACCCTTGTTTTTATGGTGCTTCGGATATCTGGAAAATTGGTTTTATGCACTGAGATATTTTTATGGTCGCTTTACATCAATATAACTTGTTTTTGCTCTCCGAATCTAAAGGTAACCCAGATGTGTACCTCTTGCTCGAGTTGCCTAGATAGGTATCGACTATACCCTCCTGACGAGCCCCTACAAGACCCATACGATCGCCGGGGGTTGCAGTATCTCTCGTGCTGAGGTGGCTTCCTTGGCATTTCACTTCTGGTGATTACAGACTGATGGACATATTGCAACGTCTTTTCTGTAACGGCACCATCGAGCTAAAACCTTATGAGACCTCTTTGGGGACTCAGCATAAAGCAGGACGCTAGCGATGCATAATGTGATACTGTGATCTGCTTTGTATCCGATCCTGTGCATGATCAGTCATTTTATTAACTATTAAGGTGAGATAGGGTGTAAATCCATATCCGTCCTTTGATGGGTTAATAGTTCTTGGCTTTGGTGGCAGTCGGGGTCTGGGGATGCTGGAGATGTAGGATCCATCTCTCCTTTATGTATGTGAAAGAACACAGAAATACATATATTTTAAATTCATGGTATTCAGCTCTTTCTGCAGATTGCTCTTCGTTATGTTAATTTATGCGCATCAATAACAAGTAACTCCTTTTCCTCTTTATGAGGCTGTCATCGCCACAACATACTGATTACCCCAAATCTCTCTTCTTCCTGTGTGTCCCGTATTCTTTCGTCACATTATACCTCTTTTAAACGGCTGAGCACGGGGCGGTCGCTGGCATTTACTGGGTCCTGAGTAAAACATTTGGTAGCCGTGCCCGCTCTCTCTCGATCTCAGACCTGCCGAGACTGGCGGGTCTGATATACATACACGTACAGTGGACAGCACAAGTCTACACACCCCTGTTAAAATATCAGGTTTCTGTGATGTAAAAAAATTAGACAAAACATAAATCATTCCCGAACTTTGAACAGTGACATTACCCAGAACGGGACATCCTTCCAAATGTGATGAAACGACGAAACGAAAACTGGTCAGAGAAGCTGCCAAGAGTCCTGCAGGAACATTTAAAGGAGCTGCAGGAATATCTGGTAAGTACTGGCTGTGTGGAACATGTGGCAACAATCTCCCGTATCCTTCATATGTCTGGGCTATGGGGTAGAGCGGCAAGACGGAAACCTAGTCTAATGAAGAAAACATCCAAGCCCGGCTACATTTTGCAAAAATCCATCTGAAGTTTCCCAAACGCATGTGGGAAAAATGTGTTATGGTCTGATGAAACCAAGGTTGAACTTTTTGGCCATAATTCCAAAAGAGATATTTGGCGCAAAAATAATATGGCACATCACCAATAGGGATGAGCTGTTTGGTTCGATCAGTTCGGAGTTCGACTCGAACATTGGCAGTTCTAAAGTTCGCGAACTTTTTAGTGTGTTCGGTCCGAGTTCGAAATTTTTTATTTTTTTTAAAAAAGTATAAAAAATGCTTAAAAAAATACTAAAAAATCTAGAAATAAAGAGACTCTTTACTGCAGAATAGCATAAGCAACGGTTTATTAGATATTGTATTAAAAAACTACCTAATGTCGTCTAGGTGCAAAGATTCTCACCTTTAAATGACCTGTGCTCTCAAACGGCGTAAACAACAGGTGTTTAATTAGTGTTTGGAAATACCATGTGCTTCTAATTAGCAATTAGAATTTGATACATTGCTTGCAGACTGGGTGTGGCCTGCAAATGTATGAACAAACACTGTGCTTGTTTTGAATTCTAAGAAGTGTTCATTTCTACTATATGATCCTCTCTGATATGCTGTTTAACCTCTTAAGGACCAGGGCTCTGTAAAGCCAGTCATTAATGATGTAGATGTTACGTCATTTGTCATCAAGGGCTTAGTAAAATCTTTATCACACTCCTTAGATTTAAACGTAATATTCCAGTATTTGTACGTCATGTACCTCTCCCGAAGGGCCTATGTGAGCATACAATTATTACTGTGTTAGAAATGTCTATCATAAAGCGTACAAGCTGAGTCCCTAGAGTCTCTGACTATCCATTGTCATATATACCTTGCTTTATACATATAAAGCCCCGTTCACACTGTGCGATTTGAAAGTCGCGTGATTTTCCACGCGATTTTCATATTCGTGACATAGTGCGACGTTGCGGTTTTGTGCGATTTTTGCAAAGCACCACCAATGCAAATCGCAAAATCGCAGATAGCAAATGTCAAAAAAAGGGTCACGTACCAGCGACATGCTACCGCGACGCGCGACATGTGACGTCGCGCGACGTTGCACGGCAAGATGTGAACAGCTGCATTGAAATGCATTGGAGAAGCTACACAGTGCGACGTCGCGCGGATTTTGCTGCGACCTCGTGGCAAAATCCACAAGATAAATCGCACAGTGTGAACGGGGCCTAATACATTCCCTCATCTAACAGGATAGTAGCCAGCCCCTGTGCATTTTAACCCCTTAAGGGTGGCTAGGTGTCGTGTGTGGGTCTCTGATGGGAATGTTTCTATACATCCTAGAAATCTGCCACTTCACGGGCAGGTTATGGGGACCTCCTAGGCAAGATATTTTAAGGAATTTTTTGTTTTTAATTCTTAACCTTTATTTCATGGAAAACTCACTGTTCCTTTAAAAGCGTTTTTTTAAAAAAACTTTTTGTCCTTGTTTCCTGTCCCCCAGGGCACTACCCGGACCCCCATACACCTTTTATGGCAAATATCTTGCATATATGCCCTCTTGGAGGGCACTCTAAAAACCGAACTTTTGAGTCCCATTGACTTGTATTGAGTTCGGTTCGTGTTCGTGTTCGTGTTCGAACTCGAACTTTTGAAATTGTTCGAGTTCGAATGCGAACCGAACACGGGGGTGTTAGGCTCATCCCTAATCACCAAAAGAACACCATACCCACAGTGAAGCATGGTGGTGGCACTGGCAGCATCATGCTTTTCTTCAGCTGGAACTGGGGCTTAGTCAAGGTAGAGGGAATTATGAACCGTTCCAAATACCAGTCAATATTGGCAGAAAAGCTTCAGGCTTCTGCTGGAAAACTGAACATGAAGAGGAACTTCATCTTACGGCATATCAACCACCCAAAGCAAACATCCAAATCCAACAAAGGAATGGCTTCACCAGAAGAAGATTAAAGTTTTGGAATGACCCAGCCAGAGCCCAGACCTGAATCCCATGGAACATCTGTGGGGGTGATCTGAAGAGGGCTGTGCCCAGGAGATGTCCTCACAATCTGACAGATTTGGAGTTTATGCTAAGAGTGGGCAAATATTGGCATGATGTGCCGTGCTGATAGAATCGTACCCCCAAAACACTGAGTGCTGAAATAAAACCAAAAGCTGCTTCAACAAAGTATTCGTTTCGGGGTGAGCCCATTTATGCAATCATATTTTATTTTTTTATTTTTCCTCCACCTAAAAGATTTCAGTTTGTTTTTCATGGAGTTTTACAGTTTATTGATCACAATAAAGGTGGAAAAATTTCTGAAATTACTTATCAGAAACTTGATATCTTAACAGGGTGTGTAAACTTTTGCTATGCACCGTGTATACACGTACGCAGACACTTACTTATCCAGAGAAAGGTGAAACGCAGGAGAACTGGCAGGAGAAGAGAATAATCTAGACCAAATAGCCGATTTGGAAAGTGAGATCAATGGGAAAATGTTTCTGGTTTGGCTATTTTGACCTAGAATTTTCAGTTCTCCAGTCATTCTCCTGAGTTTCACCTCTCTTTGAATAGACCTGACAGGTTCATACAGACACACATACACACACACACACACAGGCTCATACAAACACGCCTACACACACAGACTCATACAAACACACATATACACACTTGCAAGCTCATACAAACACACATATACACACACGCAGGTTCATTACCAACATATACACACACGCAGGTTCATACCAACATATACACACACACAGGCTCATGCAAACATACACATCGGCTCACACAAACATACATATGCAAACACACGTTTGCAGGCTCGCAGTGTCCTATGATAAGGGCGCCACCAGCTGGCCATGAGGGGAAATGATGTCTAATAATAGATACACAGGTTCAAAAAAGGGGTTCTCCAAATTTGGAGACATCCAAACATGACACCTCACGTCGTTTTTTGGAAATGTACATTAGAGGAGCAATCACAAAACTTGGGGAACACAAGAATATTTTGGATTGCTCTTGTATTGGACCTTTTTCAGAAGCTGTAAATTTTTTTAGGGTTAGGGTTACAATGAGGCCCCGTTAACACTGTGCGATTTGAAAATCGCGTGTTTTTCCACGCGATTTTCATATTGGCGACATTGAGCGGTAATGTCACGGTTTTGCCCGATTTTTCAAAGCACCACCGATGCAAATCGCAAAAAAAGGGTCATGTACCAGCGACAAGCTACAGCGACGCACGACATGGCACGACGTCGCGCGGCAAGATGTGATTGCCATTGAAATGCATTGGAGAAGCTGCATAGCGCGACATAGATAAATTGCACAGTGTGAACGGGGCCTTCGGGTTATTATTAGGGTTATTATAAGGGTTATTATAAGGGCTAGGGTCACAGTTAGGGTTACCATAAGGGTTAGGGTCACAACAAGGTTACTTTTAGGGTTAGGGTTACTTTTAGAGTTAGAGTTACAGTTTGGGTGTTTTTTTTTTCATTTAAGATTATATATTATAAGGTGGTGATGGACTGCCAAAATATTGTGGCCTTCCTGGCTCAAACCGGCAACCCAAGGGCACCAAGAGCCATGGAAAGAGCCACAGGACCAGGAGAATGAGCAGAGCCTAGTTAGCCATCCTAGCGGCTCACCTAGGTTACCTCCCTATGTCCCACACTAAAAAAAAAAAGGGGGGGAGGGGGACCCAGTGTTCCAGTAGTCGTTCATCGTGATGCCCAGAAAGTCAGCAGGGAGTGCCATACAGTCACTCAAAAGTACATAGAGAACAAAAAAAAGAGGGGAAAAGGGAAAGGGGGGAAAGGAAGGACTGTCATCTAAA
The DNA here is from genome assembly GCA_009667805.1 of Leptobrachium leishanense. Taxonomy (NCBI): domain Eukaryota; kingdom Metazoa; phylum Chordata; class Amphibia; order Anura; family Megophryidae; genus Leptobrachium; species Leptobrachium leishanense. The sequence goes on from CM019063.1 coordinate 65,350,337, forward strand.
TAACCAAGCAGAGCTACATAAATAGTCCAGGTTTAAAGAATACAACATCTAGGTAAATCATCAAGAGGGAGGGGGGGATTCACAGCCAGCGAATGATGTGGGGTGTCAGCAATGGGGGGGGTGCAAGTCGCAGGTCCGGTGTCAGTAGTGGGAGAAGTCCGCAGAGGGGAGGACATGTCTCAGCCAGTGTCCACAATAAGCACAGGGCCCAAGGCCCCCATAGATGGGCAGGGGTCGAGATGCACAAGGACTCTAAGCCCTCGGCAAAGCAAGGAGGCTGCATGTCAACCGAGCCACGACTTCCAGCCCTCTCCTTTCCATCCGGATCCCCGCGGAGATGAGTAACAGCAAGGGCCTGAACGACAGTCCCGGGCATCTTCAACGTCGCAGGCAACACAGGAGGCAACGCAGGAGGTCTGTCCACCACCACTGGGCGCAAATCAAAAGGAACCGAGGCCACCACGGAAGCTGATCCACGGGCAGATGGCAGGACCGGCAGTATCTCCACCTCTCCAGCGACAGCAGGGCAGTCTCCATCCCTCCGTAGGGCCAGGTGCATCTCACGGCCGCCAGGTTGGACTGGCACCAGGGAAGGGAGTCGAGGACCAGAAAGTCCCGCCGGGCCACAGGAACCACCAACCCGGTCATCCATCGACACCACAGGTGAGATAGCCAGGGGTTCCATCTCCAGACCACTGACCACCACTGCAGCAGGTAAGATCCCAGGGGGAGCAGCGAGCACAGCTAGGGCCTGCTCGGTCGGCAAAGGGCTAACACTCCTCACACCATTAGGGACCCATCCACCTCCGGCAGGATCACTACAGGGCCACACCTCCATTGCAGGCTCACCGATCAGCACCGCAGCAGGGAGCACCATGCCGCCCCATCCAGCATCCTGTTGAGAGAGGGCCCACGCAGCCCTGAACTCCTCCATCAGTGCAGCCAGCATCTCCCTCGTGAGTGGTATTGAACCGGGTCAGTCATCAGGGTGAGAGAAACTGTCAGGCTTCAAAAATGGCCACCGGGGTAGGCCGCAACCCAGGCCAGAAGTTAAAAAACAGGTGGTAGCGGTGGAGAAGCAATCAGCGAGGTGTCACAGTGTCCACTCTCCGATCCCAGGACGCCAAGGCTCTCAATTGGGGGGGTCTCAAGACAGATGGGGGATGCAAAAATACATTAAAATAAGTGAGTCTGCAGGAGAGCACAGAGACATGCATCCGTTCCCGTCGGAAGTTGGCTCCGCCCTCCGTTAGGGTGTTTATAAAGGATAGGGTTACATTTAAACACTAGCCTTAACTAGAGATGCACTGAAATGGAAATTTCCGGCCGATACGGAAACCGAAAATTCGGTATCGGTTCGGACGAAAACCAATACCGAAACTGAAAATCAGACATGAGAACCTGGGCCTGGAGGCCGGGGACTCGCCTGATCCCGAAGGCCGGCTAAGCAAGCTGCTCGGCCGAACTCCAGGCTCAGGCGAGCCCCCGGCTCGGCTGAGCCTCTAGGACCAATTTTGAAAAGGAAATTTTCGGCTGGTTTTTTTGGCTGAATTTCCATTTCGGCCAAAACCGTAAACACCATTTTCTGCCGATAATTTTCGGTGGCCGAATTTTGGTGCATCCCTAGCCTTACCCCCTTCATCCATTTTTAGGCAACAGATTCTGTTTCTTCTGATGCAAACTATCCTGTGCAGGCTCACAGGAGCAGAAACAATGCACGCACACCCTTATATACAGTATATGTAAAGATACCTATGGGGAATCTAACACTAATAATCCCATCATATGTATATAAAGACACATGTATCTTCATGCACAATTATATGAATCGGAAAATTAACCTTGAAATACTTACCTGTGACACAGATTGCTCTCATTGCTTGGTGTGCGGATCCAGGAAATGTAGCTCCCTTTGACACATTTTGGGTTGGAGTGATACAAGCAGCTTTGAAGAACCTTTTCACAAAAACTAAGGGCGATATTGCATCTGAACAGTGAAACCAGTGAAAAGACAGCGTCGGCCATTAACCATTTGCATATTCGACGGCAGTGAAATCCCCCATAGAGAAGCAATGGTTAATCTATTCAGAGACACCGAACAGCAGTGAAATGTCAGAGAAATGCCCTGATTTTCGGTGGTTTCATTCAGCAGCTTTAATCAGGCGAATTCCATAGGCTTCAATGTTAAAAATATTCCCATTTTTATTCAATATCTAATAAACCGTTTAATTTATTCTGCAGCAAAAAAATCTCTTTATTTATTGATTTTTTAGGATCTTGCAGGCATTTTTGAGGATTTTTTTGCCAATTTTTTCTCCGTTTTTTTTTTAAAATACCGTTTTTTCTGTAACAGACCTTTTTATCATCAATCATAGGATCTTATATGTTAATTCCAGACATTTTCGTTCATTTTTTATTTTTTATTTTTCAAACAGCGTTTAAATTTGGACACTTTCAATCGTTTTTTTTTCTTTTTAAGGACGGGTTTGCGGCGGATTATCGGATCAGATCCGATCCGATATTTTCTGCATGGTTTTAAAAAAATAAATAATAAAAAAGCAGCAAAAACGGATCCGATAATTTTGGTGGTTTTGCTGCTCTTTCTTCTTTTTCATTCTGCGGCTTTGCGGGTGCTTTTCCCCGCACTCGGGGACCCTGCGGTTAATGCAGAATTCACCGGAGGGTGGGGAAATTTAAGTGCGAGGAACAACTTAGAGAGCGCCGAAATATGGGTGACATTTTGATGCTGTGTGAATATCTTCTTATGTGATTTTGTTGAAACAATATCACTTAACACCAGTTTTCATCAGCGATTTTCATTACCGGGTGCAAGCGAGAATATCGAGTGATCTTGGAAACGCGCAATATTCTCTGGCTGCCGCAACATTTGCTCTTCCTATAAGAAGCATAGGAAGCATTAATGTACGGTGGCATCCACAAACAGACGAGCCGCAAGGAGAGTTTGCGGAATAGCAGCGGAGCTGACATGTTAATGAGCGGCTCATTTGTAAATGCAAACGGCTGGAATATGGCCCGAAACAGTTGTGAGGACAAAACCGGGACTACAAGGACAGGATTGTTGCAGTTTATCCATTATAAAAAGCTGACGTTGTTATGATCCCTAGAGAGTCCCATTAGCATGTGGAGCTTTATAGCTCCTTATATATACTATATAGGAATACTATAGGGTTAAAATGGGACACGGAGTGGTTAAACATTAACCCATCCTGACCCCCTCCTCCACACCACCCACCAGCTACAGCAGTCTCATGACTGCAGGTGGGTTGGAGGCTTTTGTGACAGCATTGAGAGTCATTGGTGGCACCACCTAGCTCCCAAAGGTCCTGAAGCCCCAAATCTGAGGGGAGTGGTCAGTTTCAGAATGGGACTAAGTCCCTGAATCAGCTCTCTGAGAGCCTCCCTGGAGAAGAGAACGGGGCGAGGAATCTCAGGGCAGATAATATTGACTGGTCGTGTAGAGTGTCTCTCTTTTACAGCCTTTAACAGGCATTACTCACATGCCAAGCAGAAACAAAGCTGGTAGACCGGTTTCAAAGCGTCTAGGTCCTGCAGATCATTTGAGACTGTTGTAGAAACATGGTACCAGTCCTCTTCCAACAGCACATTTTATGATATCAAGTGACCCAAATGGACATGCAAACCTCCTCGGCGATTCCCCGCTTGGAAGTCAAATTAAATTAAGAATTTAATTAAAATTCTTTGTGTTTTCCAAATCCTGAAGGCGTTTAATGGCGTTCCTTATTCAGAGCCAAGGAGTAAACTATGTAACACACTTATTCCCCTACCTTTATTGCTACTACAAATCAAATGGCAGCTTTCCAGAGGAGCAACAGAACATTCCATTGTTATCATCTTGGGTACTCAAGCATAAAGTAGACGCTGGAGTGAGGGTGTCTGTTTATACCCTCTGCAACGTAATAATGATCGAATCCCTCTCACAGCATCCAAACGGGAGGGTAGAAGATTCACACGAAGAAAAAAATAATACGGTACCAGCGCTGCTTCAGAAAGGTGCACTAGTGCCACCCAGTTTAATTCCAATGAGGACCAGAAAATACACAGACGTTTTGGGGTCACAGCCCCTTCCACAGTGTGTAGTGCCCTGACCATTAGGCTAGGGTCAGACGAACACATTTTTTGCGTCGTCCGTGAAAAAGTGCGTTCGAACGAATGGACGTATTTTTTCACAGAATACGCGATAGCGGTCATACGACGCGCATTTTCGTCGGTGATTTTGTGCGGATCATCAATAAAACACTTTTTGGGTCTGGACGTTATGTTTGCCGGACATTAGCAGCGTCTGACGTCTCCTAATCACGCACACACGCCGCTAGCGGACGCAGCGCACTCTGTACGTCAGTACTAGCGGTATCACGTTCTCGAAAAAATGCGTTCGTTTGCCACTTGCGTGCGCGGCCGCACTCTTGTGCGGCTGCACTTCCTACATTGCCCGTCATTGGCCGTCATCTGCTGCTACTACGGCCGTGATAAAGTGCAGCTGCACGTGCGTTCGCACTGCGTTCGTCTGACCCTAGCCTAAACAGACAAAAACCCATATATATACATAATGCAATACCAGGTGGGACAGCCAGACCTCCCCGCAGCAAGTGAAAGAAATCCTTTCGAGCAATCAGTAAAATTGATTCAACAAATATAAAAACATTTTTACCGAGTTCCACCGTCCATGTGTGTGTAAAGTCCAAGATGGCGATATTGGACACAAACGCGCATGGTTAATGGTTAATCTATTCAGAGAACGCTGAACTGCACCGAAATGTCAGTGAAATGCCCTGATTTTCTGTGGTTCAGTTCGACAGGTTTAAACAGCCCAATCCAATAGGATTCAATGGGGGGAAAAAAAACATTTTTTTTATTATTTTTTTATTCATCCGTTAATTCTTTTCCGTTTGAACAAAAAGTATTTTCATTTATTTTTTAATAGCGTTATTTTTTATTCCGTAAAAGACCTTTTTTTATTATTTTCACACATTTTCATGCGTTTTTATTGTTTTAAACACGTTTTAGAAAATAGCAGGGCTCCTTTTTTTTATTTTCTGCAGTTCAGCAGCATTCGGCGGTCAGTTTGGCGCTCTTCGGCAGCGTTTGGCAGGCTGATTGGAGGTTGGCGGCGGCGTTTGGCAGTCTCTGGTGACTCTGCATTCGGTGCACTTTGGGGACCCTTTGGCGAATAGTAAATTCACCGCAGGGTCAGCGAACTGGAATCGCTCCGAACTGCGCCGAATGAAAGAGCACTGAAATCTTGGTGCTCTTTGAATAACCCTCTTTATGAATAACATGTCCTGAAGTCACCTTATTGTCAGGTATGGAGTAGGGCCCATTACAGATTATACGGGTTGAGTATCCTTTATCCGAAATGCGTTGGACCAGAAGTGTTTTGGATTTTCGGCATTTTGGAATATTGTCATATAATAATGAGATATCTTTGGGGATGGGTTCCAAGACATAACACAAAACGTACTTATGCTCCATCAACACCTTCTACACGGAGCCTGAAGGGCATTTTAAACAGGATTTGTAATAATTTTGCCCCGTCACATGAGGTCGATTCCCCCCCCCCCACTTATGGTGTTGTCAGCCTTCAAAAAGTTTCAGTATTTGGAGCATTTGGGAATTGCTCATCCTGTACGTACATTATTATGATCGGTTTCTAGATAATAATGGATAAGGATGCAGGCGCGGATCCAGAGACTAGTCTCGGGAGGGGCACTGACAGAAAATAAGGTGTTTTAGCAGAGAGCCCGACTCACGAGAATTTACAGAGGGCCCAGCTCACAGGAGCTTACAATCTAGAGGAGCAGAGGGTCCGGCTCACAGGAGCTTACATTCTAGAGGAGCAGAGGGTCCGGCTCACAGGAGCTTACAATCTAGAGGAGCAGAGGGTCCGGCTCACAGGAGCTTACAATCTAGAGGAGCAGAGGGCCCGGCTCACAGGAGCTTGCAATCTAGAGGAGCAGAGGGAACCCAGGAGCTTACAATCTAGAGGAGCAGAGGGCACCCAGGAGCTTACAATCTAGAGGAGCAGAGGGCACCCAGGAGCTTACAATCTAGAGGAGCAGAGGGCACCCAGGAGCTTACAATCTAGAGGAGCAGAGGGCACCCAGGAGCTTACAATCTAGAGGAGCAGAGGGCACCCAGGAGCTTACAATCTAGAGGAGCAGAGGGCACCCAGGAGCTTACAATCTAGAGGAGCAGAGGGCACCCAGGAGCTTACAATCTAGAGGAGCAGAGGGCACCCAGGAGCTTACAATCTAGAGGAGCAGAGGGCACCCAGGAGCTTACAATCTAGAGGAGCAGAGGGCACCCAGGAGCTTACAATCTAGAGGAGCAGAGGGTCCGGCTCACAGGAGCTTACAATCTAGAGGAGCAGAGGGCCCGGCTCACAGGAGCTTGCAATCTAGAGGAGCAGAGGGCACCCAGGAGCTTACAATCTAGAGGAGCAGAGGGCACCCAGGAGCTTACAATCTAGAGGAGCAGAGGGTCCGGCTCACAGGAGCTTACAATCTAGAGGAGCAGAGGGCCCGGCTCACAGGAGCTTGCAATCTAGAGGAGCAGAGGGCACCCAGGAGCTTACAATCTAGAGGAGCAGAGGGTCCGGCTCTCAGGAGTTTACAATCTAGATGAGCAGAGGGTCCGGCTCACAGGAGCTTACAATCTAGATGAGCAGAGGGTCCGGCTCACAGGAGTTTACAATCTAGAGGAGCAGAGGGCCCGGCTCACAGGAGTTTACAATCTAGAGGAGCAGAGGGCCCGGCTCACAGGAGTTTACAATCTAGAGGAGCAGAGGGCACCCAGGAGTTTACAATCTAGAGGAGCAGAGGGTCCGGCTCACAGGAGCTTACAATCTAGAGGAGCAGAGGGCCCGGCTCACAGGAGCTTGCAATCTAGAGGAGCAGAGGGCACCCAGGAGCTTACAATCTAGAGGAGCAGTGGGTCCGGCTCATAGGAGCTTACAATCTAGAGGAGCAGAGGGCCCGGCTCACAGGAGCTTACAATCTAGATGAGCAGAGGGCACCCAGGAGCTTACAATCTAGAGGAGCAGAGGGTCCGGCTCACAGGAGCTTACAATCTAGATGAGCAGAGGGTCCGGCTCACAGGAGCTTACAATCTAGATGAGCAGACGACACCCAGGAGATTGGAGGTCAGAGTCGGTGTAGTTTATTAATGAAGTGTAAGTGCTCATGTCGACATGGTGTGACATGTCTTGTGAGCTTTGCAAACTTTTTTTACCTCTCTATGCTGCTCAGGCTCAGCTCACAATATGGAGTATGGAGCAGATCTGTTTGCTTCCAGAGTTCCAGAATCTTATCCAGGATCCAGCAGCTTACTTTGGGAAACGGAACATCGCCTTGAGAGTCTCAGACAGTGTGGCGCGCGCCTCCTGGCTCCTGCTGCTAGCTTTCCCGGCCGGCTTGAGGCTTCCCGCCCATGTGACACTGACTCACCATGTGACGGTGACCGGCCCATGGATTGACACGTGAGGAGGGGAGGGGGCATGGCTGGCTCGCTCACTTCCTGGCACCTGCTCGCTGGCGCAGGCGCTGCTCGCTGACCACTCGCATTGAGTGAGTGCGGCCGCGGCGGCAAGGCAATCCTGGCCCAGCGTGAGAGGCTGAGCGCAGCTGAGTTTTCGTAGGACAGGAGTTACATTTTTTTCATCATCAGTAATTTTTTCTGAATTTTTTCAGAATCTCGGGGGGGGGGCAATTGCCTCGTTGCCCCCCCCTGGATCCGCCCCTGTAAGGATGAGGTTTAATAAGACGCGCGATACTGCATGGTGCAAACCTAATGGATGATGAAAGAGTTAACCATGTCACCGGTCATCCATGAAGCCAAATATCTTCCTTCTTCTACTTTGTGCAGCAACACGCAGAATATATTCTTCTTCAAAGCAAAGAGTCTTAGGTCAGGTTAATTAACATATTATAGATAACGATGGTGACCAAACCTGAACTGATGGATTGTTACATGATGGGCTTAATGAATTGGCCTTAGCTTGCAACACTTAGCGACGTAGCTGAAGCTGAAAGGACACAACGTGACGTAGTTGGGGTCAGAACAAGTGCATCCTTCTGAAGGTTACATTCTACAAATCAATTAAACGGAATGGCCCGTAATAGCCACTAACGGTTAATTGTGCTCTCAGCTCCTGTTTCGAGCTGTCTCTCTCCATCCCTGCATTCCTCCGGACTGTCCCACTTCAGATAATAATTGTATAGATGCAGTATATGGGTACCGTGCCTCGGCTTGGGTGCGCGTTACTATCAGGGTTATCCAAAGAGATCCAGATTGCTGCTGAAAGGGAACCGAACGCTGAAAATCAGTGTACGGTTACCTTTCCTGGCCATTCATAGAAACATAGAAAAATGTCGGCAGATAAGAACCTTTCGGCCCATCTAGTCTGCCCAATTACATGGATACTTTACCTGGATTTATCTTTTGTTTAGGATAGCCTTATGCCTATCCCATGCTTGCTTAAATTCAATTACTGTTTTGGCCTCTACCACTTCAACTGGAAGGCTGTTCCATCGATCCACCACCCTCTCAGTAAAATAATGCTTCCTGATGTTACTTTTAAACCTTTGCCCCTCTAATCTAAGACTATGTCCTCTTGTTTTGCTATTTTGTTTCCTTTTAAATATACTCCCTTCCTCTACCTTGTGGATTCCCTTTATGTATTTAAATGTTTCTATCATATGTAGCGCTCACTCCCGGAGGAGCCGCTGAAAATGAACCACGGGTCAGTCTCCCCGCACTAGGGAATAAATATACTCCAACACAGTTGTGAGTTTTTATCATTTAAATAGTTTACTAAAATATTTGAGCAGATGTCGAGACACGGTATTCACAAGTATTTTTACAGTATTTTCGTATCACGGTAAAACGCGTAGCGGAAAAGAAACGAAACACGAGGCTTCGTATTTCGGAAAATAAAATATTCGCAACCGAACATAAAAGCAATGCAATTTCCCGATAGTTCAGAAAAAGGGGACACGTAGCAAAAACCCCAAATATACAATCCCTTCGTATTACGGTAAACGCGCAGCGGAAAAGAGAAAAATATATTCGGAACGTATCTTTATCTTTTAACCCCTTGTTCCGATTCGTAGAAGGAAATGAGTCCTGCACAAGTTAAGTCCCAGAATGTGAAAGGTGTATATGTGTGTGGGGTACCCGGGTACTGTTCAACTGGCCAGTGAGTTTATTAAAGGAAGGTCTTCGACTAGTCAGTTGGGGCCCTGTGGACTTTAAAGAGAAAACAGCAGAGCGTCCTTAAATCATAAAACAGCCTTGGAGGCCTCTCACCCATCCGACGATTTCTTTAGGCTCCGCTGACCCAGGACGTCTCTCCACCCGATTTTGACTGGGGATACTAGCGGCCCGATCCGTTGTCTGACTCCACACAGCTTTTCCAGCTCACCGCCTGCTCTCCGTTCGATTCCTCCGGTCTGCAGCAACGCCTGGATTCCGGCGGGTCTTCTTCTCTTCAGCTTGGGTGATCCTCTCTGGACTAACAGGTCTCTCTTGGTCTCTCTTGGTCTCTGTTGGTCTCTGGCCTAGGCCCTCTCGTGATCTCTTCGATGCGTCTGCTCTCTTTCCTTCCCTGGCGCACTCTGGAACTTTCTCCACGAGGCAGAGGATGTAAGCCTCCAGTCCCCACCCACTTCCTGTCTTCTTGCAAAGCATGCCGGGCATTGTAGTCCCAATGTCCAGTATCTCTGATCGCGATAGTCTCCATCTTGTGGCCAAAAATAAGTACTGCCACAGCAAGATTTTTAACACAGCGCTACACATATCTCCTCTGTCTCGTCTTTTTTCCAAGCTGTACAGTACATGTTAAGATCATTAAGCCTTTCCTGGTAACTTTTCTCCTTCAAGCCGTACACCATTTTAGTAGCCCTTCTCTGAACTCTCTCTAAGATGTCTATATCCTTCTGGAGATACGGTCTCCAGTACTGCACACAGTACTCCAAGTGAGGTCTCACCAGTGCTCTGTACAGTGGCATGAGCACTTCCCTTTTCCTACTGCTAATACCTCTCCCTACACAACCAAGCATTCTGCCAGCATTTCCTGCTGCTCTATTACATTGACTACTTACCCTTAGATCCTCTGAAATAATAACCCCTAAATCCCAACCCTCAGATGTTGAGGTTAGGACTGTATCAAATATTCTATATTCAGCCCTTGGGTTTTTACGTCCCAGGTGCATTATCTTGCACTTATCCACATTAAAACTCAATTGCCACAGCTCCGACCATTTTTTTAGTTTACCTAAATCATTTGTCCTTTGGCTGATCCCTCCAGGAACGTCAACCCTGTTGCAAATCTTTGTGTCATCAGCAAAAAGACATACTTTTCCATTAATACCTTCTGCAATATCACTAATAAAAATATTAAAGAGAATGGGTCCAAGTACTGACCCCTGAGGTACCCCACTGGTAACAAGACCTGGCGCCGAATAAACTCCATTTACCACAACCCTCTGTTGCCTGTCACTCAGCCACTGCCTAATCCATTCAACAATATTGGAATCCAAGCTCAAAGATTGCAATTTATTGATAAGCCTTCTATGCGGAACAGTATCAAAAGCCTTACTGAAATCTAAATAAGCAATGTCTACTGCACCATTCGGCTATTCAGAGAGCAGGCAATTCGCCAAATCCTGGCGAATTGTCTGCACATACGGTGCCTGTTCGGTGCCTGTTCGAGGGCAGTGAAATCCCCATGAAAAAGCAATGCTTCGGCTATTCAGAGAACACAAACCAGCAGTGAAAGGTTCCCCTAATGCCCTGCCATTCGGTGGTTTCATGCGGCAGATTTATTCAGGCGAATCTCATAGGCTTCAATGTTAAAAATATTCCCGTTTTAATTCAATATCTAATAAACCGTTGATTATTATATTTTGCAGTAAAAAGTCTCTTTATTTATTGATTTTTTCGGATATTTTAAGCATTTTTCGGGATTTTCTTTTTTTACATTTTTTTTAAGTTTACTTATTTTTTCTGTAACAGCCCTTTTTATTATCATTCATTGGATCATATGTGTAAATTTCAGACATTTTCGCTCAGTAGTTTCTTTGCAAACAGCGTTTCACTTTTCAAACATTCAAGCAAACTGTTTTTTTTAATTTATTCACTGCATTCGTCTGCAGTGTTGGCTTTTTCTGGCGGCTGCGCTGCGTGTGATCGGCTCCTGCTCGGGTTTTTCCGTGGTTTTCGGCGGGTTAATCCAGATGTTGTTGCAGGTTTTCGGCGTGCATTTGCCGGGTTTTGCGGTTAGTTTTCGTCGGGTTTCCGGCAGCTTTTCCCTGCAATTCAGGGACCCTGTGGTGCTTGCTGAATACACAGCAGGGTCGCCGAACTGGGATCGGAAAAACAAACCGAATTGAAGAGAACGAAAAGCTGACTTTTCGATTCTCTTTGAATAACCCTGACTGTGTAAATTTCCATCATACAACACATTTGAAATTCTCAAACCCGAAATGCTTCAAAATGCGAAATCTTTTGCAATGTCGACTTGACACCTACAGTGGAAAAACCCACCCCTGACCTCATGTGACGGGGGGGACAAAATTACTAACTATTGTATAAAATGGCCTTCAGGCTGTGCGTATAAGGTGCGTATGCAACATAAATGAATTTCATGTTTAGATTTGGCTACCACCCTCAAGATATCCCAATAATTATACACAAATATTCTGGAAAAAAATCCCAAACCACTTCTGGTCCTGAGCATTTCGGATAATGGAGACCCATCCCGTATAATCCGTAATGACTCTTCACTGAGTTTCAATAAGTCGACGATAACGTGTAAAATTCACAGGGTTATTCAAAGAGATCCGAATTGTGGCCGAAAGGTAACCGAAAAGTGAAATTCAGCGTACGGTTACCTTTCCTGGCCATTCGGCTATTCAGAGAGCAGGCAGTTCGTTAGTGAGGAACTTCGTTCCCAAAAGATGCTGCTCGACTTGACCACTGATTGCAACTTAGTTGCAGTTTTGTTACCAGGGACTAACGAGGCCATTCTATAATTGGGAAAATGTATTTCCAAAACACGACACCATTTGGCATGATGCTTGTCTTCCATGGTTGGTGTTGGTTGGAGTGGTATTATATGGTTCAGTCCACTCTGAACACCTGCCCTTCCCCAATCAATGAAGACTCAAGTCTCTACTGATTTCTGGTCCGCAGAACAGAAACATTGGTGGATTCCCAGGACATTTGGGCAGCCTGCCGAGCATACAATACCAAGAAAAGCCAGTCACTCCATGATGAGGTTTACAGAAAGTTGACTCCTCATTCATGAAGCTTGATAATGGTTCCAAGAGGAACCAAAATGTTGCGTTTGGAATAACTCAGCTCGGTTTACACCTAGAGATGGAAAAATTGGATTTTCTTGCTAGTACTTGAGACAAAACATGTTTTCCTGTTTTCACAGGGACATCCTCCATAGTACAATGGAATTCATGCAGATGCTCCATGGATCCATGGTTACCGCACCCCAAGGTAAAATGCCAGCAGATAACAGTAAGGATGAGATCCAAAACATTGATGATGCAATATTGAGATGCGTTGGCAAGAAAATACAGAGCCGCGTTGCCATGCACCGAACAGAAAACTGTGGACTCTTCCAGCAGGTGCCGTGATGTGCTCAACATAAGAGGAGGTAGCTTCCTGAAACTCTAATTTCCATTCACTCATTAAGACCTATAAAAAAATCTTGGAGTTCAGGTCTACATTAGTCACCCGTACATATTTTTAAAAGGTCTATCCGACCACGGTGTTGGGGCACTTTGTTGTATGAAACAATATTTATACATTTAATTAATGACATGACCCATTTACCCCTGTGTTTCTACTTACGCTCGTTCGGCTCATGGCGGGCAATCCATAAGTAATATTTCCGCGTGGGTTCTATTCGGAACGGGCTCTCCGTGACATGCAAGTCTCAGCACACATCAAATTATTAAATGGTGTGTGACAAGGAGGCTTACTAATGGATTGGCCAAAAGCAGCATCTCAGCCCTGCTCTTAAAAATAATCAATCATGTATTTGATTTTGAACATAAAAGGTAATTTGCTGAGCTGCAGTTAATAGATAGTCAAGTTAATTAAAAGTCGTAGGTTGGATATAAAATTAGGCTGCCGAGGTGGATTTGTGGATGGAAACATTTCAAAAGGCCGACGTCCCCATCGTAGAGAATCCAGCTCTCCCCGAGCTCTGCTTCCATCGTTATTTATTTCCGCAAGTAGATAATCTTTTCGTAATTCATAATTGATCACCTGGAAAACAACTTCATGGATACGTCGATAGTCTGCAGGATCCTCCGACGCGTTTTAATTGTTTTGCACAATGGATAATCCATGCATTTCATAACCAGAGCTAATTAAATACAGCTGCACATTCGACGGGCGCTAACGGTAACTTATACTACTTTCAGCCAACTCGTTCATTAAACCTGACTTCCACCACTTCCAGCCAAGTCATTCATTAAACCCTGGGCTGCCGGCGAGACCCAGAAATCCACTTATGGACATCTTTACCCATGGGGAAGTGCTCGCCAAACGGTTACCTTGCCGAGCAAAAAAATAACGCAATGACACCTGTAAACGAGCCAATAAAGAGTATTAAAGAATATTTATCATCGAAGACCCTTGGGTGTAGATATAGATAAGTAGACTTTAGAGGAAACTAGAACGTGTGCTTCTTGACATATCAGTTTAGTATAAAATCCTATGTATGTTTGTTATAGGAAAAAATGTTCTCAAGGTTCCCTAGCTTACAGTCTGATTCTCCATCCCAGATCAATGCATTGAATCTGGAAACAAGAGGGTGTCTTGGAGTGGTCTCCACCACAGCTTGGGCACTTCAGTTTGGACCTGATTAGCCTCCTGCGAATGTCAACTGTAGACCTAAACATAGCAAGGAACCAGTGGCACAGGAAGGGCTTCCTCATGTCCTGGCCGGACAAATTTGGTGGACTTTTATCCAATTTCTCCCACCCATGGAACCTCTGTCCCTTCCATCTCTCCTCCTCATAGCTTCTTGGTCATTCTCACTCCTATAGTGTTCTGCTTCAGGAGTAAAGTCCGTAAAAACCTAAGTACGGGAGCTGTCCAGCATTTCTACTTCTCAATTAACCATTGACAAGAAGTCACCCCATCACTCCACATGCAGATTTGATATCAACGTTTAAATCTAAAGATAGAAGTCTTAGGATACTTGTAAAATATATGATGGAAACACCGTTCCCTCTAAGAAATTAGTGGAGGAACGTCTTTCCCACGTGTTCCTCTTTTGACTTGGCCCCTGCTCATTCTCATTCTGTCAATTTTGTTGCTCTGGTAGACTCTAGGGTCCACCCGAACGACGCCGCTGACCAAACAGTACACCGACGATCCGCCGAACTGGTAAAAAAAAAAAAAAACACAACAAAAAGAACAAACCTGAACTCTATTTTAAAAAAAAGGTGTTTAAAATGATTAAAATTAAAAAAAAATGGGAATCAAAAATTTCACTGAAAAAAATCCAGAAAAATACCTAAAAATTCTAAAATAAACTTTTTGCTGCAACTGAAAAGAATAAGCAGCAGAATAAAAAAAATTATGAAAACGGTAATATTTTTTACTTTGAATCCTATGGAATTCGCCTGTTTAACCCCTTTACTACCAAGTGATTTTCCTATAAAAACATTGTCAGAAACCAGTAGTTTTTAGTAAAATAAATTTTTAATTAGTCATAAAGTAAGAAATATTTGAGTTTATACCCATTATATTTCTTCCTGTATAGAATATATTTTTGGCCTGTAGATGGCGCCATCTACTGACAAATTGAGTTACAGGTTTGAGCGGCTGATTTATTTTCTTCTTTTTCTCCCTGCATCGCCTGCTGATAGCCCGATAATTCAGAGCATTCATCAGCTGATTTTACAGTTTTAGCGCTTTGGTCGTTATGCTCACAGGGCTAAAACTTTGCTTTTGGGCTACAGAAGGTGCCCCCAAACTAATTTGATTTGCCTTTGGGCTGCAGATCAGCATACCGAGATATCTCGATATTGGGGCAACAGATGGTGCCTTGTCGGATATAATCTCTGCACGTGAATACAACACGTTTGTATATATTGGATTTCTCAGCCAAGCCTCCAATATGTCTATATTGGACTTACTGGACCTACCTCGGCAGTCGTCTCCAATATATCAGGGATTATTATTTCATAAGAAACTTATACGAGACACAAATATCAATCGTCTATATCTCTTAGAAATTATCCTGAATTCTTTTAATTGTCTGTGTTTTGCTTTAAAAAATACAATAATCAATAATCGGATAAAAATATATATATTTATTACGTATACAAAAGAATTTCAAATCTCATATCATGAACAACAATTTATAAACCACACTCCATCAGCATATAAAAACTAGCTTCACAATATATGTATCTCCGGTTAGTAACTGCATATATGATTAATATCATTTACCTTATCAGTTAGTAACTAATACACAAATGGTTAATAAACATTTCTGCTTAATACAACATGCATTTCCCAGCAAACAATGTTTAACCAGCCAGCTCTTATAGATATATATATCTCTCTGCTACATGGATCAACAAAAGATGAGCTAATTTGATGATAAGTAATAAAAACTTATTTAGTGAATCCTCCCCTAATCTCGAGAATTAAACTTCTAATCTTTTGCTTTTTATTTTGTAGTTATATAATTCCTTGCTTATTAATTTTAATCACAGTAATTTCCAAATTCAATATATATTGGTATCAATCTTGCAACATGTCTTTAGGAATAAATCCTTATATCCACTTCTTCATATTTCTATCTGCAGAATAGAAAATACTTAGAATTTGGATTTTAACCGTATCCGAGAAGTCTCAGTCTGCGTTGCAAAATCTCTACAAATATATTTTTACATTAATTCCTTATTTCATACATTACCTGTCCAATTTGGATGTTGATGAGTCTGCCTTGGAATTTTCTATGTGATGCTTTGTTTTGGAATATGTGAAAATTATCGATATTAGATAATCAATGCATGTGAGTTAGAGATTTGGTGAGAATATTGATTGCCTCATGTCTTGGGATCTGAGTGCATGGCGATGTGAGTCTGATGTGAGTCTCTGTCTGATCTCCGACTTCTCAGAGTGTCATGTATAATAAATGTCTGAGCGCATGGTGATGTGACTCTCTCCGCTGGAATCTCTGACTGACTTACCAAAAACTTTTTCCCGCTTATTATAGCCACACAGTTAATATTAATGATAATATAAATCATTATTTTTACTATCCTGTAGAGGGCAGTGTTGCACTTCTAATTTAATTCCAATTAATTCCCCAATTTCTTTTTCTCGGTCTTTATCTAGGGTCACAGGTCAGACTGGCTTAACAAAGAACCTTGTCTTCTAACTAGACTCTAGACTGTCTCTTGAGATTTATAGCTTTCTTCCCTTTTGGTTGCTAAGAGCCTTATCAGCTAAATTCTTTTCTGGTTACAGAATATTCTTCAGTGATTTCTTTTATTTATCAATTATACTTTCTACAATATTTATTGGAGTATATATTTCATACTGTAATTGTAATAAAATATACCTTGATTATAAACATATATTTTGTGAATATAATTCTATATTACAAAACATTTAACTCTTATTCCTATACCCAAAAAACAAAATCTCTTTTGTTTTAAAACTTAGAATAGACCAATAAATTTACTTATGACACGTCTTAACATTATCTCACATTCATTCTAGGTTCCTTCATGTCTGGGACTTCTTAACCAGGAATGAACTTTGTAAAAAAAATCTTGTTCATTTCTAAACCTAGAGAATACTTTGAAAGAAAAACTGTCTTTAAAACAAAATGGCTACAGGCATCCATTTTAAATTCGCCTTTTCTGTGTAATATACCCGACATAACCCCCCTTTGGTTTCTTGGATTTATTTATTGACCAATTAAATAAATTTGAGGAAAACATACAATATCTCCCCCTTTACCATTATGCTAGGTTTCCACCTTTCGCAACACGTTTTTCTTCTTTCATCCATTTAATAATTGAAGATGCAGTGTTTTTAAATTTCAATGTATGTACTTTCTTTGTTAGTACAATCATCCAGACAGTTAGAAACATAATTACTATACAAATCACAATCTCTGTAATCTTCGGCCCGTTATAAGCAGATAGCAATTGATGATCAATCTGTGAATACCTTGGAGCATAAATTGTTAGATTATTTTTTTATTTATTAGAAGTTCAATAGTATGGTCATGCTAGTTCTTTAGCAAGATTTCAAATCTGGATTCATGGGTATCTCTTGCCCTTGGAATACGACAACGATTTGTTCTCATACCAGACTTCATTTAAAAAAAAATTCTCGATAACAACTCTTGATTCTTTAGAAACTTTCACGAGAATCACTGGTGTGGGTATGAACACTCTCTTGTTTTGTACCAGATTCTTCTGGTAAACATTTGCTTCTCTCTCTGTGTATCAAACAGCGGTTGCAATAAAATATGCAGCAAATCTTTTCTTTCGGTGGTTCTTGTACATAGCAATCAACGGTATCCTGGCTGTATCCCGCATGTCTTTCAGGCTTGCATGAGCTTGATGCGCATGGGACTTTAGCATTCTCTTTGGAATTGTGCGGAAAACCGTAGAATTTCCAGATAGTCGCGGTCTTTGGTGGTCCGATTCATCTTTGCGGATTAAGCGTCGCAGTTCGGATTAACCATTTATCTCAATTTCTGTTGAAAGAAAGAGTATAAATAACCATTCATAGACTAGCGATTTCACTCAATTTCCCTATAGATACTCTGATCTCTGATTAATTTTAATTAACCGTACGGATCTAGTCTATCTACTAGCTTGAGTTAAACATCTGAATGCTGGGAAGAAGAATCACATGTTAATTAAAACATCACTTCACATGATACCAGTTAAGTGTCTTCTGTTGTTCCATCTTCACATATCCTGAGATAATCTAGAATGACAATCATGCAATTGAGCTTGGCAGTTTTATTTCTTCTAGAAATATATAACATAACTTTTTCCAATAACATTATGACTGTCTCCATCATTATCTAGATCTGTTATCCCCTCATCTTGAGGATCTGGGTATCTGATCACTTCAGGGTCACTATGTCCATCTGGTTCTGTTTCCCTTTTGTGGAGGTGAATGATTAGCACGTCATCTTCCAGACATATATCTCGAATTCTCTCAGGTGGAACACATATGGTGTTATCCTCCTGCTCTCCTGTAGTCAGGGGCTTTGGCCTTAAGAAAGAGATATCAGGTGTCTGGCTATTTCTGAAGTGGACTTCAATAGAATCCGGCCTTTCCTCAATCACGTGGCAGTTACGCTGAGTGTGATGGGATTGGGATCTATCATAGCTGATTGGAACATTTACTTGGGACCAAATAACCTCATTGATAAAATCAATGATTGGATTTAACCTTTTAGAGAAGGTCCATTCCAATAATTAGGCGATTTTGGGGCAGATCCACAACAAGTGTTGGATGCCGAATTACTTTATTCCCCAATTTAAAATCCAATTTAGCCGTGCCCAGAACTTTCAGAGATGTGCCACTCACACTCACTAGATTAGCATTAGATTTATCTAATCTAGGCTTCCCGGAGGACAGTTCTTGGACCTGTTCAAAATAATGTGCTGATATTAACGTAACTTGGCTTCCAGTGTCTAGCAAGGATGGAATATGTGGTAAATTATCTTGTAATTCTACATTCACAT
The DNA here is from genome assembly GCA_009667805.1 of Leptobrachium leishanense. Taxonomy (NCBI): domain Eukaryota; kingdom Metazoa; phylum Chordata; class Amphibia; order Anura; family Megophryidae; genus Leptobrachium; species Leptobrachium leishanense. Next base: position 65,369,140 of record CM019063.1, read on the forward strand.
AATATCGGTCTTCAATGCTATGCAATTTACAGAGAAATTTAGAGTGAGATATGAAATAGGTTTTGGATAGATTTTACCAATTGATTTTGCTCTCTCAAACGTGCTTTTGGCAGCTGTGCTGACCATTCGGATCCAGTCTTCTCAGCTTGCTCGCACTTAGTCTGGGGAGATAAAATACATTTTCCTTCTCTTTGCGGGAAGGGTTTAAATCGTCAACCATGCAAACATTTGTATTAATCATTTCATCATCACTTTCTGGTAAATTGTCATGGATGCTGGTTACTTCATCAGTAACATCATCTAGTCACTGGTTGGGTGGGGCTGCAGGTATTGCATCGCTTACAACCTGACCAGGGTTATTCCCAGTCATTAACTGAGTGATCTGATCCAGTTTTTCTGTCAGCACACGGAAATCTTCCTGCATTTGACCCATACGCTGGCGTACATTATATCTCCGCTTTCTATTCGTCCTTGGGGACGAAGCTTGCGCATTATCAGACGCATCAGATTCAGTCTTACCTCTGGTTGTTTCCTGTCTAGTACATTTTCCCTTGATTTACCCACTGACTTCTAGGTACCCATTGCTTCCTAGATTGAAATTTACTTCCTGAATTTTCTCTGGCAAACCCTTTTTCCTGATCTGGCTTGGATTTTTCCCTTTGTATGGAGTCACGCAATATTTCCGCATAACTCTTTTTGGGACTCAAATTTAATATCTCCCTTTTTAGCGTGAATTCCGCTATTCCTCAGGTGAGTTTTTCACTCTTTTCCCCTGAGTTTCTTCACTATATTCAAATACAGTAAAATTAGGTCATACTTTCTTTTTAGTACCCAATCCAAACCATTTCTCGGGTCATAATCTCTTGCCAAAATAACCTTTATTTTATTTGCAATGCGTCATAAAATAATTGGATAAATCAGGGTTTTCAAAGTCTGGGTTTCTTTCAGCCAAGCTGTACGCATTTTTAAGGACTGACAGAAATTTACGGGGCTTTGATTAGGTCTGCATTTTAGAGTTAAAATTGCCTCTTTTCGCAGCTAGATTGGTACGGTGAGGCCCAAATTCAGATTTGACCTCAGAAACTACTTACTCCATTTCCTTATACCAGATTCTTTCAAAGACTGAAAAAAATACCTATGTTTACTTTCAAAGACCCATGGAATAAACTCAATTTTCTGAGCATCTGAATCTATCCCATTATTTCCACAGCTTCTTCAAACATCGATAAATGATTTATTATTTGTGATGATACCTTAACATCAAAAAATACCTACTGAGGTTTTGAGGAAATTAATAATTTTCGTTAAATCATTCACTTTATGATATTTCTTAATAGGCTGTGGCTGGCTAGAGTGATGTGATTGAAATACTCCCGTGTAAAAGATTTTACTCTTTTTTCATCATGAGATTTAGTTTCACTTTCACATTCGCTTTGGCTCTTCAGATAAACAGAGTCATCAGGTCTTATCAGTGATGTATGGCTTAAAGCTTTCAAGGGAACTTCTCTAACGAAGAATCTTTAACCCTTCGAACATCAGTTTCAACCTGACGTAACTCATCAGCGAATTTCTCATGTTCGCGTTTTCATTCTCGCCAATTGTTTGTTTAGCTCCTTATTTAATTTGGATAATTGAGCAATCTCATATACATTTGATCTTTATCTTTTGCACACACCTTCAATTCCATTATCATTCGTTCTGACTCATCTTTTAATTTATTTACGGTTTCATGCAAGTCACAATTTTTATTTTCTAATCTGTCTCTGGTTCTTGTCATCATTCAATCTCTTGTTCATTTCTGCGATCAAGTATATGCATTCAGGCACAATTTTTAAAGCAAACATTTCTTTGTCCTTTTTATTGTGGCCGCACTTATCTTTCGCAAACACTCAAGAAAATTTGATTGATCTGACCAGATTGAATCAATATAATTCGATATATTTGATTTCAATTCTTTTATCCATTCAAATAAATCGTTTGTGACGTGTAACTTGTCCTTTAGATAAGACATAACATCTATCAATATTATTTGATTAGTATGTATCTCTACATCTTCCTGAGTCTCAGATTCTGACTCTGACATTTTTACACTGTTTAGTAGATAACCGTAAAAACCACAAGTCAAAATACAACAAGGAAATCAAAATATAATATATATATTTATCTCTGTCTAATCAGACAATTACTGACAATTATATTCCAAACAAATACTACAATCTCAACAGTTGCCTCCAATTTGTCGGATATAATCTCTGCACGTGAATACAACACGTTTGTATATATTGATTTCTCAGCCAAGCCTCCAATATGTCTATATTGGACTTACTGGACCTACCTCGGCAGTCGTCTCCAATATATCAGGGATTATATTTCATAAGAAACTTATACGAGACACAAATATCAATCGTCTATATCTCTTAGAAATTATCCTGAATTCTTTTAATTGTCTGTGTTTTGCTTTAAAAAATACAATAATCAATAATCGGATAAAAATATATATATTTATTACGTATACAAAAATTTCAAATCTCATATCATGAACAACAATTTATAACCACACTCCATCAGCATATAAAAACTAGCTTCACAATATATGTATCTCCGGTTAGTAACTGCATATATGATTAATATCATTTACCTTATCAGTTAGTAACTAATACACAAATGGTTAATAAACATTTCTGCTTAATACAACATGCATTCCCAGCAAACAATGTTTAACCAGCCAGCTCTTATAGATATATATATCTCTCTGCTACATGGATCAACAAAAGATGAGCTAATTTGATGATAAGTAATAAAAACTTATTTAGTGAATCCTCCCCTAATCTCGAGAATTAAACTTCTAATCTTTTGCTTTATTTTGTAGTTATATAATTCCTTGCTTATTAATTTTAATCACAGTAATTTCCAAATTCAATATATATTGGTATCAATCTTGCAACATGTCTTTAGGAATAAATCCTTATATCCACTTCTTCATATTTCTATCTGCAGAATAGAAAATACTTAGAATTTGGATTTTAACCGTATCCGAGAAGTCTCAGTCTGCGTTGCAAAATCTCTACAAATATATTTTTTACATTAATTCCTTATTTCATACATTACCTGTCCAATTGGATGTTGATGAGTCTGCCTTGGAATTTTCTATGTGATGCTTTGTTTTGGAATATGTGAAAATTATCGATATTAGATAATCAATGCATGTGAGTTAGAGATTTAGAAATATTGATTGCTCATGTCTTGGATCTGAGTGCATGGCGATGTGAGTCTGATGTGAGTCTCTGTCTGATCTCCGACTTCTCAGAGTGTCATGTATAATAAATGTCTGAGCGCATGGTGATGTGACTCTCTCCGCTGGAATCTCTGACTGACTTACCAAAAACTTTTTCCCGCTTATTATAGCCACACAGTTAATATTAATGATAATATAAATCATTATTTTTACTATCCTGTAGAGGGCAGTGTTGCACTTCTAATTTAATTCCAATTAATTCCCCAATTTCTTTTTCTCGGTCTTTATCTAGGGTCACAAGGTCAGACTGGCTTAACAAAGAACCTTGTCTTCTAACTAGACTCCTAGACTGTCTCTTGAGATTTATAGCTTTCTTCCCTTTTGGTTGCTAAGAGCCTTATCAGCTAAATTCTTTTCTTACAGAATATTCTTCAGTATTTCTTTTATTTATCAATTATTACTTTCTACAATATTTATTGGAGTATATATTTCATACTGTAATTGTAATAAAATATACCTGATTATAAAACATATTTTTGTGAATATAATTCTAATACAAAACATTTAACTCTTATTCCTATACCCAAAAAAACAAAATCTCTTTTGTTTTAAAACTTAGAATAGACCAATAAATTTACTTATGACACGTCTTAACATTATCTCACATTCATTCTAGGTTCCTTCATGTCTGGGACTTCTTAACCCAGGAATGAACTTTGTAAAAAAAATCTTGTTCATTTCTAAACCTAGAGAATACTTTGAAAGAAAAACTGTCTTTAAAACAAAATGGCTACAGGCATCCATTTTAAATTCGCCTTTTCTGTGTAATATACCCGACAGCCTTTGAAGCCCGAGATACCTCTATCATTAGTGACGTGCCGTTTGAGCATTTTGTCAACATTTCGGTGTTTTCTGAATAGATGTCCCATAGAGAAATAATGGTTAAATATTACTGCTGCCCGAAGGTCACCGAATTGAGGCGATCTGCATCGTATTTTGCTGGCAATTTGCCAATATTTGGCGAATTGACAGCTTTGTGAATAGCCGAACTGCTAAGAAATTGCACCATACAATCAGTTATTCAAAGAGATCCGAATTGTGGCCGGAAGGTAACCGAACTGTGAAATTCAGCGTACGGTTACCTTTCCTGGCCATTCGGCTATTCAGAGAGCAGTGCCAGCAGTACATACGGTGCCTGTTCGAGGGCAGTGAATCCCCATAGAGAAGCAATGCTTCGTCTATTCAGAGAACAAAAACCAGCAGTGAAAAGTTGCCGAAATGCCCTGACATTCGGTGGTTTCATGCGACAGGTTTATTCAGGCGAATCCCATAGGCTTCAATGTTAAAAATATTCCGGTTTTAACTCAATATCTAATAAACCATTATAATATTCTGCAGTAAAAAGTCTCTTTATTCATAGATTTTTTTTTAGGATCTTTCAGGCCTTCTTTTTTCCGCAGCGCTGAAAGCCTCCCCGTCAAAGCCCTACGATGTGCGTTCGATGGGGCTGCAAAGCGCGATTCTCCATCGGAGGATCAAGCCTTGCAGCACTGAGCGCACTAACTGTGAGGAGGCCAGACGGGTGTCAGAGTGGAAGGAACGTCCACTCTCACAGATGATCCTTCCCCTCTGCAAAACGCTCGTTTGATCCCGGCCTAAAAGGACATTCAGTCTTCCATTAAGGTCATCCGGCAGAAATCCCATTACAGGAGACCAAATGGAGGAACAATGACTGTAAGAAGAGAAACACTGTACAAAGAATTATGGGAATCGTAGATCAACATCCGGGGGGCTGGACTTCCCTGCCATACGCCATGCAGATTACCGGGGCAGACATGAAGGACACCGATGGAGGATTGTCTTTTCTGCTTAGTGAGAACAACAATGAACTACACCAGGCATTTATAGACAATACCTTCGGATAAGGTGAACGCCCGAGGTATATGTCGCAAAGAGATAAATACGTCCTTCTGATATTATGTATTTAGCCATGTGCCAAAAATCTCAGCCGATAGGATTAAACTGGCGATCAACATGTCCACCAGGTTACCGGACAGCATCATCGGACAATAGAAGTCAATGTGTCGGCATTCAGCTTGTGCCAAATTACTCCTTTCAAAGTTCAGATCCAGAGGCAACATTATGACTAGGCAAAAAAAAGATGGCCGTCAAAATCCAGCCCCTCCCCAATGTTTCTGAACTTCAAATCCCATGATTCTTTGGCCATCTATTGCATTCAGAAAATTCTGGTAAATGTAGGCATCAACATCCAGGGGGCCTTGAGTTTGAGAGCCCTGATCAATGGATCACTCAAATTGGGGCTCCTCATGTGATGGAACAGTATCCGTTATAAAAGGCCCTGCTTTAACAGGACAGCACTTTACTTCTGAGGAGTCCATGTTCTGGGGACTTGACCACACGTTGACATACATGAGCCTTGAGAGGTTTGCCCATGGCCTCACTCTTAAGCCACCTCTAAGAAAATAAATAAAAAGAATGGCGCGCAGAAAGCTGGGTCCGTCTTTTCGAAGATCAAAAACAGGAGCAGATGACATTTTCAGCATTTACAAATGGATGCAGATAAAAAAGAAATAAAAAGGAAAGGATTAAAAATACCATAGAAGGAAACAAACAAAACCAAATTATTAACCAGTTTTTTGTGCCTATTAAACCGGTAAGATATAGGTTTTTTGACTAACATTGAAAGCACAAGACGCCTGGCAACGTGACGCGCAGGCGGGGACAAGCCTGCAGATATGCTTGGAGTCGGAGCTCCCTTGGCCCTTGAGAATTGCAGCTGCAGTGCAGAGAGACTGGGATGTCGACTGCAGCGGGAGCAGAGCTCACGGACTACCGAACCCGTGAATAGTATACTCTTTACCCAGAGCTTTCAAACTTTGGCCTCCCCGATGTCCCATGATTCTCTGGCCACCTATCACATTCAAGGCATTCTGGTAATTGTAGGTAATCAATGTCAGGGGATGGGGGGGGGGGGGTGAGCTTTAACACTTTCTAGCGATCTTTCCCATTTGAATGGGATTTGTCGGACGAAGTTGAACGACCTGGTGCAGCAAACATGAAACAATGTCGGTAATTCAGTTTGTCAGGTTTAAACATGCGAATCCCATAGGGTTCAATGTAAAATAATATTTAGTTTTTCTTAAACCCTTTATATTTTTTTCTGAAAATGAAAAGTATATATATATTTTCTAAACAACTTTTTATATTTTTTTGTATTTGACAAAATGATTCCCAATTTTTTTTTTTATTCTGTAACAGACCATATTTTCTCAATTTTTTTTTTTTTTAAACTACCATTTTTTTATTATTTAGACACATTTTAAATGCAATATTTTTTTATTGGATTAAACACCTATTAGATGAATAGCAGAGTTCCCTTTTTTTCTCCCCTCTGCAGTACGATAAGTTGTCTGTAGTCGGACGACCAAGTCGGTCATCGGACTATGGACCCGGTGGACGGCCAGCCTTACTCTCTGCATTTAGCATCCCCAGCCACAGCATACAGTGACACAAAGCAGGACATCCTCACAGAGGGAGGATTACACCTAAAGACAAAAAAGCAGATCCTGAACATGGACACACGTAAGTGATACATTCTGCAACGCAGCAGCACTGTCAACAAAACTCTATAGCAGGTGTCAGCAACCTTGGCCCTCCAGAGGTTTTGAGCTCCATCTCCCATGAGGCCCAGCAACACAATGGCTTGACTGCGACTCATGGTAGATGTAATTCCATTACAGCTGGAAGGCCGTGGTCGCTGACTCCTGCTCTGCAAGATACAACAGGCCCCAGCAAGCCTGGCCCTCTCAGGCACCTGTAATAGAGCTTTTGGGGCTTTGACTGAGCCATTTCTTTTTATTTTGGAAGAGAAGAAAGCAGTCAAGGTGCTCTGGTTGCTATATGGCACGTTAAAAGGATCCCAAATACATCTTTCTGGCTGATCAAGGCAACCTTTGTCACGCCCAAGCCAAAGTTTGACAAATCTATCCTTTGGCCCCACATTGACAAACTCTCATCTAAACTTCACCCCAAACTAGGTGCCCTGTACAGAAACAAATCCTGCCTGAGCCCTGAGGTAAGAAATCAGATTGTACAACAATCGCTTATGCCGGCTATTGAATACGGAGATGTAGTGTATGCAGTGGCCCCGCAAACACACCTTCATAAACTTACTACATTGTATAACTCATTCTGCCACTTTGTGCTACAATGTAACTACATGATCCAAAAGAGCTAAACTAGCCGTCGCTGGAATCTAGATCACCTTTCCAACCTGGTGTTTAAGAGCTTTTCTGGGAAGCTACCACCCTACCTGAATCGGCTGCTTCCCCCAGCAGTTCCCTCATCCTATAACCTCTGATCCAGGACCTGCACCTTACTTGCAATACCACAATACAAAAAGAAAGTGGCTCGATACTCATTTTCCTACAGAGCACCGCAATTATGGAATAACCTCCCAGACGCCATCAAATCTTCCCCCAGTCTAAAGTCCGTTAAGAGCTCCATATTAACATACCTCAATACAGAATGCACCTGTAAACATATAAACACAGTGACTATATACAGAATGCACCTGTAAACACGTAACACAGTGACTATATACAGAACGCACCTGTAAACATGTAACATAGTGACTATATACAGAATGCGCCTGTAAACATGTAACAGTGACTATATACAGAATGCACCTGTAAACATGGAACATAGTGACTATAGACAGAACGCACCTGTAAACATGTAACAGTGACTATATACAGAACGCACCTGTAAACACGTAACACAGTGACTATATACAGAATGCACCTGTAAACATGTAACATAATGACTATATTTCCTACATATTTATTTTGTGTGTTAATCTGTATATTTGTGTTTTGTTTTTAATATCTTGCATTTTATTACTTTGTATTTCTGTAATTAACATTTCAATATTCTTGAACCCAGGACATACTTTAAAACTAGAGAAATCTCAATGTATCCTTCCTGGTAAAACACTTTATAAATAAATAAATAAATAAATAAGCCGTAACCTTGTCTTTGGGATCCATTAAACTTGCCATATAGTGATCAACTCCAGTCTTCTTCTAGATTATACAGCAGTGGGCCACGCTGGAGCCGAGGAAGCACCAGTTTGCTTATTATTTTATAGAATTATAGAAACATAGAAAAATGTCGGCAGATAAGAACCTTTCGGCCCAAATTACATGGATACTTTACCTGGATTTATCTTTTGTTTAGGATAGCCTTATGCCTATCCCATGCCTGCTTAAATTCAATTACTGTTTTGGCCTCTACCACTTCAACTGGAAGGCTGTTCCATGTATCCACCACCCTCTCAGTAAAATAATGCTTTGTGATGTTACTTTTAAACCTTTGCCCCTCTAATCTAAGACTATGTCCTCTTGTTTTGCTACTTTGTTTCCTTTTAAATATACTCCCTTCCTCTACCTTGTGGTTCCCTTTACGTATTTAAATGTTTCTATCATATCTCCTCTGTCTCGTCTTTTTTCCAAGCTGTACATGTTAAGATCATTAAGCCTTTCCTGGTAACTTTTCTCCTTCAAGCTGTACACCATTTTAGTAGCCCTTCTCTGAACTCTCTCTAAGATGTCTATATCCTTCTGGAGATACGGTCTCCAGTACTGCACACAGTACTCCAAGTGAGGTCTCACCAGTGCTCTGTACAGCAAAATTATACTTTTATATATTACTGCAGTATTGACCAATTTAGCTGCTTGATTTCTTTTTATTTAGTCACCAACTTACAGCATCCCCCCCCCCTCAAATCGTAAAATCTGTGACAAACCACAACTAGAGAATGAACGGAGAATCAAACCAAATTTAAGAAATAAATAAAAAAAAATAAAAAAGTTTAAATGGAAATAATAATTTTTCTTTGCGTAAAATAAGAGCGCTGTCGCACAGGTAAGTTCACGTGCTATATATATTTTTCTGCATTCATTCCGCTGATCTCTTGCACGTGGCGGAAGAAAACATTGAAACAAATGTATTTCGATAATTAAGATATATTATTATGTACACGATTATTAAGATGAAAAAAATAAATAAAAAAAAGCAGCACACACAAAAAGGCAGTTTTGATGCAGCAAAGGCCATCGTTGTGATATTCACTGAATGAATAGCACTATTGAGAGACCGAGGCTTTATTATGGGACGATGGATCTGAACGTACAATATTGTGCTTTAAATCAAACATGACAATCCATTCCAGATCCCACGTACGGAAGGAGGCAGCATGGATCGCACGAGGACAATCACATGGCTGTGGCACATTCATTTTCAATTTAAACAGTTCAGAATTTTTTTTTTTTTTTTTTTAGAAAAAGGCATTGATTAAGTGATATATTGCAATAAAATAGAGGACGGGGTCCCGCACCAGACAAACGCAAGGCTCCTGCTTTCAATCTGCACGGGAGGAAGACGTCACGGCTGTTCCGTTCGCTCACGGCTGCTGGTTGGTGAAGAACGATTTGGTTTCTCCGCACACGGGATTGACGCACATTGGGCAACGCAGCGTTAACTGTTTAGAGCAGATCTCATTGGATTTCATATGAGTGAGAACTAGATCTGCGAGCGCCTGGATAGTGAGAAAAAAAATAAAGTGAGAAGAGAGGGACTGAATGCCTTTTTTTTTTTGTCTATTTAAAAATTACATACGTTGGGAAAATGTCAAAACAAACAAAATACAAAAAGGTCTGTGTGAAAAAGTGGTATATTCTACTAAACTGCAAGGAGCGACCATTCTGATGCCAGAGGGGTAAGAAAAGTATAGTATGCCTTTTGTGCTCGGATTCCAGTACACAAAAACAACTAAAAGTTCCAATAGCGGAGGGGATTAAAGGGTACACACAGCATTATAAACATAAAGCTGACACTGCAGTAAGGTATTCATTTACTCATGAATTTAAGAAAATAAAGCTCCTGGCAGCCTCAATTTTACGTACTGGGGACTAAACCCGACGATGCAAGACGAGGGGGCAAAGCGAGGCGAGACCGAGGGGGCGAAGCGAGGCGAGACCGAGGGGGCGAAGCGAGGCGAGACCGAGGGGGCGAAGCGAGGCGAGACCGAGGGGGCGAAGCGAGGAGAGACCGAGGGGGCAAAGCGAGGAGAGACCGAGGGGGCAAAGCGAGGAGAGACCGAGGGGGCAAAGCGAGGAGAGACCGAGGGGGCAAAGCGAGGAGAGACCGAGGGGGCGAAGCGAGGAGAGACCGAGGGGGCGAAGCGAGGAGAGACCGAGGGGGCGAAGCGAGGAGAGACCGAGGGGGCGAAGCGAGGAGAGACCGAGGGGGCGAAGCGAGAGAGACCGAGGGGGCGAAGCGAGGAGAGACCGAGGGGGCGAAGCGAGGAGAGACCGAGGGGGCGAAGCGAGGAGAGACCGAGGGGGCGAAGCGAGGAGAGACCGAGGGGGCGAAGGGAGGAGAGACCGAGGGGGCGAAGGGAGGCGAGACCGAGGGGGCGAAGGGAGGCGAGACCGAGGGGGCGAAGGGAGGCGAGACCGAGGGGGCGAAGGGAGGCGAGACCGAGGGGGCGAAGGGAGGCGAAGCGAGGAGAGACCGAGGGGGCGAAGCGAGGAGAGACCGAGGGGGCGAAGCGAGGAGAGACCGAGGGGGCGAAGCGAGGAGAGACCGAGGGGCGAAGCGAGGAGAGACCGAGGGGGCGAAGCGAGGAGAGACCGAGGGGGCGAAGCGAGGAGAGACCGAGGGGCGAAGCGAGGAGAGACCGAGGGGGCGAAGCGAGGCGAGACCGAGGGGCGAAGCGAGGCGAGACCGAGGGGCGAAGCGAGGCGAGACCGAGGGGGCGAAGCGAGGCGAGACCGAGGGGGCGAAGCGAGGCGAGACCGAGGGGGCGAAGGGAGGCGAGACCGAGGGGGCGAAGCGAGGAGAGACCGAGGGGGCGAAGCGAGGAGAGACCGAGGGGGCGAAGCGAGGAGAGACCGAGGGGGCGAAGCGAGGAGAGACCGAGGGGGCGAAGCGAGGAGAGACCGAGGGGGCGAAGCGAGGTGGGGAGAGAGCCAAGAAGCTGTGAGATAAGACAGGCAGACCAAAAGACAAGACACAGACCAGGGAGACAGACAAACATGAAATTGCTTCTCATTCATCAAGTATTAATACAGCTTCTACGTCTCTGGACAGAACCAAGGTGAAAAAACACAAACAAAAAAAAAGCCGACAAAAAATGTAAAACAATAACTACAACTCAGACGATGCTCCCCGATAGAAGACTGGAAGACCTTTGCAAAATGTTTAATTCGATGATAAGTATTAGAAGAAACACAGATCTATGGTCAAGAAAAATTCCCAGAGGTCAAACACCATCCCCGTTTGTACAACGCTCTCTCTGCGGTAAGCGCTGACTAAATTTGCCAAAACTCCAGATGTCTTTGAACTACATTTCCCATGATGCTCAGCTGAATCAGGCTGTTAGACAATAAGGGGAGATGGCAAGATTGACTATTAAGCCAATTATTTACCGGTATTTATAAATGTACCAAAAGTTGCCCAGCGCTGTGCAATGGCCGGGAACAATGTACAATGGCCGGGAACAATGGTCAATTGGCTATTAGCCAGCCCCCCCCCCCCGAATATTTTTAGATCACGTTCTTTATTAAATCACTCTCTAAACTGGTCTTGTCTGGTGTAAACCCACAATCAATCATTCTGGGAGACGTATATATGTCGAATTTTTTTTTTTGCACATAATATTTAGCAGAGCTTTATCTTGGTTTATTATTATCCCCTCCCCCATGTCCTGCTCAAGTCTGCTGAAAGGGTTAAATATGAGCATCCTCTCTAGTCCAATTCGTTAAGATGTAGCCGGCATTCACGCAAAAGCCGTGCATTGTTTATTCTTGGCTAGACTTCTCCCCACTTAAAACCGAATGGATTTTTTACATTGTTGGCGGTGGATAGGAGTGAGAACCGATAATCAGTGGGACGCAGTCGATAGCATTAAAGCAAGTTTAACAATACTGATACCTTGGAGAACAATGGATTTCCATTAAGGGACTCGGCTCTTCTGATGCTTTCAACACCGCACTGAAACCAAGAGAGGGGGGGGCAAAAATATATTCAATTGTTCTAACGACACGGAAAATAAGGATGAATTGTTTGTTGCGTGAAGAAAAAAAAAAAAAACAGAAACAATGCTTCAAAATAAATAAATAAATAAACGCATAATTAGCAAAAGAAAGTACAGGGAAAATCCAATAATACACTGCTCAATTTCTGTAGGACATACTCCTGACAGACGGATTGTGCACTTTTTGGAAAACAATTGAGGTTATTTATAATAAAAAAGGGTATTTCTGGGGAAAAATAATAAATACAAAATTATATAGATTTTATTTCTTTATTCTTTAATTCATTCTTCTGTTATTTCTTTTTAAAAAAACACATAACATATTTAACACACACACACACACACACACACACACACACACACACACACACACTAAATATATCTATGGTTATATAAAATGCTGGTAGAATTAACTAGTGAAACCTTTTATTGAACTGCATTATTATTACATTGTATAGGGCTCGTTATATTGGCCATAGGGTGACCCTTTCAACTAGGGGTGTTCAACCTTGGCCCTCCAGATGTTTTGGAACTACACCCCCCATGATGCTCAGTCACTCAATAGATTGGCTGGACCTCATGAGAAATGTAGTTCCAAAACATGTAGATGGCCAAGGTTGAACACGCCTAGTTGAAAGGATCACCCTATGGCCAATATAACGAGCCCTATACAACATAGGAAAGAGGTGTAATAGTGGGTTTACCAGCTCTACGACGCTACCTCATGGTCTCTGTTGAACACTCGTCAATAAAGTCACATTTTAAAAATGTTTAACATTAGGAGATTGTATCAACACTAACTGGTGTTAGACTCTGGTTTAATCACAACCAAAAGATCCTGCTCTAATTTCACTTCACTTTTAGGCAACTGATTCTGCTGCTTCTTCTGATGCATGTGCCAAAAGAAGGAGCAGAATCTGTTGCCTAAAAATGAAGCCAAAATAAAGCAGAAAGCAGACTGTTACTTAGCGGTAACCCTAAAACAAGCACAAACAGTAACCCTAACACCAGCACAAACAGTAACCCTAACACCAGCACAAATATTAACCCTAACACCAGCACAAACATTAACCATAACATCAGCACAAATATTAACCCTAACACCAGCACAAATATTAACCCGAAAACAAGCACAAACAGTAACCCTAACACCAGCACAAACGTTAACCCTAACACACCAGCACAAACAGTAACCCTAACATCAGCACAAATATTAACCCTAACACCAGCACAAATATTAACCCTAACACCAGCACAAATATTAACCCTAACACCAGCACAAATATTAACCCCAACATCAGCACAAATATTAACCCTAACATCAGCACAAACAGTAACCCTAACACCAGCACAAATATTAACCCTAAAACAAGCACAAACCGTAACCCTAAAACAAACACAAACCGTAATTCTAACAACAGCACAAACAGTAACCCTAAAACAAGCACAAATATTAACCCTAACACCAGCACAAATATTAACCCTAACACCAGCACAAATATTAACCCTAACACCAGCACAAATAGTGGCCTTTATTCTAATTTAAGACTAGAATGGCTCGGGTATGTTTATACCGAGCTGGAATATAAAGTATCGTATTTAGCAAGTGATCTCTTACAACAGATTTTATAAATATGACAAAGCTAGGAGTCTTACTGCTGTGCAGCTCTGTTATACACCTGCACACTCCGTATATAGTGGACCTCTGAAAGAGGAAAGAAATTCTGTCTCTCTCCAACCTGCCCCCTTTAGGCCCAGGTCTAGTTAGCCTATGGCAAAAAACACACACCCTGCAACCATGGTATCAACAGAGGAGCTGCTAAACCTTCCATGAGAATACACGAAACCGAGAGACAAAGAAAGCCGTCACTCAATATTATTTAAAGAAAGAGAAACGGGCTCAGTACGGTCCTGTACATTAAAAAAAATGGCAGCCAGACGTATGTGTGTAGTAAGTAGCATACACCAGGTCAACTCCGACACAATGATACCACAAGCGTTGGAAGAGGCCTACAAAAGCCCAGTGACGGGATCGGAGAGGCCTGCGAGCCTGAACAAGAGGTGAATGCGGCGCAGTGCAGGTGGTTTTATACAGGAGCCTCGTATACAGGCATTAAATAAGCGACAGTTTACACAAACGTGACACTACCTCATGTGCTAAAACCTGGCTGTACTCTATATCCAGCTCGTAGAGGGTTTCAATGTGGTCACTGGTGAAGGCAATGGGGACTAACAGAATGTTCTTCTTTCCTCTCTTGCTGAGGCCTTCGATTGCGTCGCTAGTCTGGGGTCCGAGCCAGGCCAACGGTCCCACCTGCGGGTACAGAAAGAATGATCAGCGAGACATATACTAAGCATGAATGTCACAATCATACTAATAATCTTTAATAAGAAGAGCTGGGTGACCTCACTGTCAGCTGTGACATCTGACATGAGCGGCACAGGTCGAGCGTCCCTTATTCCAGATACGCAGGACCAGGCATGATTTGGGATTTTTGCATATAGTAATGAGAGTAACGACAAGTGACATGGTTTTTTGGAGAGGTGTTGACCCATGCATGTTTGGAAGTGTGGGAGCCAGCACTTCCTGGTTTCAAGAGCTAAATACACCAGAGACAGTAGGCAATTCCCGGTTTCAAAGCTGGTGCAGCTGCTTGAGAGAGACAGCTCAGGGTGTTGTATACCGCCTCATAAGAACCTTACCTGCATGTGGTCTAGAGGCACACACGGTAATTTACCTCTGTAACAATGCAATCGCTAATGATGTTACTGGAAATATCGTATTTCTGTTGGAAAGACATGTTCATTTTGTCTGAGAGACTAGTAAAAGGACTGTGTTTATGTATATTTTGAACATTAAATGGTTTTATTTCTTGTAGTTGTCAGCTAAAGAGAGAGACAAAGAGCAAAAAAGACGTCTGTATGAAGTATGGCCATATCTTTAGACCTGTGCAGCTACAATTAGATATCTCAGGGATAGGCAGCGGCGTAGCGTGGGTTGTCAGCACCCGGGACAATGCAAGAATTCTGCGCCCCCACAAACTGTGGACAGGGTAACACACCCTGATTCCCTTCCACCAGTAGAGTATTGACCCATTTACCCCACAAGCACATGTATTGTAGATTAACAAAATACTGATAAAAAAAAAACAAAATACTGATAAAAAAATTAAGCACACATGCCCCCCCCATGCTACGGCACTGCTACCAGTCACCCTGTCCCAGTATACCCGAGCATGGTTCCACTCTCACACTATACCCAGTCATCCTCTTCCAGTACCCCCAGTCACTCGCTCTCCAGGTACCCCAAGTACCCCCAGTCACTCGCTCTCCAAGTACCCCCAGTCACTCTTTCCCTCTCCAAGTACCCCCACTTTTCACCCAGTACCCCCAGTCAATCTCTCTATCCAACTACCCCCAGTCACCCTCTCCCCGTACCCCCCAGTACTCCCTCACTGCGTGTGTTGGTCACGCTGCTCTGTTGCCTACCTGCGTGGAGTTGCTGATGGCCCGGGGAGGGGGGGGGGCTGTCCAGGGGTCTTAGTGGAGACCAGATTTTAAATGTTCTGCAGGGCAGTTGCCTCCCTCCCTCCCTCCTTCCTCTTCAGCGGCTGCAGGGCTGCCAGTGGCGGGGGGCTGGCGCAGGGCTTCAAGGGGGGCTGACAAGCATGATACAGGGTGTTCTGTCGGATGATGCTGCGCTGCTTCACGTGACTCATGTCAGCGTTAAGATGGAGTCAGGACAGGACCAGAATTTTCTGTCCTGGTCCTCCCTTCAGTACTCTGAGTGCTAAGTCACCACCGGCGCTGCAAAACTGGTGGCTGCCCATGCAAGGGCCTCTCACGGACACCAGTGTCCGGGAGCAGACACCTTGCTGATCCCTGCTGGAGAATATTAGTGGTTCAAATTGCTTTTGAAATTTTGTGCCCCCTAAGAAAATTGCTCCTGGTGCAACAGCCCCCGCGGCCCCCCCCCACGCTATGCCACTGGGGATGAGACCCAAGTCTAAACATCAAATGCCTCCGCCAGGCTCATCCACCTCACCCGCCGCTCTGTCTCTGCTGCTCCTCTGAGTCCCTTCACGGACTCCCCATCCACGGCAGAATTAAATTCAAAATCCTTATCCTTACCTACAAAACCCTCACTAACTCAGCTCCCCACTACCTGTCCTCACTAATCACCAAATACACCCCAGCCCGCTCCCTAAGGTCAAACAGTGACCTGCGCCTAGCTTCTCCCCGCATCACCTCTTCCCATGATAGACTGCAGGATTTCTCACGCGCAGCCCCCACTCTCTGGAACGCTCTCCCTCGTACTGTCAGACTTACCCCTAGATTCTCTTCCTTCAAACGTTCCCTTAAGACATTCCTATTTAGGGGAACCTACCACCCAACTCACTAATACACCTCAACGCCCAAACCAGTCCATCACTCTCACCTTGTAGTCCATCAGTCTCACCTTGCAGTCCTCTCCTCCTGTTTCCACCCCCAACCCTTCTAGATTTTAAATTCCCATGGGAATAGGCCCTAGTTTCCTCCTGTACTGGTTTGTCAAAATGTTGTTCAATGTACTTTAACCCTGTCTATACTGTGCCCATTGTACAGCATTGCGGAATATGCTGGCGCTTTATAAATAATAATAATAAAATCCATTTATGTTTCATACACACTTTATAAAATACCCTTCAGGCTGTGTGTATATGATGATATTTTTAATCATGTTGTCCTCATCACATGATGTCAGGGGTGGAATTATAAACTTTTGATGTCATGTTGGCACTTGAAAAGAGTTTTGGAACATTTTGAATAAGGGATACCAGACTTATATATGAATTTGATGACCATAAAATGCACATGATGATGGCAGTGTATGTATGCTCAGGGCAGGCCTAAGAGATGAGCGAATACACAGAGCCCTCAAACAGGGGAGGGGGGGGGGCAGCAATGCACATTCGACTGCATCATCAGAAGCATGGCTGTCTGGTACAGACGAACACACGTGAAACCAACGCACGCGCATTTCCATCTAAACAGGGCTAACGTCCGCCCGTG
The DNA here is from genome assembly GCA_009667805.1 of Leptobrachium leishanense. Taxonomy (NCBI): domain Eukaryota; kingdom Metazoa; phylum Chordata; class Amphibia; order Anura; family Megophryidae; genus Leptobrachium; species Leptobrachium leishanense. The sequence continues at coordinate 65,386,548 of CM019063.1, forward strand.
CTCTCGGGGAGTATGTGTAAAGGACGCACCTTAGACTGCCACACTAATCTGTAGGGGTTCGAGAAGCCAAGTTTCTCCATAACTTTCTGCACTGTGGCTCCGACTTCCTGTGGGTACGGATCTCCACGATTCACTACCTAAAAGGTTAAAAAAAAAAAATAACAAAAACAACAATCAGGATTTTAAAAAATATCAACAATCTGAGCTGCGTGGTTGTGACCATTGCTGACCAGATCCATTACTATGGTGTATGGGGGCCAAGAGAACACCTGCGCTGCATTCCTTTAAATTGCCGGTTAATTTTGGGCGTGGACCTGTTATTTGTGTTTTTTTGGAGTTACCACCAGGGTTGATCAGTAGGTGATATTCTGCGATTAGCGGCTGTCCAGAAATTAGCGCCGGCACCAAGTGATCCGTTGATTACAAAAGCGCTAGCGATCTCTAGCGCTCCCCATGTTAAGTAAAGGACACGGAAGTACAGAAAGCTCACACTAGGAATCGCTAATAGCGACGCGCTAAGTGATTTTTCCTGTTTCTAGTGAGATCAAACGATCTGTTGGTCAGGCGCTAGACTCTATTAACCTGGCGCTAACGCAAAAACATGCTGACGCTAGGGTTAGCTCACACCAGGTGATAGTGCCCACAGAGTCCTGATTTGATAACACCTGCCCGTCTGGCCGAACTGGAGATTGCAAGTGAAAGGGAGTCATGGGGACTCCGCAATGATTGTGGCGCCTTTCCTTTCCCGTCGCTCATCCATGACCAGCGAACAGGCAGGCAAGACGCCATGAGTCGATGCAGAGGCTCCGGGAATCCCTTCCACTTGGTGTTTCCAATTTGGCCGGGGGAACATGCGGCATCACGTCAGGATTCGTCTGGAAGGCTGAGGAGCCTCACTGCGCTATATTTCTTGGACTCTGGTTCGGTAAAGCCAATCCCTGAAAAAAATGCAGGGATCGGATTGGGGCATCCCTAATACAAACAACATTTTGGTGTTAGTTTCAGGGAAAGAGTCGTGACGGGATATCAGAGACGTTTCAGCCCCTTCCTCAGTCTGCATGTACCCCCTGCATGGACTGACAGGTCACTGGTATATGTGGACGGATAAATCTGCTTACACGGGAAAATCCTGAGTCCCGGATACATCAATTTAGAATAAAGAACGCCGTGAAGTTGAAGATCCTTCAAATGAGCACGTGGGGGCTGAGTATATTCCTTGTAGAGGGATACAATTTTCTTGCTTTTAGGGGGGGGGGGGTAAATCACCTGAGTCCATAGGTTATATATTAAAAAGATAAGTGTTCCCCATTTTATAGTTTTTATTGATTTTGTCTACTTTAATATTTTCACATATGTATGTTGCACACATGTTCTGGGGACATCTGATCGACCCAATAATGGTCCTCCCTGCTCTCTGCATTAACTCATCACTGTAGTCCTCCCCTCCTGTTTTTCACCCATCTAGATTGTAAGTTCCCACAGGAATAGGGCCCTCATGTCCTCCTGTATCTGTTGGCAGGAATACTGACCTGCTCCTGTATGTATTGTAGAATTGTCCTGTCTTTACCCATTGCACAGCTCTGCGGAAGAGATGCAAATACTCGCCTCCGAGTCATTGTATTATAATCACTAATCTTGTTGTTTATTTTTCAAGGTAATTTATGGCGCGTGTCCGTACTGCATGCTTGAGGCGTTATGTGTTTTTTGGTGATCCACAATATATTTTTACCTGGAAATCTCACAAATAAATAAAAGGAGAAAAGGGTCCATTCTTTGGGATCCTTCAGATCGAGCGGCACAAACAAGCAATAAGTGACGGCGGCCGGAAGAGAAGACACTTACCGCCATGGGCAACGAGTGAGCAGAAAAAAGAATGACCACGTCTCCCCGCACGCTCTCTGGGAACGTTCTCAGTTCATTGTTAATGTGATCTGTGAAACACTGAAATAAGAGAGCAGGAGACTCGGGGTTAATTAGGGTCTTATTTTTCTGTTCTTCTGAAAACACAAAAATGAAAGCCGTCACATAATCCATAAACACAGGGCGGAATAGTCTGTGTCCTTAGTGGAGAGCTCAGCTATTTAATAAAGTGTATAAACCCCTTCATTACCACGTGCCTTTTGTTGAAGAAAAATAAAGGAAATATATATATATATGTTATGGGTAAAGCCAGAAGTGCGGATAATTTTAGGATTACCCGGGTAATCCTGACATTACCCAAAACCGCTGGGTAAAGCTGCAAAAAAATGAAAATTTCGGACTTTACCCGGGTAATTTTAGGACTAACCAACTGCCCTTGGGTAACAGTCTGGAAGAGCTGAAAAATCCGCACTTTACCCGGATAATGTGCAAGTGTGAAGCTTCACCCGGGTAATCTGAGGACTATCCACAGTTTCACTTGAGTAATCTGAGGACTATTCACAGCTTCACCCGGGTAATCTGAGGACTATCCACAGCTTCACCTGGGTAATCTGAGGACTATCCACAGCTTCACCTGGGTAATCTGAGGACTATCCACAGCTTCACCTGGGTAATCTGAGAACTATCCACAGCTTCACATGGGTAATCTGAGGCCTATCCACAGTTTCAACTGGGTAATCTGCAGAGCATCCAACCCCGCTTGGGTAACAGTGAATTTTGCCATTATCTATGGATATTATCAATGAAAATGACAAAAGACAAACATTAAAATGTATTGCGGATATAATGAATATACAGAGTAACAGGATATGTTTCTTATATGAATGTGAAAGAGTTACATGATCTTTATTATGTGTTATATGTGCTTATATATCATTTATAAAACATAATAACCATCAGGTTACTCTTTATATAATATCTTTATCTTTATAAATTAATTTTCAGACAATTAATGCACAGAGTCACATGACGGTTATTTAGTGCGGTTTGTGACTGTGGATACAATTTCATAATAAATAACAAAAAACACTATTTTGTTATCAGTCAGATGACAGTTTGCATCTTTACCCGGGTAATCCTCGGAATTCATTCTATTGTAACCTGGTGAAAACCCAAGAAAAGCCGAGTACCCAGAGGCGTTTGGATACTTCGCAAAGTACCCGGATAAAGTATGAGGTTTCGTTGCACATCACACTTTATCCAGCAACACTAGGGTAATGAGGGAATTACCCGGTTAACACACAGCAGAAAACCGGATTACCCAGAGGCCTCTGGATACTTTGCAGATTACCCGGGTAAAGTCCGAAATTTAATTTCACTTCGGACTTTTGCTAATGATGCCTGGGTAATGCTAGGATTAACTGCACTTCGGGCTTTACCCATAACATATATATATATATATAATCATGACATTTATTTGAAACATGGGATGTGTAGTTAATTAAATGTTGCGTACAATAACAATTCAGCACAGGCGCCGTTATAACAAGGTAGTTTAAACTAACGTAAATGTGATATTTTTAAATTTTTCATGCATGAAACTTGACAGACATTACTGGGATAAAAGGTTCTAAACTCTAGAGGTTTCCCTTAGCTTTTGCACAATTTCACACGGGGTCTGCGTTGTGCTTGCGTGGTGGAAATGATCGGTGACTGACACGCATGGGCTGTTGAGAGAAAAGCCCTCCGGTAGGGACTTTACGCCGGCCGATTACGCGTAAAGCAGAAGTGACGTTATATTAGTTGATGAAGTGGAACAGCTGTAATGAATTTGCTCCAATTTTGCCGGCCTGAATGGGCTTTAAGAAGGGGACCAAGCTTCATTTGGGAATCAGCTACTGAGGGGGTCAGTGGACTACACGAAACGCGTTGAGCTGTCCCTTTAGAATATTGATCAGGACCCTGGTAACCACATGATGGATCAATCCATTATACTCATGCTCTACCGAAAGGCGGACTATGGACTGAATCGGGTGTAGATCGGGAGATTTGAGCCATAGTAGCAGATGATCATATGCACATTTTATATGTGCTGTAATTTTGTTTTTGTATTTTAATTCTAATAAAATGGTATTAAAACTACTACACTACTTAGGGCTCTATTACATTCTTTGCGCAAATCTTAACTTGTGCGCAAAAACGCATTAACGCAAGGGGCAAAACCCTTTGCGCTGAACGTCGTATTACAACGTCCGCGCAAAAAATGCGCGTTAACATCGAACGCGGGTGAACCTGCGCGAACCCTTTGCGAGAATACCGTACTGCGCGCGTCCTATACTTAACATTGTGAGCGTAAATGCGCTTGTACGCGGATGGTATTACAATATATGCGCAAATTTTAACGGACAACGTTTGCGCGCATAATTTTAACGTCTTTGAAAAAGCTGGTGGTAACGGCAAATCTGAACGACCTGGACGAACTCAAATACACCAGCCCAAAAAAAAATAAAAATATATATATATATATATATATATATACACGCAGCAATGTACATACACATTCTACACATACCCAAACAATAAAATGGAGAAGTTGTGCGTGTTTTTATTATTGCTAGAAACATAGAAAATGTCGGCAGATAAGAACCTTTCGGCCCATCTAGTCTGCCCAATTACATGGATACTTTACCTGGATTTAGCTTTTGTTTAGGATAACCTTATGCCTATCCCATGCCTGCTTAAATTCAATCACTGTTTTGGCCTCTACCACTTGCTGCAGCATATATACACAGATGGGAAACAATTGTGGTTCTCAATTCTGATTGTCTGAATCGCGTAAAAAACAGACCGCACACCGATTTCTGCGCGTAACGTTAATGCACGTGCGTTTTTGCGTGCGTTATTTTTTTTGACGGATGAAACAAAGCACGCGGATTGTAATACCAGCATTAATTTACGTGCGTTAACGTTTAACGCGTCGCACACAAATTAACGCGCTGCGTGAGCTTTTTTACGCAAAGAATGTAATAGAGCCCTTAGTGTTTCTCCCTATTTTTTCCAGATACTTCTTAAATGATATTGGGGTAACCCAACTGTATCTGGGTACCCTACTGGTATTCCATTTATTTGTATTTGTTGTCTTATGTGAGATTGAGGGGTTCAAGGTACCCCTAACATTTGGCTGCAACAGGCAGGAGACTAAACACAATTTTAGATTTCTGCATTAGGCAGAAATGGCCTTTGTGTAACATACAGTAAATGTGCTGCAGACAGATAATAAAATGTTCAGATCTCCTGCTTATGGGGGTTTGTTGTGATCATAATGAGATTATTATAAATGCAATATCTGTATGTGCTGCATAATGCCTGCGTATGGCAATTACAGCAACACCTTGTATCTGTATGTGCTGCATAATGCCTGCGTATGGCAATTACAGCAACACCTTGTATCTGTATGTGTTGCATAATGCCTGTGTATGGCAATTACAATAACACCTTGTATCTGTATGTGCTGCATAATGCCTGTGTGTGGATATTACAGCAACACCTTGCATCTGTATGTGCTGCAGAATGCCTGTGTATGGCAATTACAGCAACACCTTGTATCTGTATGTGCTGCATAATGCCTGCGTATGGCAATTACAGCAACACCTTGTATCTGTATGTGCTGCATAATGCCTGTGTATGGCAATTACAGCAACACCTTGTATCTGTATGTGCTGCATAATGCCTGTGTGTGGATATTACAGCAACACCTTGCATCTGTATGTGCTGCAGAATGCCTGTGTATGGCAATTACAGCAACACCTTGTATCTGTATGTGCTGCATAATGCCTGTGTATGGCAATTACAGCAACACCTTGTATCTGTATGTGCTGCATAATGCCTGTGTATGGCAATTACAGCAACACCTTGTATCTGTATGTGCTGCATAATGCCTGTGTGTGGATATTACAGCAACACCTTGTATCTGTATGTGCTGCATAATGCCTGTGTGTGGATATTACAGCAACACCTTGTATCTGTATTTGCTGCATAATGCCTGTATAAGGCAATTACAGCAACACCTTGTATTTGTACTGTACAGAGATTTCCACTCATTATAACCCCCTGAATCTTAACCCCGTACAGTATTGAGTGACCCCAGAGCTTTCCCTGTATTCTGCCCTCTTTCTGGCTGCTGTAATGCCGCAGTGAAGTTTGTTGAGCTTTTTGTTACAGTGAGACTGGGTCCTTGTAACTTTACATTAATACAGTGACAGGAGTGAGATCTCACTGAGGATTTAATTTCTCTCCTGTGGACTCACTAATCTTACACTAAAAGCTTTAGCTCCTAATGCACCGCTTGCTTGGTTTTTTTTCTTACTGTAGTACAATTCAAAAATCAAGTGTACACTTTTTTTTGGTAGTGAAAAGTGTAAAAAACTGAAAGCGAGCACGCTCTAACAACTTGGCATTAATTAAAGAGGGAAAAATATATTATGTAGTAGACTAGTATTCCAGTGGAAAGGCACTATGAACACGCACAGCTCACGTCTCCGCTGAGGTGAATAGGTCAGTAGGTAGGATGACGCTTTGCGCTGTACGTGCATTGGGAGCAGGGAGTCACAAAGGATAAAGCTGGCCGCGGTTCACCTGGACAAGCAGAGGGTGCGTCGGCCATCGGTCAATGATGCTCCACTTCATCTTCGGTTTCAGGCCTTTTGAATTGTAGTAGCGGTAAATGGCATTCAGGCTGCTCCCTGGGGGCACACAAAATGTTTTAATCTTCATTAGAAAAACCAAAACAATAAAAAACAGCCCCAAAAAACACAAATCACGACAATCTGAAACAGAAGCATGTGTCCCTGGCAGAGCAGAGGGCACGTCAAGAAGAAAATTCTTGCAGAGATGGTCACATCCCGCGTAGTGATCAGGATAAAATGACATGGTTATAAAAGTGAACAGACCTATGACCGAGTACTAGCAACACAATAAAAACATAAACATAAAAAACACACACACAATAAAAGGCATGTCTAAAATGACACTACCTGCTATTATTATTTTAATTAATTTTAGAATGCATTAAACTGTGATATCTGTGACGGTAATCACTTCAGACTTGGGGTACATGGACCTAGAGATGCGTTTGGGAGGTGCGGGCATGATGTTTTGTGTGGTTTCCTGCCCTCTCCTGTGTTGGAGTCATCCTGTACCTACAACTCTAGGTGCAGGGTGTTAGTGTTTTCTGTGCCCTATTCCTTGATGTCTGCATTATATTATTAACCCCTCATGAATTTATGGCAGACTGTTGTGTGGCAGGTATTGTGCGGTTTTTCTTAGGTGTAATCTGTATGTTAATGATTGCTTTGTTTCCCCTGTTTCCACGCAACCTCCAGGCACTGGATTAAACCAGATCTCTCGGACCCTTCCTCAGGCTCCCCCCCCCCCGGGCATGTGTGTGGGAGGGGGATGCTGCTGGGAGGCTCTTCAGTATGGAAACGCTGGGGTGTGTTTTACCTTTGTATTCCGTACATTCCCGCCTGTGTGTGTGTTTGTAATTGTAAACCCTGAATAAAGCCATTCCCAGTTTTGTTTTCACCCTGCAAGCAGCTCTGGCCAGAATCAGTACTCTTGGATACGGACCGCAAGGGGAGCCTTTATGCACGTGGAACCTATCCTGGGTACCGATTACCACGTGACCGTATCACCTTAAGGGTAGAGCGTTTGAAGAGTTATCATTTGCGTGACCTACACCAGTGGTTTTAAACCCTGTCCGAGTCTCCCTAACAGGTCAGGTTTGCAGGATATGTGAAGCACAGCACAGGTGATATGATTTGCTGCTCAGTGATTGCAGGATAGAGTCTGCATTTCCCCCAAGGTGATCCTTAAAACCTGGCCTGTTTAGGGGTACGAACCACTGACCTGCACAATATATTGATTATTCCTGGTTAAATATTAATAAGTGCAGGGTGGGCACTGAGATGCACAAGATTTAATTTTGCACAGGGAATGTAAAAGCATCACTCTGGCTATAAATTTACCACATTACGGGATCTATAGCGGGAGTGTGTGGCGTGGCGTCAGCCTCCATAGCTCTCTGTCCCAGAATTAGTTGCAGTTCGGGTTCCTGTAGATTGCCGTCTTATTTACTAAGGGCTTGATTTAATTCTATTGGCAGAGCAGCTACTTGCGAATGATAATAATCAATTGATTCAGTTGTAGAAAATCAGCCCAAGCGAAAATTTAAAAAATGTCCGAGGTAGTAAAATTACGAATGTAAAAAAAGTTTGCACAGATGCGCTTTCTGTTAGGGATGTGCATGACTTTTTGTTTTTCGAGTCGGGTCACGTCGGACAGGTTTTTGTTGTTACGGTGACTCTGATGGATTCGGGTGATTCGGATCAGTTGTTTTCCGTGGTCGATATTTTGTTTTCGGAAATGCTCCCGAAATACGAAAATGGTGATTTCTATCTGAATTTGGATTCGGAACTAAACGAATTGCACATCTCTACTTTCTTCGTCTCGCTATAAATCCCGGACTCCCGCGCATTTTGAAATGAAACCACGGACATGCTTGTGGCAATCTAAAGTCCTGGAAACCCCAGACTTGCGTGTTATCACTGTCAGAAACTACAGTAACAGTGTAAATATTACCAGTATGGACTTGCGCGTTGTAAATAAACAGCGAGACTTATTAAAGTAGTGACTTGAGGCTTGAAAAATATACCTGTAAAACATTTAAGAGTTCAGACTTAAAACGACATTACTTTAACAGTAAATGTATAATATTTAGAACAGTGTTAAAGTTAATGTACGGACTTGCAAGAAATTATTTTACGGTATGGAGGTTCCACGTTTTTCCAGTGAAGGTGGATCCCAATTTGGAAATGCAAAACGTCCATACTGTAGATTTAATTCTCGCAAGTCCGTATATTAACATTTACACAGTTACAGTTATAACACTCAAGTCCGTGCATTAACATTTTACACTTATTTACAACTCGCAAGTCCGTACTGTAATAGTTCCACTGTTACAGAAAGACTCGCATTTACAGTAAAAATGCGCGTCTCCAAAACTTACAGTAAGTATACACACTGCACATTACTGGGAGTTTTATTGCTGTGGTGCTATGTTATGTCCTTTATTTTTGAAGGGGGAGAAAAGCTGTTAGAGGTTGAGAGAGTGCCGGGGGGGCCCCCATCATGAGGTTTAGTAAGGGGCCCCATCATTTCTGATGGCTGCCCTGCTGCAGATCGCTGCACTTCAGCAATCTGCAGCGGCAGAGAGAACGAATATCAGAGCGCAGTACTGCACTGAAGTGTTGGTGTCATGCCCTGGTTTAGGGGATAGTTTGACAGATTTACAGACAGAACGCATAGTAAAAATAATACCAAAAAAAAAAAAAAAAAAAGGACTGCACTGGTTCCAAAAGCAGATTGAACTTTTTTTTTTCATGTAAAACCAGTTCATTCTGGTTTTGGTAGCCATGTACTCCACCTCTGATTTTGATCAGCGTATCACAGAATCCACAGCAATAAAACTCACAGTAATGTGCGGTGTGTATGAACGTATCACAGATTCCACAGCAATAAATCTCACAGTATCGGGCTGTATATGATGGCCTCTGGGTCTGGGCCTGGTCCCTGGGTCTGGTTTGGGCCTTGGGGTCTGGGGTTTGTGCTCTGGGCCTTGGGTCTGGTCCGGGTCCTGGGGTCTGGTCCCTGGGACTGGGCCTTGGGGTCTGGTCCCTGAGTCTGGTCTCTGGGTCTGGCCTGGGCCCAGGGTCTGGGCCCTGGGTCTTGGGGTCTGGGCCCGGAGTCTGGTCCCTTGGTCTGGCCTGGGCCCAGGGTCTGGGCCCTGGTCCATGGGGCTGGGTCTTGGGGCTTGGTCCCTGGGGTCTGGTCCCTGGGTCTGGGCTCACCACTCTGCTGTCTTCCTTCCTCTCATCTCTTCTTTTCTTCTGCTCTTCAGCCCGGGCCCTCCAGCTCAGCGCGCAGCTTCACTGAGTGGAGGGGCGGAGCCAAAGCAACGTGCTTGGGAGGCCCCCACACGCTGCTTGGCCCCGCCCAGCCAGGAAGTGAAGCTGCCAGGAGCCGGAGGAGACACAGTGTCTCCTCCGGCTCCTGCTGCAGAGACACAGCTCTGGATTGTCCGATACTGGAGCTGTAAAAGGGCGATGCCGCTGCCGAGGGGGGCCCGCCCCCCCACCCGGGCCCCTTACGGCAGCATGGGGCGTAATGCCCTGATGGCGGCCCTGATCTGCAGCAAACTGCACCATATTTCGCCATCATTTTTACAGTACAAGCAGCAACAAAATTGCACCGTATAGGAAAATTCAAGATTCAGTGCCCTTCAGGAGGCATGTCAGCGCTTAGTGAATAAACCCCTTCGTGCAGCAGCACTGCTAGTCCCACCATGTTACACAGCTAGTCCCACCATGCACAAAAGGAGTTTTGGTGAGGGGGCGGAGCTGTGAGTGGATGAGTGTGGACGTGTTTCTGCGGAGCTCTGTCGACCTGGCCTTTTTGGCAATATTATACACATACCACCGTCCGGGAGAGCTGCTGCCTTGGCCCTTTTAGTTCCTGATGTACTGGGGCATCGTTTATAGCCCGAAGCATCCATCATTTTACCGATTGCGGTGGTGTTTCAGCACTGTGCAGTTATTCGCGGCCTAGCCAGAGGTGGCCATCTTGGAAGCCTGTGCGGGAGTCGCTGTCTTTCCCCCTGCAATCTTTGAGACTTACCTGCTTCGTGGAGCGACCTGATGGCGGAGTGGAGAGGCAGAAGGTCTTGCGTGGCGGAGGGCCACCGCCAGCGGGATGTTGAAGTCCTAGTGGAGCCTGCTGTCTCTTCTGCGGTGGCTGCTGTTATCGAGCGCCCTGATGACTCGTGTCCGCTTACGAGGGTGGAGGTCTAGCGCCTCATGGAAGAATTCCACGTGATGTGGAAGGCAGATTTTCAGGAGCTGCGAGCTGAGGTTGTGGAGGTGAGGTGCCGGTTGACGGCGGCCGCGTTTCGAGCTGCCGTGGACTTGCCCGAGGATCCGTTGACCGTGGCCCTGATGGTGGGCTGCTCTGCCGCAGAGGAGGAGGGAAAGCGGTACTCCGGGAGCGTCGAGACAATGCAGGATTCCTGGCTGCAGTGGGAGGGAGATAAGTTGTATGCCGCGGCACAAACTGATGCAGACGGGCGGCCAACTGAGACGCTGACTGCCGTGACTGCGGCGTCTCTGAGGTTTGGGCCTTTCTGCTGCGGAGGTCCGGCGTGACATCAGGGGATGTGGCGATGCGGAGGATCCTTTCCCCTACTCTTGGGAGTGGAGCGCTGTGGGGGTTTTGCCTCCCCCCGCGGAGCTAGTGGTGGACGCGGGGAAATGATGTGCCTTAGTTTCCCAGTCGCTGGGCCTGGATGGGCTGACTCTTTGGTCCTCCTCGAGTTCCGTGACACTGGCTGAGGCCTCTATGCTGGACTTTGGATGGATCGGCTATCGCTTTTCTTTTGAGGAGACCCCCCCATTTGAAGCTGATGGTCTACCCCCCTGATGACACCCCCTCACTGATGTCTGCGAATTTAACCCCCCTTATTTTTTTCTTTCCCATTCGTTCGATGACTTTGATGCTGTTGCTATCTCCCCCCCCCCATTATGAGAATATGACGTCCCCCCCCGATGGTTGTTACATTTTGCACACCACCTCGTGCTCCAGTCCCCCCCCCCTTTTTTATTTTATCTCTCCTTTTCCTTTTCTTTTGGCGTTTGGGGCCTACTCGGGGAGTGCCATTGTGGCGGCCCCCATGGCTCTGCCTGCCACACCTGGCCCTCGAGTGCCCCGGCCTTGTGACCTGCACATTTCCATGGCCTCCTACGGTCCTTGGACCTTTAGAAGCGAGCTAGGAAAGTCACATATATGGCCTTTGCCACTTTTTTCATTTTTCTCTCCCTTTTTTTTTTTTTTTGGGGGGTCCTGGAGCACCTTTTGGTGTGTTTCCCCTCTCGCCTCCCTCTTTTGGATATCCCTTGCCACACTATGTGTCTGTGTTCGTGCATTATGTTCTGCGCAGTGTTCCCTGCAACGTGCGCGCGTGCGCGCGCGCGCAGGGAACGCGGTGCCAGCGCGCACAACTTGTGGTTATGCGCGCATGGCAACCGGCGGGGTTTGAGGGGACCCAGAGCCGGGCAGCGCGTGAGTGCCTGCCCGGTTCTGAAGAGTCCGTCCTAAGCGGCTGCGTGCGTGCGCGCGCAGCCGGTCACGTGGTCCGGCTAATCAGGCCACCTGACTGGCCGGACCGCGTGACCTGCGCACGCACGCCACGCAGCCATCCCCTTTAACAGGACGGACTCTTCAGGACCGGGCAGGCATTCCCGCGCTGCCGGCATCTGGGTCCCCTTAAACCCCGCTGGGGCAACTAACCAGGTATGAGCTGGGGGCCAAATCCACGAGCTGGGGGGTTAAATCCACGAGCTGGGGGGCAAATCCATGAGCTGGGGGCCAAATCCATGAGCTGGGGGCCAAATCCATGAGCTGGGGGGCAAATCCACGAGCTGGGGGGCAAATCCATGAGCTGGGGGGTTAAATCCACGAGCTGGGGGGCAAATCCAAGAGCTGGGGGCAAATCCACGAGCTGGGGGGCAAATCCATGAGCTGGGGGGTTAAATCCACGAGCTGGGCATATCCACGAGCTGGGGGGCATATCCACGAGCTGGGGGGCAAATCCAAGAGCTGGGGGGCAAATCCAAGAGCTGGGGGCAAATCCAAGAGCTGGGGGGCAAATCCACGAGCTGGGGGGCAAATCCATGAGCTGGGGGGTTAAATCCACGAGCTGGGCATATCCACGAGCTGGGGGGCAAATCCAAGAGCTGGGGGCCAAATCCATGATCTGGGGGCCAAATCCATGATCTGGGGGCAAATCCACGAGCTGGGGGCCAAATCCATGAGCTGGGGGCCAAATCCACGAGCTGGGGGCAAATCCACGAGCTGGGGGCCAAATCCACGAGCTGGGGGGCAAATCCACGAGCTGGGGGGCAAATCCACGAGCTGGGGGGTTAAATCCACGAGCTGGGCATATCCACGAGCTGGGGGGCAAATCCAAGAGCTGGGGGGCAAATCCACGAGCTGGGGGGCAAATCCATGAGCTGGGGGGTTAAATCCACGAGCTGGGCATATCCACGAGCTGGGGGGCAAATCCAAGAGCTGGGGGCCAAATCCATGATCTGGGGGCAAATCCACGAGCTGGGGGCCAAATCCACGAGCTGGGGGCCAAATCCATGAGCTGGGGGCCAAATCCATGAGCTGGGGGCCAAATCCACGAGCTGGGGGCAAATCCATGAGCTGGGGGGCAAATCCACGAGCTGGGGGGCAAATCCACGAGCTGGGGGGTTAAATCCACGAGCTGGGCATATCCACGAGCTGGGGGCAAATCCAAGAGCTGGGGGGCAAATCCAAGAGCTGGGGGGCAAATCCACGAGCTGGGGGGCAAATCCACGAGCTGGGGGCAAATCCACGAGCTGGGGGGCAATCCATGAGCTGGGGGGCAAATCCATGAGTTGGGGGGCAAATCCATGAGTTGGGGGGCAAATCCATGAGTTGGGGGCAAATCCATGAGTTGGGGGGCAAATCCATGAGCTGGGGGCAAATCCATGAGTTGGGGCAAATCCATGTGAGAGCTGGGGCAAATCCATGAGCTGGGGGCAAATCCATTTGTGAGCTGGGGCAAATCCAATGGATTCCCTCTAACGTGCGCGCCCGCGCACGGAATGCAATGACAGCGCGCACAACGTGTATTTATGCGCGCACAAATTAGTGCAGGGGTGGCCAACCGCGAGGCTCTATACCAGGGGTGGCCGACCCGCGTAGAAAGGGGGCGCCGGAACATCCTGCTCAGGCTGTAAGTTACAGAGCGCTCTGTCCGGCGCCTGTAACTTACAGGCTGTAGGCGCTGCGCGACGGCGAAGTTCTGGGGGGAGCTCTTCGTCGCGCAGCTGAACACGTACCTGCGTTCCGGCGCGATGATGACGTCACGCCGGAACGCACGTACAGGGGGCAGAGCATAAATACTCTGCGCGCGCCCGTTCTTCCGCGCTGTCAGCATCTCACCGCGGCTGTGCTTCTCTAACGCTGCAGGGAAATCTCTGGCTTAGCTGTCTAAAAAAGCAGGGGAAAATCTCAGTGGTTTAACTGTCTAAAAAAGCAGGGAAATCTCTGGTTTAGCTGTCTAAAAAAGCAGGGGAAATATGGTTTAGCTGTCTAAAAAAGCAGGGAAAAATCTCAGTGGTTTAGCTGTCTAAAAAAGCAGGGAAATCTCTGGTTTAGCTGTCTAAAAAAGCAGGGAAATCTGGCTTAGCTGTCTAAAAAGCAGGGAAAAATCTCAGTGGTTTAGCTGTCTAAAAAAGCAGGGAAATCTGGTTTAGCTGTCTAAAAAAGCAGGAAAAATCTCAGTGGTTTAGCTGTCTAAAAAAGCAGGGAAATCTGGTTTAGCTGTCTAAAAAAGCAGGGAAAAATCTCAGTGGTTTAGCTGTCTAAAAAAGCAGGGAAATCTCTGGTTTAGCTGTCTAAAAAAGCAGGGAAATCTGGCTTAGCTGTCTAAAAAAGCAGGGAAAAATCTCAGTGGTTTAGCTGTCTAAAAAAGCAGGGAAATCTGGTTTAGCTGTCTAAAAAAGCAGGGAAAAATCTCAGTGGTTTAGCTGTCTAAAAAAGCAGGGAAATCTGGTTTAGCTGTCTAAAAAAGCAGGGAAAAATCTCAGTGGTTTAGCTGTCTAAAAAAGCAGGGAAATCTGGTTTAGCTGTCTAAAAAAGCAGGGAAATCTGGTTTAGCTGTCTAAAAAAGCAGGGAAAAATCTCAGTGGTTTAGCTGTCTAAAAAAGCAGGGAAATCTGGTTTAGCTGTCTAAAAAAGCAGGGAAATCTGGTTTAGCGGTCTAAAAAAGCAGGGAAATCTGGCTTAGCTGTCTAAAAAAGCAGGGAAAATCTCGGTGGTTTAGCTGTCTAAAAAAGCAGGGAAATCTGGTTTAGCTGTCTAAAAAAGCAGGGAAAAATCCCAGTGGTTTAACTGTCTAAAAAAGCAGGGAAAAATCCCAGTGGTTTAACTGTCTAAAAAAGCAGGGAAATCTCTGGTTTAGCTGTCTAAAAAAGCAGGGAAATCTGGTTTAGCTGTCTAAAAAAGCAGGGAAATCTGGTTTAGCTGTCTAAAAAAGCAGGGAAATCTGGCTTAGCTGTCTAAAAAAGCAGGGAAAAATCTCAGTGGTTTAGCTGTCTAAAAAAAGCAGGGAAATCTGGTTTAGCTGTCTAAAAAAGCAGGGAAAAATCCCAGTGGTTTAGCTGTCTAAAAAAGCAGGGAAATCTGGTTTAGCTGTCTAAAAAAGCAGGGAAATCTGGTTTAGCTGTCTAAAAAAGCAGGGAAAAATCTCAGTGGTTTAGCTGTCTAAAAAAGCAGGGAAATCTGGTTTAGCTGTCTAAAAAAGCAGGGAAATCTGGTTTAGCTGTCTAAAAAAGCAGGGAAAAATCTCAGTGGTTTAGCTGTCTAAAAAAGCAGGGAAATCTGGTTTAGCTGTCTAAAAAGCAGGGAAATCTGGTTTAGCTGTCTAAAAAAGCAGGGAAATCTGGCTTAGCTGTCTAAAAAAGCAGGGAAAATCTCGGTGGTTTAGCTGTCTAAAAAAGCAGGGAAATCTGGTTTAGCTGTCTAAAAAAGCAGGGAAAAATCCCAGTGGTTTAACTGTCTAAAAAAGCAGGGAAAAATCCCAGTGGTTTAACTGTCTAAAAAAGCAGGGAAATCTCTGGTTTAGCTGTCTAAAAAAGCAGGGAAATCTGGTTTAGCTGTCTAAAAAAGCAGGAAATCTGGTTTAGCTGTCTAAAAAGCAGGGAAATCTGGTTTAGCTGTCTAAAAAAGCAGGGAAAAATCTCAGTGGTTTAGCTGTCTAAAAAAGCAGGGAAATCTGGTTTAGCTGTCTAAAAAGCAGGGAAATCTGGTTTAGCTGTCTAAAAAGCAGGGAAATCTGGTTTAGCTGTCTAAAAAAGCAGGGAAAAATCCCAGTGGTTTAACTGTCTAAAAAAGCAGGGAAAAATCCCAGTGGTTTAACTGTCTAAAAAAGCAGGGAAATCTCTGGTTTAGCTGTCTAAAAAAGCAGGGAAATCTGGTTTAGCTGTCTAAAAAAGCAGGGAAATCTGGTTTAGCTGTCTAAAAAAGCAGGGAAATCTGGTTTAGCTGTCTAAAAAAGCAGGGAAAAATCTCAGTGGTTTAGCTGTCTAAAAAAGCAGGGAAATCTGGTTTAGCTGTCTAAAAAGCAGGGAAATCTGGTTTAGCTGTCTAAAAAAGCAGGGAAAAATCCCAGTGGTTTAACTGTCTAAAAAAGCAGGGAAAAATCCCAGTGTTTAGCTGTCTAAAAAAGCAGGGAAATCTCTGGTTTAGCTGTCTAAAAAAGCAGGGAAATCTGGTTTAGCTGTCTAAAAAAGCAGGGAAATCTGGTTTAGCTGTCTAAAAAGCAGGGAAATCTGGCTTAGCTGTCTAAAAAAGCAGGGAAAAATCTCAGTGGTTTAGCTGTCTAAAAAAGCAGGGAAATCTGGTTTAGCTGTCTAAAAAAGCAGGGAAAAATCCCAGTGGTTTAGCTGTCTAAAAAAAGCAGGGAAATCTGGTTTAGCTGTCTAAAAAAGCAGGGATATCTGGTTTAGCTGTCTAAAAAGCAGGGAAAAATCTCAGTGGTTTAGCTGTCTAAAAAAGCAGGGAAATCTGGT
The DNA here is from genome assembly GCA_009667805.1 of Leptobrachium leishanense. NCBI lineage: Eukaryota > Metazoa > Chordata > Amphibia > Anura > Megophryidae > Leptobrachium > Leptobrachium leishanense. The sequence continues at coordinate 65,403,119 of CM019063.1, forward strand.
TTAGCTGTCTAAAAAAGCAGGGAAATCTGGTTTAGCTGTCTAAAAAAGCAGGGAAATCTGGTTTAGCTGTCTAAAAAAGCAGGGAAAAATCCAGTGGTTTAGCTGTCTAAAAAAGCAGGGAAATCTGGTTTAGCTGTCTAAAAAAGCAGGGAAATCTGGTTTAGCTGTCTAAAAAAGCAGGGAAAAATCTCAGTGGTTTAGCTGTCTAAAAAGCAGGGAAATCTGGTTTAGCTGTCTAAAAAAGCAGGGAAATCTGGTTTAGCTGTCTAAAAAAGCAGGGAAATCTGGTTTAGCTGTCTAAAAAAGCAGGGAAAAATCTCAGTGGTTTAGCTGTCTAAAAAAGCAGGGAAAAATCCCAGTGGTTTAACTGTCTAAAAAAGCAGGGAAATCTCTGGTTTAGCTGTCTAAAAAAGCAGGGAAATCTGGTTTAGCTGTCTAAAAAAGCAGGGAAATCTGGTTTAGCTGTCTAAAAAAGCAGGGAAATCTGGCTTAGCTGTCTAAAAAAGCAGGGAAAAATCTCAGTGGTTTAGCTGTCTAAAAAAGCAGGGAAATCTGGTTTAGCTGTCTAAAAAAGCAGGGAAAAATCCAGTGGTTTAGCTGTCTAAAAAAGCAGGGAAATCTGGTTTAGCTGTCTAAAAAAGCAGGGAAATCTGGTTTAGCTGTCTAAAAAAGCAGGGAAAAATCTCAGTGGTTTAGCTGTCTAAAAAAGCAGGGAAATCTGGTTTAGCTGTCTAAAAAAGCAGGGAAATCTGGTTTAGCTGTCTAAAAAAGCAGGGAAATCTGGTTAGCTGTCTAAAAAAGCAGGGAAAAATCTCAGTGGTTTAGCTGTCTAAAAAGCAGGGAAATCTGGTTTAGCTGTCTAAAAAAGCAGGGAAATCTGGTTTAGCTGTCTAAAAAAGCAGGGAAATCTGGTTTAGCTGTCTAAAAAAGCAGGGAAGTCTGGCTTAGCTGTCTAAAAAAGCAGGGAAAAATCTCAGTGGTTTAGCTGTCTAAAAAAGCAGGGAAATCTGGTTTAGCTGTCTAAAAAGCAGGGAAAAATCCCAGTGGTTTAACTGTCTAAAAAAGCAGGGAAAAATCCCAGTGTTTAACTGTCTAAAAAAGCAGGGAATCTGGTTTAGCTGTCTAAAAAAGCAGGGAAATCTGGTTTAGCTGTCTAAAAAAGCAGGGAAAAATCCCAGTGGTTTAACTGTCTAAAAAAGCAGGGAAATCTCTGGTTTAGCTGTCTAAAAAAGCAGGGAAAAATCCCAGTGGTGACAGACGTGAACAAATCTAGGTAAATATGGGTTATCAGACTCTTATAAAAATAGGACTGATATTTTTTAGAAGTCTCATGTACCTTAATTGATGGAAGTTTTTCCTTTTCTTTTCTCACATGAGTTAGAAAATATAAATATACATTCATTCAGATATAAGTTTTATCAAATCATCTGGTTGCTTCGTTTTAGCTTTGAACAGTTTTCACTTACACGTACGATCAATTGCGCTACTTTTAAAAAACCAACTATTGGTTACCATAGTCAATAAGCGCTCATGACGAAAATATTGTTGCTCATGAAAAATCTGGTGCGCTCACGGCCCCCAAAAATTAGAGGGAACATTGGTTCTGCGGTGTGTTTTTCTTTGGTTATTAGATTTCTCATGCTGTATTCTCCTAGATGACCTTGCGCAGTCCTGCGAGGCCCTCCTTTCTAATTGCCTGATGACATTATACAAAATAAAATTGTGAATAAAAAAAAAAAAAAAAAAAGTCTTTTGGTAAACTTGCATCATGTCTGGGAGTTAAAAAAAAAAACAAAAACAGCAAAAACAATATGAATGCGTTTTTTTTTCTAACTCCCCTAAGGAGTTTATCAATGTCCATCTTGCCTAATCGTTCTGAACTCCCAGCCTGCAAGGTGAGATCGCCCATCTGCTGTGCTCTCCAGAAGTCGGCCGTCGGATCTCTGCCGCAATGGACGATGGTTCCATTCACGGGATCGGACAGACGACGACGGACGATATCGGATGATCGCACCATCGCACGAAAACGGTTCCAGTGGACGGCCAGCCTTAGAGTTTACAGCAAGACTGGTGTTTCCAGCACTTAATATCACAACGCGCATGTCTGGGGTTCCATTTCAAGATGCGCAAAGCCCAATCAGCGTCCAGTAAGAGCTGAACCAATACATTAAACAGCGCTAAGAGCATCCGAAGAGCTAATTAGCAACACCTTTCACCATTTTTTTATTTTTTTTTCTGGAAGTCAACATACACAATAAACTGGAACTGAGACGGTAAAGCATTTAATTCAGGAATTGAAATGCAGGTAAACCTGAATCTCCCGAAGTGTGAAAAATGCCCAAATATGGTGCTGATCAAAAAGCGAGGTGATAATTGCATTGCACTGTTAGGTGTCGGCCCTTGGTACCCTTACAGCAATGGATTTCTTCTTGGTGACATGATTTGGGGAGGGGGGGGGTGGTTGTGGAATCTACGAAAAAACTTACAAAAAGAAAAATTTACCAAAAGTTTAAAAATAAATAAATATAATGAATAAATAAGTTTTCAGCCTCTATAATATAGGTTTCAATGGTGGCAAATACGCTGCACGTGTCTGGTATGTTTTCTTCCACTGATACTACATGAGCCGCCCCTGTGCCCGCAGTCTGTGTCTGCAGATTTTAATACAAGCATTGAATAATTATATAATAATATATGAAACATGTTCATTTTTTTTCCCCTTGCGTGCGCCTGATGTCCACCCATTGCTGTTGCAACATTGAACCAGCGACCGTAATGCATCCTTTACGCAGCTTTTCAGATTTATTAGCATTATTCCACGCGCACTCACGGTTTGGGCAAACTGACCTGTTGTGGAGCAGCTGTACTGAGGATACTGTGTGAAGGCGATGGCCCGCTCGATCCCATCCTGTTCCATTTGTTCTATGGCCTCTTCCGTCAGGGGATGCACGTACCGGAAACCGATGTAGTATTTATGGGGCGCTAGAGAGAGGGGAAGAGGGGGAATATAAATCAAACAAAACACCAACAACAGTGTAAAACCCTGTAATAAAATATAAAACGTGATGTGCCACCTCATCATTACGGCACTGATCCCCATCCTTAACCCTTTCACTACCAAAATCCTGTATACATGAGTTTGCATTGAAACACAATACAAAATAAATAAAGTTAGCATACAAAGCGAGTCACATCTCTGCCAGTTTGACGCCCATCAACCTATATTAGCAGCTCCCACCCTCACTGTAACAAAAAGCTCAAACTTTACTGTGGTATTACAACAGCCAGGGAGAGGGCAGAATACAGGGAGAGCTGTGGGGGTCACTCACTGCTGTACAGGGATAAGATTCAGGGGGTTATAAGGAGTGTAAATCCCTGTACAGTATAGATACAAGGTGTTGCTGTAATTGCCATACACAGGCATTATGCAGCACATACAGATACAAGGTGTTGCTGTAATTGCCATACACAGGCATTATGCAGCACATACAGATATAAGGTGTTGCTGTAATTGCCATACACAGGCATTATGCAGCACATACAGATACAAGGTGTTGCTGTAATTGCCATACACAGGCATTATGCAGCACATACAGATACAAGGTGTTGCTGTAATTGCCATACACAGGCTTTATGCAGCACATACAGATACAAGGTGTTGCTGTAATTGCCATACACAGGTATTATGCAGCACATACAGATACAAGGTGTTGCTGTAATTTCCATACACAGGCATTATGCAGCACATACAGATACAAGGTGTTGCTGTAATTGCCATACACAGGTATTATGCAGCACATACAGATATTGCGGGCCCTATTACAATCTTCACGCAAACGTTTGCGCGTGCACAAAAACGCATTAAAGCGAGGGACAAAACGCTGTGCGCTGAACGTTGTACAATCTCAGCGCAACAAACGCACGTAATTGTCTACCGCGGGCGAACCTGCGCGAGGGTACTGCGCGCGTCCTATACTTAACAATGTGAGCGCAAATGGGTTTGTGCGGTGGTACGCGGATGGTATTACAATCTATGCGCAGTTTGTAACGCACAGCCTTTGCGCGCATAATTTTAGCAACTCCTAAAAGCTGCTGTTAATGGCAAATTCTACCTGTCCGACCCCAAATACACCAGCCCAAAAAAAAATACGCAGCAAATTATAGTTACACATTCTACACATACAAACCAATAAAATGGAGAAGTTGTGCGTGTTTTTTTATTGATGAAGCATATATGTGCAGATGGACTTTGACAGGCGCAAAAACGTATCGTGAGACAATTGTGGTTCTTAATTCTGATTGGCTGAATCGCGTGGAAAAAAAAAACAGTCCGCACATTGATTTCTGCGCGCGCGTTTTTGCGCGTCCGTTTTACGAGCGTTATTTTTTGACGGATGAAAAAAATGCGTGAGGATTGTAATACCAGCGTTGTTTAACGCTTCGCGCAAAATGTAATAGAGCCCTGCATTGCTAATCATCTCATTATGATCACAACTAACCCCCATAAGCAGGAGATCTGAACATTTTATTATCTGTCTGCAGCACATTTACTGTATCTGACACAAAGGCTAATTCTGCCTGTATGCTGATAATGCAGACCCTGTGTGACATAAGGGAGACCAATATTTCAGTACAGTATAAACAAATAAAATAATATAATGTAATTTCTATAATCTCATAACACACCCCACAATGAGACCTACTCCAAAACCAGCGCCTAAAGGGGAGCCGATAATCGAAAAATCTTGCAGGAGCCTTCTTCCATTTGCAGCATTCTGATCAACGTTTGTATACCTGCTTGTATTGGCTTCTGGAGTCCCTGGGACTATATGGAGCAAGCTGCTACCCTGCTGCGAGCTCATATAAGTGGTTTTGCGTGGGGACGGTGGAGGAACTACTTGTTCCCAGTCGTTCGATGCTTGCAGGCAGAGGAAGCGGCAGATCGTGCCTCCCTCTGCAAAGCGGGATAAGGAAGATGTATATCTTTACATATATAAGAGCCGTTATTCATTCATGAATAATGTCTTGAATCAATGAGTGCGCGGTGGTGGAATAGCTCGCTCTCCATTGGCTAGCTACACATTAACAGCTCATATACTAAGTATAGAGGCTGGTATTTCAAAGTAAGGAGCCGCAATGTCCAAGCTTCAGCAAAGCTCGCGGCTCAGATGGAATAGTGGTTTGGGCCGTTACCTTAACGAAGGGGTCAAATAAATTCTAAGAAACCCAAGAGTGAAAATGTAGGTTCACTAAAATCTGAGTCAGGGTTATTGTTAACTGAAGATCAGGATAAGGCAGAAATTTTAAATGATTATTTTTCTTCAGTATTTATCAAAGAGAAACCTATAACAGGAGACATGAAATTCATTAATAAAAACTTACTAATACAAAGTGACTGGTTGACTCAGGACAAGGTTTTGCAGCAATTAAACAATGTGAATGTGAATAAAGCCCCAGGGACAGATGGAATTCACCCGTGAGTACTGAGAGAGCTATGTGTTGAAATATATAAACCTCTGCTATTAATCTTTCAAGATTCTTTTCTTTCAGGAATAGTACCAGAGGATTGGAGAAAAGCTGACGTGGTCCCTATATTTAAGAAAGGTTTACAATTTGTGCCTGGGAATTATAGACCTGTGAGCTTAACATCTGTGGCTGGGAAAGTATTTGAGGGGTTACTAAGGGATAATATTCAAGAATTTATTGGGAGGTATAATGTAATTGGCAAAAATCAGCATGGTTTCATGAAACACAGATCATGTCAGACTAACCTAATTACGTTCTATGATGAAGTAAGTAGAAGTATAGATCAGGGGGTCGCAGTGGATGTGATTTACTTAGATTTTGCCAAAGCTTGCGACACAGTTCCACACAAAAGGTTACTATGTAAAATGAGAAAAAATGGTCTAGATGAAAATACTTGTTCTTGGATAGAAAACTGGCTAAAAGATAGGGTACAGAGAGTGGTCATAAATGGTACATTTTCAAGATGGACACCAGTGTAAGCGGTGTCCCTCAGGGGTCTGTTATAGGACCAATACCATTCAATTTATTTATAAATGACCTGGAGATAGGCATTGAAAGTCATGTATCAGTGTTTGCAGATGACACAAAACTAGGAAAAGTAATACAATGTGAGCAGGATGTTACTTCGCTGCAGAGGGATTTAGATAGATTGGGGGACTGGGCACTTAAATGGCAGATGAAATTTAATCTAGATAAATGCAAAGTTATGCACTTTGGAGTGAAGAACACACAAGCAACTTATACCCTAAATGGTACGGAGTTAGGGAAATCCAAGCAGGAGAAGGATTTGGGAATAATCATAGACTTCAAACTAAGTAACAATGTGCAATGTCAAACAACAGCCGCCAAGGCCAGCAAAGTATTGGCATGCATTAAAAGGGGAGTTCACTCACGGGATGAAAACATAATTTTGCCTCTGTATAAATCAATGGTCAGGCCGCACCTTGAATATGCCGTGCAATTTTGGCACCTGTCTTAAAAAAAGATATTATAGCGTTAGAAAAAGTGTAGAGACGGGCAACTAAATTAATAAGGGGAATGGAAGGGTTAAGTTAGGAGGAAAGACTAACAAGCTTAAACCTGTTTAGTTTAGAGAAACGGCGCCTTAGAGGGGAACTGATAACCTTATATAAATATATACGGGCCATTATCAACCATTGTCTGATAACCTATTCATTAACAGGACTATACATAGGACACGAGGTCATCCATTTAGACTGGAAGAAAGAAAATTTATCTTAAAGCATAGGAAGGGTTATTTTACGGTGAGAACAATAAAGCTGTGGAATTCTCTGCCTGTTGAGGTGGTTGGGTCAGAGTCTGTACAGACTTTTAAAAAGCGACTGGATGACTTCCTGCAGACACAGACTATTAAGGGTTATAATATTTAATATGTGGGTAAAAGCTTCTTGATCCAAGGAGAAATCTGACGCCATTCTGGGGTCAAGAAGGAATTTTTTCCCGGTATGTTGCATATTTCAGACTGGGTTTTTTGCCTTCTTTTGGATCAACAGCAGTAGGTTATGTGGGAGAGGCTGAACCCGATGGACGCATGTCTTTTTTCAGGCTATGTAGCTATGTAAAATAGAGGGAGAAAGTATGAGAACGCAGTTCCTTCACCATTTTTGTAAAAAGAACTGAGTTTCCATTGGTTCCACACACTATAAAGCTTGTCAGTCATATGTTTCCCTGTTAAAGCGACACTACCACTTACATAGGCTGTAACTAGAATACTTGTGCATTACAAAAAAACAAACACATTATAAAACACATGCAAAGGCTTAAAAGTAACATCAATTTGTATTATTTTACTGAGAGGGTGGTGGATACATGGAACAGCCTTCCAGTAGAAGTGGAAGAAGCTAAAACAGTTTAAGCAGGCATGGGATAGACCTAAGGCTACCCTAAATAGGAGAAATCCAGGGAAAGTATCCATATAATTGAGCAGACTAGATGGGCCGAAAAAAATATGTTGGCAGATAAGAACCTATGTTTCTATGCTGCTGGGTTATTTTCTTTGAAGTAATTGCATGTAAAAAGAAATAAAATAAGGTAAGGTTTTTTATATCTCCTGTTTCCATATTGTGGATTTTACTCATGATGCAAGATTTACCAAAATCTGTGCAAATGTTTTATTTTACTGATGTTGTTTATTTAATCTACAATTTAATGAAAGTGGAGGAGGGAGTGTTTAGATAAGGAGGCAGGAGGTCTATTGTTCTCCAGCTACCTGAGTTAAGAGCTGGCAGCTGAATGAGAGAAGACAGGGAGATAAAAGACTTCTAATCTAACCCCTGGTGATGTCCTTTGAACACATCCCACACAATACAATAATGTGACAGGCAGTGACTGACCCATTCACTCCATTCTAGGGACAAAGCCACACAGTGAGGAGGAGTGATGGAAAGATACGGGGGGGGGGGCAACACAAAATATCACACAATGGATGCACCCAGTGACACAGAGGAAAATATCACACAATGGATGCACCCAGTGACACAGAGGAAAATATCACACAATGGATGCACCCAGTGACACAGAGGAAAATATCACACAATGGATGCACCCAGTGAGACAGAGGAAAATATCACACAATGGATGCACCCAGTGAGACAGAGGAAAATATCACACAATGGATGCACCCAGTGAGACATAGTTAATAAAATATTTTACCCTAAGCATACAAGAGAAAAACAAAATCACCTCCGTGTGTCACACTACTCCTATTAGAGCGTAAGCTCTTGAGCAGGGGCCTCTTCTCCCACTGTTAATAAAAAATTTTGCCCTACCCATTGCACAGCGCTGCGAAATATGCTGGCTTCTTTATGAATGCTTGTAATTGCGCTGCCCCTTTAAACGGATTAGCAGTCACAGTCTTCAAAACCCTATCTTATCCTCACAGAGTATCTGCCAGAGGGCTACCTCCCTTTCCGAGCACATTAACCCGCCGCGTCCAGGACCCAGCCCAAATTATCTCGCCCTGCAGCTTTAAAGACCCAGGGATCCTTTAAAAAAACTCGTCTCAGCAAGAACGAGTGCTGATCGATTTACATTTATAATGCTCTACACCGCTTTTGCAAATTTATAAAAAAAAAAAAAAAAATAGTAAACCCCAAAAACTAAAAAAACACAATAAAATCCACACATTGTTAAATATAGTAAATGTGGTATCTCGGCCCGTCACCTCTTCTAGACCGCACGGTCCCATGGGAAAAGAAAGGGCCCTCAATTCCTCCTGTTACCGTCTGTCAGATGTCAACCGGTCTGAAAGTATTGGACCCATTGATCAACGCTGCAGAATATGTTGGTGCTATATAACTATATAGAGTATAATAAATAATGGTAAAACAGATCAAGGCGCCGGCAGATGAGTAGGCGCCAGCAGATGAGTAGGCACTGCAAAGTAACGAACTAAAACGTGTGGTCACCATCAAACTACAAGTCCCATCATGCTCAGGTTTGTTACAAACAGGGCAGTATTACAAATCTGGTGGTAAGATAACCAGACCTGTTGTAAACTTAACAACTCCATAGGCTATAATGGCTCTGGTAAGTTTACAGCAGCTCTGGTTAAGTTAGCACCAGCTTTGGAATAGGGCCCACAGTATCCAGGCCACAGGCAGGAGAAATGACACGGAACCCAATTCACTAAGCGTCGTACTTTACCATTGTTGTAAACAATAGTGAATAAACGCCTGCGACACAAATATGGGAGATTCAAACATCGGCAGGAGAAGCTGCACCAACGAATCTCCTCCTGCCGCTGTTGGTATTTCCCTTTTTGGGAAACGCTGAAGTTGATTATCGCCGCAGCACCTGTAGTTTAATAAATGACCCTGTAAGCGCGCTCCAGCGATGCCCAGCCCTCGCGCCCCGTAATACCTGTGGCCGGGGACATTTGGTCCAGCAGCTTCACCATTCCTTCCCCCTGATGGGCAGTCCACTTCTTAATAGGGGATCCACCTCCTATCTTATTGTACTGCTCCTGAATTTTAGGAGTTCTCCGTTTGGCGATGAAAGGCCCGAGCTTGCTGAGGGAAGAATAAAAAACACATACAAATTATTATCATTTAAAATTTATTACAACCAGGAAACCATTAATAGGATCTGATCTGAAGCTTACTGAGCAGGGATCTCAAACTATGCCACCCCAACCCAGGTGTTTCTGAACTACAACTCCCATGATTCTCTTAACATCAACTGCATTTAAGGAGTTCAAGGATTTGTAGGCAATCAACAACTGGGAGGGGGGGGGGGCAGAGATTGAGTTCCCTGTTATAGAGTGCTAAACAAACAAGAAGTCTGGGGGGCAGAGATTGAGTGCTAAACAAACAAGACGTCTGGGAGGGGGGGGGGTGGCAGAGATTGAGTTCCCTGTTATAGAGTGCTAAACAAACAAGAAGTCTGGGGGGGTCAGAGATTGAGTTCCCTGTTGTAGAGTGCTAAACAAACGAGAAGTCTGGGAGGGGGATTACTGTGAACAGGCTTTTAAAAAGATCCCTTACTGCACATTTCCAGGAGGATTTGTCTGATGACGCGGTGTCGGGAATACCCAGAAAATCTGGAATTCTCACACTTTATGAGTAGTTATCTGACACTCCGTGAAATAAAAAAATGTGCTGACGAATGACAGACCTGCACTGCTGGGAGGGGGGGGGGGTGTTAATGAGACGGTATTAAAATACAATAATCCCCACAAGAGTCTGTGTGATCATATAAAAGCCGCTGCATGGCGCCTGCATTGCGTTATATTGTTTACAAACAATGGAGGAAATTATATAGAATGACTGAGTGAAAAAATTATTATTATTGTGAGGGAGAACATTGAATAATGATCTATGAGAAGCTACTGGATCTCTAACAATGGATCCAGCAGGGAAATACATCGCTGGGAGCAGCTCAGTTACACACCTCAAAAATAAGGAGCTCCTAAAAAAGCACCCGCACACCCTGAATATATGGAGAAGCCCCTAAAAAGACACCCGCACACCTTCAATGTATGGAGGAACCCCTAAAATGATACCCGCACACCCTGAATATATGGAGGACCCCCTAAAATGATACCCGCACACCCTGAATATATGGAGGACCCCCTAAAATGATACCCGCACACCCTGAATATATGGAGCCCCTAAAAAGACACCCGCACACCCTGAATATATGGAGCCCCTAAAAAGACACCCGCACACCCTGAATATATGGAGGAGCCCCTAAAAAGACACCCGCACACCCTGAATATATGGAGCCCCTAAAAAGACACCCGCACACCCTGAATATATGGAGCCCCTAAAAAGACACCCGCACACCCTGAATATATGGAGGAGCCCCTAAAAAGACACCCACACACCCTGAATATATGGAGGACCCCCTAAAAAAGCACCCGCACACCCTGAATATATGGAGGAGTCCCTAAAAAGACACCCGCAATATATGGAGGAATCCCTAAAAAGACACCCGCACACCCTGAATATATGGAGCCCCTAAAAAGACACCCCCACACCCTGAATATATGGAGCCCCTAAAAAGACACCCGCACACCCTGAATATATGGAGCCCCTAAAAAGACACCCGCACACCCTGAATATATGGAGGAGCCCCTAAAAAGACACCCGCACACCCTGAATATATGGAGGAGCCCCTAAAAAGACACCCGCACACCCTAAATATATGGAGGAGCCCCTAAAAAGACACCCGCACACCCTGAATATATGGAGCCCCTAAAAAGACACCCGCACACCCTGAATATATGGAGGACCCCCTAAAATGATACCCGCACACCCTGAATATATGGAGGAACCCCTAAAATGATACCCGCACACCCTGAATATATGGAGGAACCCCTAAAATGACACCCACACACCCTGAATATATGGAGGAATCTCTAAAAACACACCTGCACACCCTGAATATATGGAGGATCCCCTAAAATGATACCAGCACACCCTGAATATAAAGAGGATCCCCTAAAAAAAGACACCTGCACACCCTGAATATATGGAGGAGCCCCATAAAAGACACCCGCACACCCTGAATATATTGGACCTCTGAAAGAAAGGATAATAGAAAACAAAATACTGCCCCACTCCATCTGCTGCGTATGTAGCCATCACGCTATATAATAACAAAAGATTAGCTTGTCATTTCCCTTAAAGGAGGAACACACACACACACACCTACCTCTGAGCTTGAAGACACACACACACACACACACAAACCTACCTCTGAGCTTAAAGACACACACACACACACACACACACACCTACCTCTGAGCTTAAAGACACACACACAAACCTACCTCTGAGCTTGAAGACACACACACCTACCTCTGAGCTGGAAGAGTCATGAGGTCCTTGTCCAGAAATAAACGCAAAAGGAAATCGTGGACATCGTCGATGGTCTCCGGGCCACCCATGTTTAACATAAGGACGCCTGTCTTCGGTTTCCTTGGGGAGAGCGATTTAAAAAAAGGGTTAATTTAAGGCTAGGGTCAGACGAACGCATTTTCGCGTTGTCTGTGAAAAAGTGCGTTCGAACGAATGGACGCATTTTTTCACGGAGTACGCGATAGCGGTCATACGATGCGCATTTGCGTTCGTGATTTGGTACGGATCATCAATAAAACACTTTTGCATCTGGACGTTATGTTGGCCGGACATTAGCAGTGTCTGACGTCTCCCAATCACGCAAACACGCCGCTAGCGGCCGCAGCGCACTCTGTACGACCGTACTAGCGGTTTGACGTTCGACAAAATGCGTTCGTTTGCCACTTGCGTTGCGTGGACGAACTTTCGTGCGGCCGTACTTCGTGTGTTCCCCGGCATTGGACGTCATTTGCTGCTAGCACGGCCGTGATTACGTGCGTCTAAACGCACGTTAAAACTGCTTTCGTCTGACCCTAGCCTTAGAAAGATGTGCAGAGACATCCAATTATGACTACTATTATATTCCCAGTCTGACCAGAGCTTCACCAGCACCAGACGGGTCTCCTACTGGTTCCCAGTAAAGCCAACACACACCCAGAATGACTATACACAGGCGAGGGATACGGAGGAGCAGGGGTAAATTACTGTATATGCTGTGAACATCAAGCAGATAAAAAAAACTCTATATTCGATCAGGATATGAAGATAAACCCTAACAATCACAAATAGCACCCTAACCTAAACAATAACCCTAACCCTAAAGCTGGCGGCACACGAACGCTCCGGTACTGCGTTCAGTGCATCCATTACGGACGCATTTTTTTGACGGGAGATGTGTGTACTGCGTGAAATGTGCGTCCATGGTGCACGCACTTTTGATGGGAGATCTTGTGTTCAGACTATTAGTAATGCCATCGGCAGATGCTTCACCGTGCCGGCCTTCACACTTGCACTCGTAAATATTTTACACCCACAAGAAGCAGCACGTAGTTCCTGCAGGACGCCTAGATTTTCCACGTCCATGCCATTTTCGCGTCCGTAGCAATACGCGAATGCCGTTTGTGAACAAGTGCGCAGGTGCATCGTGCGGTGTTCTTCATGGACTCAAAAACCTATGGACGGACGGCAAATTGCGCGCAGACAAACGCAAAAAATCCACTCGTGTGCCACCAGCCTAAAACAAGCACAAATTGTAACCTAACCCTAAGAGAACACGCACAAATAGCACCCCAACCCAAGTTACAAACCCTAACCCAAACAGTAACCCTAAATCAAGCACAAATAGCACCCTAACCCAAATTACAAACACTAACAGTAACCCCAACCAAATCCTAACCAAAACAGTAAACCTAACCCAAATTACAAACACTAACAGTAACCCCAACCAAATCCTAACCAAAACAGTAAACCTAACCCAAATTACAAACACTAACAGTAACCCCAACCAAATCCTAACCAAAACAGTAAACCTAACCCAAATTACAAACACTAACAGTAACCCCAACCAAATCCTAACCAAAACAGTAAACCTAACCCAAATTACAAACACTAACAGTAACCCCAACCAAATCCTAACCAAAACAGTAAACCTAACCCAAAATTACAGCCCTAACAAGCACAAAGAGTAACCCAATTACAAACCCTAATACTAACCCCAAAAGTATACACAATAAAAATGTTATGAATGAAAAGCCCACCTAGATTGTGAGAACTCAAGCACTCCCCACACACAGTGCTAATACAAAAGATACTGAAAGGCAAAAAATGAGCTCACAATACTATAGTAAGTTGATGAATGTCCACATCGTCATACAGATTCCAATGTTCTTACAAGAACTAATGAAATAGAAGACATAAAGGACACCACATAGCGTAAAACTGTACACATTTACCGTAATCAGAATTAAAAAACAAAAGTGGAACCACTCACAAATCAAGTGGCACACCATAAACAATTATGTATGCAAAACAGCATTGGTTAACAAATGGGTAGTCACCGCCCGCCAGTAGTCCGAAGGTCCAGCCTGTATCCTCTGATGCACTCCACCTTCGGATCAGGGGGTCCTTGAATCGGCGACTCCTTTGAAGGATCAACTCCCAAAAGCTAACAAGAAAACGACCACCAGCTCGACGCATTTCGTTTCACAACTTCATCAAGAGCTTGGGGGTCGAACAGCGAGTCCTCGTACTGGCGGGCGGTGACTACCCATATGTTAACCCAGGGCTCAAAATTTCCACTCGCCTACTTGCATTTGGCGAGTGGAAATTTAGTGAGGGCGAGTGGAAATGCACACGCAGGCAATACAATAAATTATTTTGTGCTGTGTATTCCGGGGGTGCCACCGTGCAGCCCCCTTCCCCAGGCTGCACGGTGGCGGGGATCAGCTGCCTAACCTGACCAAACTCGTCTCTCACTGGCAGGGGGGTGGAGAGGAGCTTCCCTGCCTCCTCATTCTGATGACTGGGTATACATGTATCTGGGGTCTGATGTCTGGGTATTAATGTTATTTTTGGAACTTTATTCTAAATAAAACCTTTTAACAGTGTAATTTCATAAGATAATTTAAGAGAGTGTGTTTAGGGGCAGAGTTAAGGGCTGGGTAGGGATTAGGTGTCGCAACTGGTGGCGAGTAACTCTTATGGTCTGCTTAGTAGCTTGGGACTTGAAATTTTGAGCCCTGTGTTAACCAATGCTGTTTTGCAAACATAATTGTTTATGGTGTGTGCCACTTGATTTGTGAATGGTTCCACTTTTGTTTTTTAATTCTGATTAAATGTGTACAGTTTTAACCCCAAATCGTAACCTAAAAAAAGAAAAACAAAAAAAACCACAATACAGGTACAGATAGTAACCCAACCATATTTCTAAACCTAGAATAAAAAAATAGTAACTTAACCCGAATTACATCCCCTTAAAAGGTAACCCTAACCCAAGCACAAATCTAAACCTAACACAAATTACAAACCCTAACACCAACAGTAACCCTAACCCAACACAAATTACAAACCCTAACACCAACAGTAACCCTAACCCAACACAAATTACAAACCCTAACACCAACATTAACCCTAACCCAACGCACATTACAAACCCTAACTCCAACAGTAACCCTAACCCAACACAAATTACAAACCCTAACACCAACAGTAACCCTAACCCAACACAAATTACAAACCCTAACACCAACATTAACCCTAACCCAACGCACATTACAAACCCTAACTCCAACAGTAACCCTAACCCAACGCACATTACAGACCCTAACCAACAGTAACCCTAACACCAACATTAACCCTAACCCAACGCACATTACAAACCCTAACACCAACATTAACCCTAACCCAACGCACATTACAAACCCTAACCCCAACAGTACCCCTAACACCAACATTAACCCTAACCCAACGCACATTACAGACCCTAACCCCAACATTAACCCTAACCCAACGCACATTACAAACCCTAACACCAACAGAAACCCTAAAACCAACAGAAACCCTAACCCAACGCACATTACAAATGCTAACAGCAACTGTAACCCTAACCCAACACACATTACAAACCCTAACCCAATACAAATCACAAACTCGAACCCTAAAACAAGCACAATTAGAAACCCAACCCTAGCTACACACTATAGGCATAATACTAACCCTAAAACAAACACCGATAGAAACCCAACCCTAATTAAAAACCCTATAAGTCAGTAGTTCCATAAGATGCTTGAATTGATTGCATTTGAAAATGTTCAAATTTCTTCAGAAAAATGCTTAGTCAGTATCTCCCCCCCCCCCCCCCCGAACGCATGTGAGATTTTTTTTTTTTCCAAGCTCGCTTGCAAGGTGACAACTTTACTATAGTAAATCTTTTACATGGGAATAAATCACCCGTATTCTATGTATAATGTAACACCATGTGGGGGGATTCATTAAGCAGTGAACCAGTGGTGAAATACAGGTTTTAGACTTGAAAAGCTAGATTTCAGACATTATTTGGCCACCTCCATCATTCCTCCAGCTACCTGGCCTGTTAACCCTCACCTAGTGTGCCACCCCTATCCTTTCAGAAGCTCTTGAGCAGGATCCTCTCTCCTACTGTACTGTGTGTTGAACCTGTATGTATATTTGTTGTTCTGCCTCCCATTGCACAGCGCTACGGAACTTGTTAGCGCTTTATAAAAATTTGTAACCAATTATTCCGGATTGACCACTTAGCGAATAATCCCCACGTCAGGAAACATGATGCTGCCATCGGCCTGAGCATTTCTTCATTTTGTTTTTGACTGTCCTGCACAGATAAGAATGAGCCTGTCCTGTCACACCCAGGGGATTTGCGGGTGTTCCTACCTGTTGTCGGGCTGGACGTCGGGCTGCATGGAAGCTGCAGCGGCGCTTCTGATCCAGCGCGTCGCCATGGTGCTCTCGTTTCTCACGGCTACTCAAAGAAAACGCCGGGTCAGAAATGTAGAACGAATAAGCGATTAAATGGCGGTTTAAAACACAAGACAAAAACTCTCCATGACGATCAAAACAAATGAGAGTGCACAAAAATATATATTAATATTTACATAACTATATACAGAGAGGGGGAAAAAAATCATAAAATTAATCAGTATATTAGGAGCGCAGTCCTGCCATTGGCCTTTGTGTAAATTCCGCTTGTAAAATAACATTACGGTAAAACATGCAAACTTTACATCTCTGCTTGGAAATGAAGGACAGCAGTCAGCGCTTTATTTTGAGGGATAGTAACACGGTCCCTTCACACATGGCTCATGTAATCAGGTTTAGGTGTCACTTCCAGCTCAAACAGGGCATTACGGGGTGTATGTTGGTGCAGCGCTCGCAGTGTTCAGTTTCAGGGCTGCACACACAGCGATGTGTTATGCAAGGACTGACTGAGTGTTGTGTAAGTGTAACTGACGGATGCCAATACCAGACACTGAGCGGCTGCGTGTGTAACCCTGCGTTATACATTCCTAAAGCACCAACACATGCAGCAGTGCAGTGCAAAGCAACTAAGAGTGGCCGGAGATACATACATGGGATACAGGGACACAAAAACAGATCCAGTGACAAAGATCAGTGACACACACAGGGTTCAAGTGACACACACACACACACAGCGATCCAGTGACACACACACACACAGCGATCCACACACACACACACACAGCGATCCACACACACACACACAGCGATCCACACACACACACACAGCGATCCACACACACAGCGATCCACACACACAGCGATCCTGCGACACACACACAGCGATCTTGCGACACACACAGCGATCCTGCCACACACACACAGCGATCCTGCCACACACACACAGCGATCCTGCCACACACACACAGCGATCCTGCGACACACACACAGCGATCCTGCCACACACACACACAGAGCGATCCACACACAGAGCGATCCACACACAGAGCGATCCACACACAGAGCGATCCACACACAGAGCGATCCACACACAGAGCGATCCACACACAGAGCGATCCACACACAGAGCGATCTAGCGACACACACACACAGCGATCCAGCGACACACACACACAGCGATCCAGCGACACACACACAGCGATCCAGCGACACACACAGCGATCCAGCGACACACACAGCGATCCAGCGACACACACAGCGATCCAGCGACACACACAGCGATCCAGCGACACACACAGCGATCCAGCCACACACACAGCGATCCTGCCACACACACAGCGATCCTGCCACACACACACAGCGATCCTGCGACACACACACAGCGATCCTGCCACACACACACACAGAGCGATCCACACACACAGCGATCCACACACACAGCGATCCACACACAGAGCGATCCACACACAGAGCGATGCCACACACACAGCGATCCACACACACAGCACGATCCACACACAGAGCGATCTGCGACACACACACAGCGATCCTGCGACACACACACACAGCGATCCAGCGACACACACACAGCGATCCAGCGACACACACACAGCGATCCAGCGACACACACAGCGATCCAGCGACACACACAGCGATCCAGCGACACACACACAGCGATCCAGCGACACACACACAGCGATCCAGCCACACAACACAGCGATCCAGCCACACACACAGCGATCCTGCCACACACACACACACAGCGATCCACACACAGAGCGATCCACACACAGCGATCCACACACACAGCGATCCACACACAGCGATCCACACACACACAGCGATCCAGCGACACACACAGCGATCCACGCGACACACACAGCGATCCAGCGACACACACACACACAGCGATCCACACACACACACAGCGATCCACACACACACACAGCGATCCACACACACACACACAGCGATCCACACACACACACACACACAGCGATCCACACACACACACACAGCGATCCAGCGACACACACACACAGCGATCCTGCGACACACACACAGCGATCCAGCGACACACACACAGCGATCTTGCGACACACACACACAGAGCGATCCACACACACACACAGCGATCCAGCGACACACACACAGCGATCCAGCGACACACACAGCGATCCACACACACAGCGATCCAGCGACACACACAGCGATCCAGCGACACCACACACACACCACACACAAACGATCCAGCGACACACACACACACAAACGATCCAGCGACACACACAGCGATCCACACACACACAGCGATCCAGCGACACACACACAGCGATCCACCACAACACAGCGATCCAGCGACACACACACAGCGATCCAGCGACACACACACAGCGATCCAGCGACACACACACAGCGATCCAGCGACACACACAGCGATCCACACACACAGCGATCCAGCGACACACACAGCGATCCAGCGACCACACAGCGATCCACACACACAAACGATCCAGCGACACACACACACACAAACGATCCAGCGACACACACACACAAACGATCCAGCGACACACACACACAAACGATCCAGCGACACACACACACACAAACGATCCAGCGACACACACACACAAACGATCCAGCGACACACACACACACAAACGATCCAGCGACCACACAGCGATCCACACACACAGCGATCCAGCGACACACACACAGCGATCCAGCGACACACACACAGCGATCCAGCGACACACACACAGCGATCCAGCGACACACACACACAGCGATCCAGCGACACACACACAGCGATCCAGCGACACACACACAGCGATCCAGCGACACACACAGCGATCCACACACACAGCGATCCAGCGACACACACAGCGATCCAGCGACACACACAGCGATCCACCACACACACAAACGATCCAGCGACACACACACACACAAACGATCCAGCGACACACACACAAACGATCCAGCGACACACACACACACAAACGATCCAGCGAACACAACACACACAAACGATCCAGCGACACACACACAACGATCCAGCGACACACACACACACAAACGATCCAGCGACACACACACAAACGATCCAGCGACACACACACACACAAACGATCCAGCGACACACACAGCGATCCACACACACAGCGATCCAGCGACACACATACAGCGATCCAGCGACAACATACAGCGATCCAGCGACACACACAGCGATCCAGCGACACACATACAGCGATCCAGCGACACACACAGCGATCCAGCGACACACACACAGCGATCCAGCGACACACACAGCGATCCACACACACACACAGCGATCCAGCGACACACACACACAGCGATCCAGCGACACACACAGCGATCCACACCACAAACGATCCAGCGACACACACACACACACATCCAGTGACACACACGATCCAGTGACACACACACACAATCCAGCGACGCAGCGATCCAGTGACACACACAGCGATCCAGTGACACACATACATAACGATCCAGTGACACACACACACAGCGATCCACACACACAAACGATCCAGCGACACACACACACACACACACGATCCAGCGACACACACACACACAAACGATCCAGCGACACACACACACCAAACGATCCAGCGACACACACACACACAAACGATCCAGCGACACACACACACACAAACGATCCAGCGACACACACAGCGATCCACACACACAGCGATCCAGCGACACACACACAGCGATCCAGCGACACACACACAGCGATCCAGCGACACACACAGCGATCCACACACACAGCGATCCAGCGACACACACAGCGATCCAGCGACACACACAGCGATCCAGCGACACACACAGCGATCCAGACACACAAACGATCCAGCGACACACACAGCGATCCACACACACAAACGATCCAGCGACACACACGCAGCGATCCGGTGACACACGCAGCGATCCGGTGACACACGCAGCGATCCGTGACACACGCACACAACCAATCCAGTGACACACACACACAACCGATCCAGTGACACACACACAAACGATCCAGTGACACACACACAAACGATCCAGTGACACACACACACGCAGCGATCCAGTGACACACGCAGCGGTCCAGTGACACACGCAGCGGTCCAGTGACACACGCAGCGGTCCAGTGACACACGCAGCGGTCCAGTGACACACGCAGCGGTCCAGTGACACACGCAGCGGTCCAGTGACACACGCAGCGGTCCGGTGACACACGCAGCGATCCGGTGACACACGCAACGCGGTCGGTGACACACACGCAGCGATCCGGTGACACACGCAGCGATCCAGTGACACACGCAGCGATCCAGTGACACACGCAGCGATCCAGTGACACACGCACACAACCGATCCAGTGACACACACACACACAACCGATCCAGTGACACACACACAAACGATCCAGTGACACACACACACGCAGCGATCCAGTGACACACACACAAACGATCCAGTGACACACACACAAACGATCCAGTGACACACGCAGCGGTCCAGTGACACACGCAGCGGTCCAGTGACACACGCTGCGGTCCAGTGACACACGCTGCGGTCCAGTGACACACGCTGCGGTCCAGTGACACACGCAGCGATCCGGTGACACACGCACACAACCGATCCAGTGACACACACACACAACCGATCCAGTGACACACACACACACAACCGATCCAGTGACACACACACACAAACGATCCAGTGACACACACACAAACGATCCAGTGACACACACACACGCAGCGATCCAGTGACACACACACAAACGATCCAGTGACACACGCTGCGGTCCAGTGACACACGCAGCGGTCCAGTGACACACGCAGCGGTCCAGTGACACACGCAGCGGTCCAGTGACACACGCAGCGGTCCAGTGACACACGCAGCGGTCCAGTGACACACGCAGCGATCCAGTGACACACGCAGCGATCCAGTGACACACGCAGCGATCCAGTGACACACGCAGCGATCCAATGACACACGCAGCGATCCAGTGACACACGATCCAGTGACACACGATCCAGTGACACACGATCCAGTGACACACAGCGATCCAGTGACACACACAGTGATATCCAGTGACGCGCGCACACACACAGCGATCCAGTGACGCACAGTGAGATCCAGTGATGCACACAGTGAGATCCAGTGACGCACACAGTGAGATCCAGTGACGCACAGTGAGATCCAGTGACGCACACACACAGCAATCCGTGGCACACATACACAGCAATCCAGTGACACACACACACACAGCAATCCAGTGACACACACACACACAGCGATCCAGTGACACACACACACACAGCGATCCAGTGACACACACACACACAGCGATCCAGTGACACACACACAGCGATCCAGTGACACACACACACAGCGATCCAGTGACACACACACACAGCGATCCAGTGACACACACACAGCACAGGGATCCAGTGACACACACACAGCACAGGGATCCAGTGACACACAGCACAGCACAGGACCCAGTCCTCACACACACACAGCGCAGTGATCCATTCTCACACAGCACAGGGAGATATATATATATATATATACACACAGCACAGGGATCCAGTGACTGACTGACTGACACACACACACACACAGCACAGCACAGCACAGCACAGGACCCAGTCTCTCACACACACACAGCGCAGTGATCCATTCTCACACAGCACAGGGATAGAGATATATATATATATATATATATATATACACACACACACTATAGCATATGGAGCCAGTGGCACACACTGCACTTACAGTAAGCCAGCAGCCGGCATGCTGCCCTGAGAGCCGCCATGTTGGTGCTCGGTGTAAACGTTCCGTCAGGCTGCAGTCACCTTGTGTTGTGGTTCCCGGCTCTGCCCTCCTTACTGTCACATAGGACAGGGGCTGCACTCACACGGGGGGCGGGGCGTCTGAACAGCTCCCCTCCCCCTGTCATGAGAGTTAAAGGGACAGTGCAGGCTGGAGCTCACACCTGCCCTCTTCCTGCAGATGCATATACATACACACATAAACAACCACATAAAGTCACCCTGGGCCCTATTACATTCTGCGCACAAACGTTACGCCCGCGCAGAAACGCATTAATGCGAGGGGCTAAACCCTTTGCGCAGACCGTCGTATTACAACGTCAGCACAACAAACGTGCGTATACGTCTACCGCGGGTGAACCTGCGCGAACGCTGCGCGAGCTTACTGTACTGCGCGCCTCCTATACTTAACATTGTGAGCGCAAACGCGTTTGTGCGCTGGTACGCGGATGGTATTACAATCTATGCGCAGTTTGTAACGCACAGCCTTTGCGCGCATAATTATATTAGCGACTCCTAAAAGCTGGTGGTAACTTGAAATCTGAACGTTCTGGCTGAAACCAAATACACCAGCACGAAAAAAAAATACAGCAATGTATAGTTACACATTCTACACATACCCAAACAATAAAATGGAGAGGTTGTGCGTGTTTTTATTATTGCTGCAGCATATATACTCAGATTGATTTTGACAGGCGCAAAAAAACTTAACGGGAGACAATTGTGGTTCTTAATTCTGATTGGCTGAATCGCGTGAAAAAAAACAGTCCACACACCGATTTCTACGCGCAGCGTTAATGTGCGTGTGTTTTTGCGCGTCTTTTTTACGTGCGTTATTTTTTGACGGATGAAAAAATGCGCTGGGATTGTGATACCAGCGTTAATTTACGTGCGTTTAGCGCTTCGGGCACAAATTAACGCGCTGCGCGAGCATTTTTGCGCAAGGAATGTAATAGAGCCCACTAAGGCTCGTGTCAGACGAGCGCAGTGTTCACGTCCGTGTTGCCGCACATAAGTACGTCCGTGATAGCATACAATTGTGGTAAATGGAGCCCCACACACGAGGTACCTCCGCACAGAAGTGCGGACGCATGACGGACGCGGCAAACGGACGCAGGTTAGGCAAGAACGTAATACTGCTAGAACGGACGTGTGGAGTGCGCCACGTCTGCATAGATTTGTGTGTGAGTGATGGAACGTAGTCAGACGATCTGCATATATACGTCCAGCATTTTTGACGGACAAAATGTTTTTTCGTTTTAATTTATTTTCCCTCCTATATCCGTCAAAAAATAACATCAGTGAGAAAAACTGACCATGTGGCCACTACTGCGTCTTCCGTCAAAAAAGTGCGTCCGTACTGCACGGGCGCACAGACCGTAGAAAACGCGCTCGTCTGACCCTAGCCTTAGTCTGAGAGAACAGACCTGTTCTAAAGGATTAAACCTTCAACCATTAGAAAACTGAACAAGAAAACAAAAAATGAGGGACCCCTGACTAAGGCTAGGGTCAGACGAACGCATTTTCACGTTGTCTGTGAAAAAGTGCGTTCGAACGAATGGACGCATTTTTTCACGGAGTACGCGATAGCGGTCATACTATGCGCATTTGCGTTCTTGATTTTGTACGGATCATCAATAAAACACTTTGTGCATCTGGACGTTATGTTGGCCGGACATTAGCAGCGTCTGACATCTCCAATCACGCACACACGCCGCTAGCGGACGCAGCGCACTCTGTACAACCGTACTAGCGGTTTTACGTTCTCGACAAAATGCGTTCGTTTGCCACTTGCGTTGCGCAGCCGGACTTTTGTGCGACCGTACTTCGTATATTGGCCGTCATTGCCCGGCATTTGCTGCTACTACGGCCGTGATTAAGTGCGCCTGCACGCGCGTTCGCACTGCCTCAGTCTGACCCTAGCCTAAGGGATACACCGCAAAGAGCAGGAATGCCAGAAAAATCAGTGAATACTTTATTGGCATAAATAGGAGACATTCATCGTGAACACCAGAAAATTATAAAATCCAAAAGACACTTGGGAAAAATACTTGATCGGAGACATAGGTCTTAATATTAACCTTGTTCAAAAAGTGTCTGAGGCACGACATATGCCATCACAGAAGCACGTCAATCATACAAAGCCGTTGCCATAATTGCTGCTGTGCCGCCACATATACAGGCGCGCAGGGCCGTAGGAAGGGCGAGGCGAGTGAGGCGCCTGCTTCGGGCACAGCTGTGAAGGAGCGCAGCCATGGCTCGAGTCCTGCGGGAACGCTGCCGGAACACAGGTTGCGGGAACCTGCGTTCCCGCAGCTTTCCAGCAGGTCTCGAGCCATGGCTGCGCCCCTTCACAGCTGTGAAGCGCCCAGCCCGAAATGATTGCCGGCGGCCGCTTGCTTCCTGCTTGAACGGCCGCTGACAGGAAGTGCGAGCGGCTGCACTTCCTGTCAGCGGCCGTTCAAGCAGGAAGCAAGCGTCCGCCGGCAAGGAGAGGTGAGCTGGGGCAGTATCCATGAGACCTGGGGGGCAATATCCATGAGACCTGGGGGGCAATATCCATGAGACATGGGGGCAATATCCATGAGACCTGGGGCACTATCCATGAGACGTGGGAGGCATTATCCATAAGCTGGGGCTATATCCATGAGAGCTGGGGCATATCCATAAACTGGGGGGCATTGTCCATGAGACCTGGGGGTATATCCATGAGACCTGGGGGACATATCAATGAGACCTTGGGGCATATCCATAAGCTGGGGCAATATCCATGAGAGCTGGGGGCAATATCTATGAGAGCTGGGGGGCAATATCTATGAGAGTTGGGGGGCATATCCATGAGAGCTGGGGGGCATATTCATAAGCTGGGGGCATATCCATGAGACCTGGGGGCATATCCATAAGCTGGGGCAATATCCATGAGAGCTGGGGCATATCCATAAACTGGGGGGCATTGTCCATGAGACCTGGGGGCATATCCATGAGACCTGGGGGACATATCCATGAGACCTTGGGGGGCATATCCATAAGCTGGGGCAATATCTATGAGAGCTGGGGGGCAATATCTATGAGAGCTGGGGGCAATATCTATGAGAGTTGGGGGGCATATCCATGAGAGCTGGCGGGCAATATCTATGAGAGCTGGGGGGCAATATCTATGAGAGTTGGGGGGCATATCCATGAGAGCTGGGGGCATATCCATGAGAGCTGGGGGCAATATCCATGAGAGCTGGGGGGCATATCCATAGAGCTGGGGCAATATCCATGAGAGCTGGGGGGCATATCCATGAGCTGGGGCATATCCATGTGAACTGGGGGACATATCCATGAGACCTTGGGGGCATATCCATAAGCTGGGGCAATATCTATGAGAGCTGGGGGGCAATATCTATGAGAGCTGGGGGCAATATCTATGAGAGTTGGGGGGCATATCCATGAGAGCTGGGGGGCAATATCTATGAGAGCTGGGGGGCAATATCTATGAGAGTTGGGGGGCATATCCATGAGAGCTGGGGGCATATCCATGAGAGCTGGGGGCAATATCCATGAGAGCTGGGGGCATATCCATAGAGCTGGGGCAATATCTATGAGAGCTGGGGGGAATATCCATGAGCTGGGGCATATCCATGTGAACTGGGGCAATATATACCCATATGAGCTGGGGTCAATAATATCCAAGTGAACTGGGGAAAATAGTCTGGGGGCTCAGTGCTGTGTATATTATTCTAGGGGGGTGTATATTATGCTATATGTTCTTTTGCTATACGTGCATGTATTCTGTGTGTACTGTATTTGTGCATGTACTAAGTGTGCACTATATATGTAGGGTACAAAGGGTGGTCCGATCCACTGCTTCTGGTCGTGGGGAGCATCCAGGAGCTTAGCACTGCGCCACTGGTCAGGGACTCTGATTTTTAAAATTATGTGGGGGGGGCACAATTTTCTGTTTTTGCCTCGGGTGCAAAAGGAGCTAGCTACGGCTCTGCAGGCGCGCATACAGTGATTCAAAGCACGAGAAAATAAACCAAGACTGATCCTTACAGTCTCAAGATTTCTGCACTTTCCCTACAAGAATACAAAAGACTAGACGTGCTTCTGTGATGGCATATGTTGTGCCTTAGACACCTTTTGAACAAGGTTAATATTAAGACCTAGGTCTCCTATCAAGTGTCTTTTGGATTTTATAATTTTCTGGTGTTCACGATGAACGTCTCCTATTTATACCAATAAAGTATTCACTGATTTTTCCGGCATTCCTGTTTTTTGAGGTGTTTCCCTTAGTCAGGGGTTCCTCATTTTTTGTTTTCTTGTTTAGTTACATACACACATACACGCATCTAAGTTATGGTGGAGGGCAAAAAAGCAAGATTATACCTCTCCACACGGCAAATAATAAAGTTTATTAGTGCAGAAGCCATTTACACATCCCAGCAATTCAGAGAACTGCTTCACTGAGCTCATGTGCTACATTCCCCATATGCAGCAAAGACCTCTGGGTAATACATGCAAATGAAGTCCACAGCTTCTCGCTTTAGATATATACTAGTTGTTAAGCCTGCTCGGAGGGCAGTCTAGTGTTGTAGAGGATCTGGCTGCCCAGTGCTCCCAATGATGTGGCTGCTTGTCGCACCCAGGATCTGGCTGCTCAGGTGCTCCCCAGGATCTGGCTGCTCTCAGTGCTCCCCAGGATCTGGCTGCTCAGGTGCTCCACCAGGATCTGGCTGCTCTCAGTGCTCCCCAGGATCTGGCTGCTCAGGTGCTCCCCAGGATCTGGCTGCTCAGGTGCTCCACCAGGATCTGGCTGCTCTCAGTGCTCCCCAGGATCTGGCTGCTCAGGTGCTCCACCAAGATCTGACTACTCTCAGTGCTCCCCAGGATCTGGCTGCTCAGGTGCTACCCAGGAAAGTTTGCCCTTGTGTTATTCAGAGAGATTATGCATGACAAGAGGGGACAAATGTCCCCAAACTTAAATAATGCTAATTTATTCACTGCTCTTAAGGAGGACGTGCAGTTCCTTAGCTCTCCACTGGGAGTCCCATTCAGCATGGGACTCCTAGCAGCCAACCAAGGAACTGCAGCTCCTCCGTCAGAGCAGTGAATAAATTAGCATTATTTAAGTTGCCTGGAACGGTCTCCAGTGACTGTCCCCTGAAATCAGGGGTGAATGGTCACTCTATCCCAGAGGGAAAGATGATGGCCCCTGCTCTGCCGCTAGGGCTGGAGATCGCGGCCACCTCTTGCCCGGGTCCCTGTGAGTTCAGCACGCAGCCGATTGGAAGGGTCCAGCCGTGCTGGATGCTAGTGCATCCACAACGGTGATGGACACAAAGGTTTTTATATATATAGAACAGTGTTTCCCAAACTTGTCCTCAGGACCCTCTGCCTCGCCAGGTTTGACAGATATGTGAAGCGCAGCAGAAGGTGATATGATTTGCTGCTCAGTGATTGCAGGATGCAGTCTGTATTTCCCCCCGAGGTGATCTGAAAAATCTGGCCTGGTTGAGGGTCCCGAGGACAGGTTTGGGAAAAACTGTTATAGAAGATATACACACACTATATACAAACCTAAAACCTCTAAAAACTGGAAACCTCCTAAAATGCCGGATTTCAGAGTCGTTTGGATTTTAGGATTCTGGATTCCAACCGGTATATACCCCCCAGGTTATTCCTTGCCCCCCCCAGTGTATTCATTTCATGTTTTCCCTTGATTAATGGCATCTTAGGAGTTAATGGACAGACTACATGCCACACAGTGTATTCATTTCATGTTTTCCCTTGATTAATGCCATTTTAGGGGTTATTGGGTAGCTAGATGCCACACTGTTTATTATTTTATTGTATTTTCCTGCTTTAATGCCATTTTAGGGGTTAATGTATGGGCTACATGCCACACTGTTTATTATTTTATTGTATTTCCCTGCTTTAATGGCATTTTAGGGGTTAATGCATGGGCTACATGCCACACTGTTTATTATTTTATGGAATTTCCCTGCTTTAATGGCATTTTAGGGGTTATTATGGAAGTTAGAATCTAAAGGGTTTATTCATCTTTAGGTCCTTTGCTTTTTGTCACATTTCGGGGGAATCAATTTTGCCGAAAATTCCTTATTTAGCAAATGGTCTGTTTTGACTGTGGTATCTTATGTGCCCCCCACCCCCTATATATTGTTCCTAGATTCGCCACTGCTGCCAATGCTTTCAGTATAGACGGGGGGGTTGGGATCAGGCGACACAGATAAAAGGTGGCGGAAAGCAAGCAGAAAGCGCAGGGTAACCAACTAATAGTCTCGGCCCAATTCTATTCTTTTTAGGTGATTAGACTCGTCTTTTGTCCCTCGCGACACGCAGCTCCTGCTTTTCACCTCAGGGACCCCAAAACCCTGGAAATCCCTGAAGCTTTCTAACACAAGCTGCGCTCCTATGCAACTTCCATAGTGTATCAGCCACAAATTGCGCAGAGCTACGAGACTCGTGCACGTTACGAACGCAAGTTCCCTGGCGCCTGTGGAGAACGATGGGTCCAAGCTGCACCCATGTGCAGAACACTCGCTACGGTGATTGACCCCAGGGTGATGTCACACTCTCTGCATGCTGACGTCACTAGTGACCAATGTGGTAACGCGCAGCCGGGAAATTCAAAAAATCCCGGCTGGTGGTGATGCTGGAGAAAGCTCCTCCACTTCACCCAGTAATTCTGCCAGATCGGGGCAGCGAGGGGAGGGTCAGGATGAGTAGAGTGTCCCTTAAAAGCCTTAAAAATATATTTAGGGAACATTGGAGGAATATCTCTTCAAGACCGAGCATCATGGGACACGTAGTTTCAAAGAATTAGAAATCACAAGCTCGGTCCTGAAAAAATGGCGAGGACCTGACCCAAATGTGCTCTGACAACGCGTTGCCGTGAAGATTTAGAAGACATTAAAAGTTGTTTTGGATTTTTTTTAAAGAATTTTTTATGCTGGTTCCTCTTTGACCGGTTAGGTAATGCTGACGGTGCGCGAACCTATCTCCCGTCCCCAGATAGAGGTCCCGGCCGTGTCTCAACGCCTGCTCGAGTGGTGTCTTTGTGAAGCCGCTTGGCTTTGATCTTCTGATGTGAAGCCTTATCTCGGGGCTTTCCCCATCGCTGGTTGCATTTGATATACACCAGTAACCATACGGGCGATTAACTCTCTGGGTGCCGGCACCCACTGGACCCAAGTTCCTGTCTACTGGATGTCTTGGAGCGGTTATTCAAAGCGGAGGCAGATCGTCATGAGATATACAACAAAGAGTTTTCGGACTTTATTAAAAAATAACCCTCTCCAGGTCATTCCATGTCAATTCAACCAATGAAAAATTCATTTTGGAACGTGATGTCATGAATTTAGTTCATTTTTGGTACATTTGTACCTTACCATGAGCTGTTTAAAAATATTTTTTTTCAGATTTGTATATCTATTTGTTTGAGATATTGAACTTTTTAAATTGGCTAAAAAAGCCAAAATTCACTAGCCGCCATAACTTCAAACGCCATTTAGATTAGGCTTGTGCACCGATTTTTTTTCGGTTCGATTCGGTTCGATTTTTCGGATTTTTAAACTTTTCGATTCGGCTCGTTTCGACCGATTTCTGTTTCGATTCGGTTCGGCTCGATTTGTTTTTCGTGTACTCTTTTTTTCGTATTTTCGTGTCACTTAGCTCGTTTTTTGTATCGACTTTTTGTGATTTCGGAAATTTTCGTTTTTCGGAATTGTACATGTTTTCGGAATTTCGACCATTTTTCGTATTTTCGTGTCACTTTGCTCGTTTTTTGTATCGACTTTTCGTAAGTTCGGAAATTTTCGTTTTTTCGGAACGTCTGTTCTCCTCGTTTCAAAGCAATAAATTTCGATTTGACACATTTCAAGTCCATTCGAAAATTCCGAAAATATTTCGTTTCGGCTCGGAAAACTTTTCGGATCTGCCATTTTCGGATCTAAAAATTTTCGGAAATTTGGCCGCATCCGAAAACACGAATCGGGAAATTTCGTGAAAATTCCGAAATTCCGAAATCCGAAACGCACATCCCTAATTTAGATACCTATGCTAGCTACAGACATGGGACAGGTGTCACTTTAAAGCTTTCTTCAGATATAAAACCTGACACAATTGTAAAATTTTCAAAAATGTAAAATAAAAAATGAGATTTCAGAAAAACTGGATTCTAGATCTTCTAAAAATTCACACTTAGAAGTATAAGTCTTGTAGCCAGTCAGTCATAGGTGTCTCGTAAATGGCATTTGAAGTTATGATGGCTAGTGAAGTTTGGCATTTTGAGGCAATTTTGAAAATGGAATATCTCAAAAACAAATGGACAAAGAAATTTGAAAAACAATAAAAATTAAACATCTCATGGTAAGGTACAAATTTACCAAAAATTAACCAAATTTATTTATTTATAAAGTATTTTACCTGGAAGGATACATTGAGAATTCTCTCTTTTTCAAGTATGTCCTGGGTCATGACATAAGGTTTTATGCATTGGTTGATAGAGATGTGCGTTTCTTTCCGAATCAAAATTCGGCCAAAATTTACCGATTCATATTTCAGAAGTGCTTCCGGAATACGAATCGGTTCCGTCCGAAATGGAACAAAAAATGAATCGATTCAGACCGAAAACGAAACGGTATTAAACAAATTGATTTTGTTTTTATGGATCAATTCGTTATACCGTTTCACTTAGACTCGATTCCCGATAGAGAAGTAATGGTTAATCTATTCATAGACACCAAACAGCACCAAAATGTATTTATTTATAAAGTATTTCACCAGGAAGGATACATTGAGATTTCTCTCATTTTCAAGTATGTTCTGGGATCAAGAACATTGAATTGTTACAGTCGTTACAGAAATACAAAGTGATAAAATGCAAGATATTAAAACCAAAACACAAATATACACATTAACAGAAAATAAATATGTAGGAAATAGTCATTAAGTTACATATTTACAGGTGCATTCTGTATATAGTCACTGTGTTACATGTTTACAGGTGCATTCTGTATATAGTCACTGTGTTACATGTTTACAGGTACATTCTGTATATAGTCACTATGTTACATGTTTACAGGTGCATTCTGTATACAGTCACTGTGTTACAGGTTTACAGGTGCATTCTGTATATAGTCACTATGTTACATGTTTACAGGTGCATTCTGTATATAGTCACTGTGTTACATGTTTACAGGTGCATTCTGTATATAGTCACTGTGTTACATGTTTACAGGTGCATTCTGTATATAGTCACTATGTCACATGTTTACAGGTGCATTCTGTATTGAGGTATGTTAATAGAGATATCTTAAGTGACTTTAGACTGGGGGAAGATTTGATGGTGTCTGGGAGGTTATTCCATAATTGCGGTGCTCTGTAGGAAAATGAGGATCGAGCCATTTTCTTATTGTATTGTGATATTGCAAGTAAGGTGCAGGTCCTGGATCGGAGGTTATAGGATGAGGGTACTGCTGGGGGAAGCAGTCTATTCAGGTAGGGTGGTAACTTCCCAGAAAACTTCTTAAACACCAGGTTGGAAAGGTGAAGAGTGCGTCTGGATTCCAGCGACGGCCGGTTTAGCTCTTTTAACATGTCACAATGGTGGGTCATGTTGTTACATTGTACCACAAAGCGGCAGAATGAGTTATACAGTGTAGTAAGTTTCTGGAGGTGTGTTTGCGAGGCGGCTGCATACACTACATCTCTGTATTCAATGGCTGGCATAAGCATTTGTTGTACAATCTGCTTTCTTACTGCGGAACTCAGGCAGGATTTGGTTTTGTACAGGGCACCTAGTTTGGGATAAAGTTTAGATGTCATTGAAATGCCCTGATTTTCAGTGATTCAGTTTGACAGGTTTAAACCGGCGAATCCCATAGGTTTCAATGTAAAAAATATTCCCCAACCGTTATGAGATTTTTTGCTGCAAGTGAAAAGAATAAACGGTTGAATAAATATTTAATAAAATGGGGAATATTTTTTCTATTGAAACCTATGGGATTAATGTTTATGGCTGCTATTTTCATTGTAGTACTGACTGTATTTTATTTTGGTACCGGCTGTATTTTTTTCAGCAGTTCGGTGGTCAGTCCAGCTCTCTTCGGCGGCTTGATCGAAGGTCAGTGGTGGTCTTCGGTGTCTCCATGTTTGGTGCACTTTGGGACCCTGCGGTGAATAGTGAATTGACCGTAGGGTCGACGGACTGGAATCGCTGAAGCGCGCCAAACGAGAAAGCATTAAAATTTTGGTGCTTTCCAAATAACCCTCTTAGTAAAAATAAACCATTTTGCCGCCTCCTCTATTACCTTATCTCACAGGGAGTGGGCTAAATGCCTCGTGGACTAAAGAGGGGATAAAAAGTATTCCCTGGTGGTCTGGGTGGGTAGCATGTGGCCGGCACCTCTACCTGGTGCATATCATACCATCAGCTTCCTCAGTAAGACTCAGTGCTCTTACCTGCGGCCCAATATGCCACCGCACACCGGGGAATTTTTTTGGTATCCCGGTGGGCCAGTCCTGGGTGGCATGGAGGGGCCCCTACATCTGTGGCACTACAACAAGCTGCACAGGGTTTGGGAAGGGCCAGAGCCACCTAACATATCATGGGCTGTCACCTCCCCCCACGACGGCAGTCCAGGTGATGCGCAATATTAAAAGTACACATAAAATCAGAAACTCCTATACCAAATAATAATATTGATTAAAAATTGGAACATAGCAAAACAAGCGTCACGTTGGGGGCTCTCTGCCCCTCTGATGCAATCCATCTGGCGGCATCTCGGACGCTAGCCAGCATCTGGTTCTTGTTGGCGGGTTCAATGGGTGCAGGAGAATGATGCGGTGCTGCGTGATGTAGATGCCTCTCATTGGGCTGTGTCCAGTTTCAATGCCGGGATTCCCTTACACCTGATGCCCTGTGGTGGTTTCTATAGCTGTTGTTTCACTTGTATTGTCTCCTCGTCGCTGACCTTGTCTTTTCTTATTGACCATTCTGCTTTCTAGTGCCCCTCTGGGCATGTAGGAGAACCATCCTAGTTGTTGACCTCGACATGGATTACTAACTTCTCTTGACCCTGTTTTACTTTGAGTTCAGATTCTTTGTCGGTTTAACCATATAGGCAAGTTCTAAGCCGGCCATTCTAAGGACCGGCCATTCTAAGGGCCCTATTACATTCTTCGCGCATTTGTTTTGCGCGCGCGCAAATGCGCGAGTGCAAAACCATTTGCGCAGAAGGTCATATTACGACATTCGCGCAAACGATGCGCGTAATCGTCTACCGCGATTGACCCTGCGTGAACATAAATTTGTGCGCGCATCCTATACTTAACATTGTCAGCGCAAATGCGTTCGTGCGCTGGTTCGCAGATGGTATTACAATCTTCGCGCAACGTCGTACGAACGACGTTTGCGCAAATGTTTCTAACGTCTTCGAAAAGCAGGTAGTAACTGTAAAATTGATCGTTGTGGTCGAACCCAAATACACCAGCACGAAAAAAAAAATTATGCACAGTACAGTTACACATTCTAGCATACCCAAACAATAAAATTAATAAATTGTTTAAATAATTTTTTGGCTGCAACATATATATGCAGATTGACTTTGACAGGCGCAACAACCTAACTTTGGAAAATGGTGGTTCTTAATTCTGATTGCCCACCGATTCCTGCACGCAACGTTGATTTGCAAGCGGCTTTGCGTGTCGGATTTGCGCACGTAAAATCTTGAAGGATGAAAAAATGCTTCCGGATCGTAATACCACGTAAATTATCGCGCGATCAAGTTTTTTTTGTGCGCAAAAAAAATTGTGCTGCTTGAGCGCAATTGCGCAGAGAATGTAATAGAGCCCTAGGTGTAGGTTGTGATTTGTACTGCGTGTTTAGCTCAGGGAATCGTGGCCGCAGCATTTTGGGGATGAATATACTGCATGTAAGGAATTCTCCCAAGTATCGGCACATGTGCAATACGAGAACAAAAACGCGATAGACCTAAAAGAAGAAAAAAAATTGAAGAAGCAAAATGTCGCATTGCTCCATACTGCGCATTACCAAACTAGCTCACAGTGTAACGCGAGGGGAAGGAAGAAGGAGAGTCACCCGCTTATCTTTCAGATCTATGAGCTCTCTAGAGAATCCCGAGCAGTAACACTATGAAGACCATTAACAGAGGAAGCAGAATGAAATGGACATTCTTAAAAATTCACACACCCCCACTTACAGAATGTGCCCAATATTAATTATATATATATTGTGATCCAGCAAACACTCGTGATATCTGGTTCCAGCCAAATAACACGATCCTCTAGGGCAGTGGTTCCCACCTTTTTCCATCCGAGTACTCCCTGGCAGCCCAATTTCAAAAATTGTACCCCTCATATTTAAAAAAATATAATTGATTTAATTTACTTTTTTTTATGTTTCTTTCGCCTCCATCTGTCCCACAACCATCTCTTTTTTCTCTGCATTATCAGGGTGTATCACTTGGGTGCACTGACGCGTGTACCAGATTCATATCATTGTAATATTTGACGGCAGGGTCCACCCCTGCACTCTTCCACATTACCTCAGAGGGGTTACGGTGCGAAGGCACTAGCTGGCTCCAAAGGCCCAAT